>QEPC01013222.1:1944133-1973555 GCA_003113815.1 Sphenodon punctatus
TTTTTACATTGCAGCCATTTTTAAATGGCTGCAATGTAAAAAAAATCCGGTACCCCGGAATCCGGTACCCGGTCCGGATTACCGGGTCGAATCCGATAATGCCGGTACGCCCGGTACCGGCATTATCGGATACCGGATTCTACCGGTTTCCCACCCCTAATATATATGTCTCTTTTCATGGCATAATGCGCTTAACAGGCTGGCTGCATTTTGGGTGTCTTGTGTGTTTGATAGCAGCACCTCTGGACCGGTCACACTGCCTGCGTGCACAAGGCACAGGCAGCACCAGCAGCAAGAAGCAACAGGCCCTGAAGGCCAGGCTGGCTATGCTCACCCCCCCAACCCCCAGTAAGGCAGTGGACACAGTCAGTCTCTCTGTGCCTGCCTCACTGCCTGCCTGGCTACCCCTGCAGTGAAACCACTCCTGGAGAGTGATGGTAGATGATCGGCTGGGGGGTGGGGGAAGCATTGGGAGGCCATGCTTGTCTATGGCCACTCGGCTGAGCTCCAGGTAAGGCAACCAAGGGGTGCCAAACCGGGGGGCGGGAGGGGAGAAGCATTGGGAGGCCATGCTTCTCCATGGCTGCTCGGAGGAGTGGAGAATGGGAATCCTTCCTGTCCAGAGGGATTACATTTTATGTAAATTTACATATCTGCATAATTATGTGGTGTCTAATTATGCAAATTAGGCCCTGCACCAAGACTTCGCAGATGTCTTGGGGCTGGCCCTGCTCATCGTCCCCTCAGGACCTCCCTTGTGGTGTCCCTCAGGGTTCCATCTTGTCTCCCCTCTTGTTCAATGTGTATCTGAAGCTGCAGGGCAAGAACATCCAGAGATTTGGAGTAAGGTGGCCGTTAGTATGCTGATGGCACCCAGCTCTACCTCTCTTTTTGTTCCAACCCAGGCCCTGCAGTCTCAGTGCTTTCCCAGTGCCTGGCTGCTGTTGGAACTGAATGAGAGTGAGGCTGTTGAAGCTGAATCCAGACAAGACAGGTGGTGATGATTGATTGATCTTGTGACTTGGAGGGGATTGGGAACCCTGTTGTTGAATTTCTCAGGTGCGTAGCCTTGGGGTGCTTCTGGATCCTCTGCTCTGCTTGGATTGTCAGGTTGCGGTGTTGGCCAGGAGTGCTTTTCACCAACTCCATCTGGTGGGGAGGCTGCAGCCTTTTCTTCTGATTCAGATCTTACCACCATCATCCGTGCTTTCATCACCTCAAGCCTAGACTACTGCAATGTGCTCTATTTGGGGCTGCCCTTCAGAAGTTGCGGCTGGTGCAGAATGTGGTGGCTTGGCTCCTTTCAGGGGTGGGTCACTGTGAGCCCATTACACAGGTGTCCCGGAGTCTGCACTAGCTTTCTATTGCTTTCCGAGCACAATTCAAAATGCTGGTTTTGACGTTTTAAAGCCCTAAATGACTTGGACTCCACATATGTGAGAGACCGCCTTTCCTTCCATGCTTGACTGCAACCCTTGCGGGTGGCAGGGAGCACCCTCTTGTGAGTACCACCAGCCAACCTTGTCCGTATGACAAGGACCTGCAGAGAGGCATTCCCAGTTGCTGCCCCAGTATTATGAAACTCACTCCCCCCCGAGGTCCGCCAGAGTCGAAGCTCGAGCTTATTCGAGGTGGTGTAAAACCTTTTAGGCAGAGCTTTTGGTAGGCAGGGTGGGGGTGGAGGTTGAGTGTAAGGATTTTTAGGTGATTTTATTGTATTGCTTTGTATTTTGATTATTTTTCTTGTATTTTTGTTGTCAGCTGCTCTGAGCCTTCGGGGAAGGGCAGGGTACAAATTTTAATCAGTTAAAAATGAAAAGATCTGAACTCGAGCTTGATTCTCCACTGGCTACATCTCACTACAGAGGCTCCTGCTTTTTATTTAATCCTGTTGTTGTCTGGCTTTGCAGTAATATGGTTGTTAGCAACCGTGCGGAAATCTATGCTGAATTTATTTAGTAATAAATATCAAGGATTTTGTGTTAAATGGGATTATGTATGGAACAGATTATTGAAAAGTAATCATCATACTACTTTAAGTGATCGATATCTATACGAGGGAGGAATTTAATAGAGGTAAGGGAATATCTTATATAGTTAGATATCAGCTGTAGTCCAATAGAATATGTATTTGTATTTTTTCTTTTCTCTCAATTTGTAAATTTTCATTTTGTAATATAACAATTAAAATATAGAAATAAAATTTTTAAAAAGAAAGTTTTCCTGTGCGAGTATAAATTCTGCTTCACAAAGGCCCCTCTCTGCCACCTTCAGCTATTCCCAGCACATGGTCTTCTACAGCAAGTTGCCACTAATTGCTGCTTATCATTATAGGAGCCACCCTGAAGGAATCTTTATCTGCAGAACATGACACTCGTGTCGACACAATGGAAAACAGCAGCAGCGATGGGGTCTTAGCAAAGGGCTGATCTTAACAATGCTTCCAAGAGTGAAGAGAGAGAATGGGCAGAAACATTAGCGATTGCTCCTGTCTGAAGCATACAGATATTAATTGCTCTGCCTGTATTGGTTTCTCTCTTGGAGACAGAGTAGTAGTTTGGGACTCTAAAAACCTCATAACAGCAAGATGGGGGCAGACTCACACCTACTTCAACAAATACACCAGGTATCTGCTCTTCTCCAGTGAAAGTCTCTGATCTGTGTAAATACTTAATAAAATATGGTAAAATATTATTTTGCATATCAAATGTGTTCCTTTTGATAGCTTGGGCCTCAGCCATTTGGGAAGTTCCTGTATACAGTAAAAACCCTCTAATTGAGATCCTTCTTTATTCCAGATGTGTTTTGTCTCCCTGCATCTCTCAAGCAGTGTATTACTGTTACAGGTGGAACCAAAGTAATTCAGAAGATTACTTTTATTGGAACATTTTCTGTTAGTGAGTATGTGCAAGCTTTCATCTAGAGATCATCCAAACTACTTTTTTAAAAAAAAACTTTCTTAAAAAAGCAAACAAGAAGTAGATCATAGTGTGTGCTTCTCCCTAAAGAACTGATTCCACAGAACAATTTCAACTAAATTTAGTAGAGGGGCAAAGGGCTCAAAGGTAAGTAGGATCCCTAAACTTTGTAACGATAGGTGCACCTGGAGGGGAGATAGGAAGCTTTTGTTTAATAATAATTATTATTATTAGTAGTATTTTTATTATTGTTTATTTTTCTTAACTTATATCCCACCCCTCCCACCAAAGCAGCTCGGGGCAGGTAACAATCACAAAATAAATTAAATATAAATATAAAATACAACAATAAAATAAACAAGTCAATAAAATATCAAACAATCCATATGGGGGAAGTAGAACAAAAAGCAGAACCCCCTCTATCCTAACCTCACCCCCCACCTTTTACCCATCTCCCTCACCAAAAGTCTGGCGGAACAGCCAGGTCTTACAGATTAGTCGAAAGGAGAGGTCCGGGGCCACCCAGGTCTCTGCTGGAAGGGAGTTCCACAGCCTCGGTGCGGCCACCAAGAATGCCCTTTTAACAGCAACTCGGGGGATTTTGAGAAGGGCGCTCCCAGCGAACTGCAGGGGCCAATCCAGCACACAGGGAGTGAGGTGGGCCTGCAGGTAGGTAGGGCAGAGACCTTGTACGGCTTTACACGTAAGCACCAACACCTTGAAACAGGCCCAGAAGACTGTAGGCAGCCAGTGCAGAGAACGAAGCACTGGTGTAATGTGCTCTCGGTGACCTGTCTCCATAAGGAGATGGGCCGCCGCATTCTGCACCAGCTGCAGCTTCCAAACCGTTATCAAGGGTAGCCCCATGTAGAGCATGTTATGATAGTTCAGTCCTGAGGTGATGAAAGCATGGGTGATGGTTGCCAGGTCAAAGTTCGAGACACATGGCCGAAGCCACCTCACAAGGTGTAACTTGCAGAACGCACTCCTCATCACAGCCCCCACTTGGACATCCAGGCAGAGCTGGGAATCGAGGAGCACTCCCAGACTATGAACCTGGGGGACCAGAGGGAGACAAACCCCATCAATGACAGGGGACGCCACATCCACCGCCTTACCCATTAACATCACCTCCATCTTGTCGAGATTCAGCCTCAGTCAGCTTGCCCTCATCCGGTCCCCCACAGCCGCCAGACACCGAGTAAGCACCGAGACTGCCAGGTCTTGGTTGGATGAAAAAGAGAGGTATCGTTAAGTGTCATCAGCATATTGATGACACTGTGTGCCACATCGTCTCACGACCTTGCCCAGTGGCTGCATATACATGTTGAACAAGAGAGGGGACAGAATGGAACCCTGTAGGACTCCACACGAGAGGTCCCGGAGGGAAGAAAAACAATCCCCGAGCACCACCCGCTGAGTTCTTCCGGACAGGAATTAATGGAACCATTCAAGAGCAATCCCATTCACCCCAGCTTGGTCCCGCAGGTGAGTCCCCAACATCTCATGATCAACAATATCCAAGGCAGCCATCAGTTCTAATAAAATCAGCAGGGTCGAACGACCCTGGTCCAGTTCACAGCAGGGGTCGTCAACCAAAGCCACAAGTGCAGTCTCAGTGCCATAGCCTAGGCAAAAGCCAGACTGCGAGGGATCCAGAAAACTGATGCAGTCCACATGCTCCTGCAGCGGTCGAGCCACTACCCATTCAATAGCCTTCCCTAAAAAGGGGAGATTAGAGACTGGCCGATAGCTGGCGAGGGAGTCAACATCAAACTGACGTTAATAATAAAATCCCATTTATCTCTTAAATAAATAAATCATTTATTTATTTCAATATCCTTCTACCCCACACCTTCCTGCTCACAGAGCAGCTCACCATCCCTGTTTAGGAAACCAGCATTAATTAGTACAGGTGCACGGACTTGCTTGGCTGTTTTTAAATCTTTGAAAGTTAGTTAATGCTCAATGAATAGAGGTGAAGAACCCGAATCGTATCCCTGAGCCTAGCAATGCTCAGGAACGTCACTTGTTTGGAACTCCTGCATATCCAGTAACTTCCATAAACCTTGCCATTCCTATGACATTGTCTGTTGGACCAGACCACTGTGATGTGCTTTGTCTATCCCTGTGAAGAATAATTTCCAGCGGCGGCTTCTCCTGGACCTTTCTCCTTAGAGCCAAGTGACTGGGTTTTGGACCCTTTTTATCCATGTTTGCAAATGCCTGCTATTAATAACTGTGAGATTCCACCACAATGACCCAGTGTATTCCAGCACATGTGTATTCTCCCCCCGTTCTCCAATTCCATGGTAGCTAGCTGCTTTTTTCTTGACCTTCATGCTTTCTTCTCCTCCTTGCTTTTGGGCCAGTTGAACTGTTATATGTGGTGTTCACTTTCTCCTCTCTACAGACTTCACTTTTCCAGAAATTTCATGTGATGTCAAAGGCTGCAGTCTTCCAACCTCTTGTTCTGCCAAGCCTTCCAGGTAGGAGAGCCACTGGAGACGCTGTGTGTGTGCATGTGTTGTGTGTGTGTGCTGTGGGGGTTGGAAGGCGGGGGCAAAGCTTATGTCCCTCTTTGACCATTAGAAATGTTGGGACATATGCTAGATTGAGCCCATACCCACTATTACGTAGATGCATTCCAGGGTGAATCTCTTTTTTGTAAAAAAAACAAAACAAAACAAAACAGGTGTGACAATGAATCCGACCCCTAGATTTTAATGTTCTTGACTCCTGAGAGAAATTTGGATCTGAATCCAATTCTCAGGGTGTTTGTACACGTGCATTAATCCAGGTTAAATGGCTTTTAATCCAAATTAAGGTTATTGTGTGAACACTTTAGTCTGAATTACTGAACCCGAATTCAAAATTTAACTCTGGTTCTATTTTAATCTGGATAAAGGTCAGTCCAAATTAGTGATCATGTGAATGGTGAATCCAGACTTAGTTCCAGATGCCATAGAGTGCTGCAGATAGACATGTCTCCCCTCTAGACGTCTGTATGTCTATGGTATCCCACAGTTTTTCCAGCAGTCTCTGCTTGGCACGCTGACTTTAAAATGCACCACACCAAGGTGAAGATTCCTCCATTTTGCAAGGTGACTGCTGTATACGTTGCTGTCACTGTGCTCTCTGAAATCAGAACAGAAGAGGACTCTGAAATCTGGTTGCACTGCACCATGGGATTTTACAGTCTTCCTCCAGAGATAGAGTGTGGTCGCCGTGTTGGTCTCAATTGACAGGGAGACAAAGTGGTTCAAATGATATTTTCCATTGGAAATAAGCAAGCTTTGGGGACACGCTGGACCCTGTGTGGCCTCAAAGTTTGTTTATTTTCACCAACCACAGTTGGGCCAATGAAAGATACCATTCGAACCACTTTGTCTCGCGGTTTTCCTTGTGACTCCAAATCCAGATTAACCTCTTCACACTGCAAATCAGGATTAATTCTTATTCCTGATTTAAAATGACCATGTAGACAGTTACTCCTGAATAATAGCCCCAAATTAATGGATCTGGATTAAAAAATAATTTGGATTAACTGTGATCGTGTAAAACAGCCTCATTTTTGCTGCTCAGGCCCATCTTGAAAGGTATAATAATTTGTGGAGTTTTACTTCTATAGGACTCTAGGTGGCGATCGCCTTCCAAACACTGCATTGACTTCCCAACCCTGCTGATACTTCCTCTCTCTTTAAAACTGACATCCATTTTTAAAAAGCAGTTTGCGGGCCCATTCTTGCTTTTATCCCTGTACTGATGTGGGTTTAAAAAAAGAAAAGAAAAAAAGAACAGACCAATCACAGTCAGACTGTGCGTGCATGATACTTTAGGGAGGAAAGGAAGAAATCCGCAAAACAGTAAGAGAGCAGAGTGGGGAAGAAGCCAAGTAGTGAAATGATTATATAGAGACTTCCAGATGAAGAATATTCTGATTAGGGATGAAAGTCCAATCAGTTACTTAATGAAATTAATTAGTTAACACATTGATCCATGGTTGGAGACTAAACAATAAACAAACAAAAAAACCCAGTTACAACTTTTACCATTTTTAAAGAATGAAAAACAAAAATATCCAAGAATTGAAAATGTACTGTGAGGGTTAACAAAAGAACAGCATCAAACAAAAAATATTACTTGTGCTGTAGTATTTTAGCACTCAATTACTTGGTCACTGAAATGCTGTTAATCAACTGTTTCATTCCCCTTTTCACCCCCAGCGTGGAGGCAAGGACCACACATACAGAGGGAATGCCCAACAAAAGGGCTTCCCCAGGTTCAGTTAGGGAAACTGGGCAGGTAGGGAGGGTGCAAGGAAAATCAGGAACAAGGCGGTTCCCTTCAAGATGAAAGAACTGGCTTGATTAATTCCAGAAGCAGCAGAGAACTGTTGTGAGTAGGGTGGCCAGATATGCACATTTTTAGAGGACACATGAGAAATACAGGTTGCAGGGCTACACTGGCGCCAGTGTAGCCCTGCAACCTGTATTTCTCATAAGTGTCCTCTAAAATTTGCACGTCTGGCCACCCTAGTTGCGAGACTCTGTCCTGACCCCAGCTTCACCAAAGGACTAATTCCTTTTGAGTGCCCTGCTGCCACATTTTCAAGGTTCTCTGCAACTAGGAACTTTCCTTTTCCAAATGCAAGATGAGATTCTGGCTGTTGACACCTCTCCAGGTTAGTCAGGGTTAAAAAAACACCACTGAAAAATCCCAAGTTGAGTGGGTAGCCCCAGGTTAGTCAGGGTTAAAAAAACACCACTGAAAAATCCCAAGTTGAGTGGGTAGCCCTGCAGTATTGCTTGGGGTTTATTCTCCTACAATGCTTTTTGTTTGTGGCAGACTTCTCTGTGGGCATCTTCAATAGCTAGGAAGGTGAGGCCTTGTTAGTAGCTAGGAAGAACTTCTTTCTTAGGGCTTGCTCGCACAAGCATTATTCTGAAGTAATTCCTTAACTCTAGGGTTGCCAGATTTGCAAATTATTTCCAGGCCACTTATGAGAAATACATGTTGTGGGGCCTGCATTGGTGCCGAAGGCATGCATTTTTCCTAAGTGTCCTGGAACATTTTGCATATCTGGCAACCCTAGGATTGCTACCATCCCTCCCCAAGAGTTTGACCTGAAGGGGGTGAGGCCATGCCAGAAGGGGGCTCTCCAAAGGTCTCTTCTCTTTTCAGCTGTGGCTACACCCCCTTCAGACCATGATGATGCCATGATGCTCTGAAGGAGGCATGGCCATATATGAAAAGGCTGGGTGAGCCTCTTTGCCCTGCTCCTTTCTGATGTGACCCCACTCCTGCTGGATATAAACTGAGGTAAATCAGGGCTTAACCTGGAATCCAGAAATGATGGGTTAAGAGACAATGGTTAAAAGCAGAGGGATGGTAACTCTACTTAACTCACTTTAACCCTGCTTTTGTTCTTGCCCACAGGATGCAATCCTGCATTCATTAAAGTCAATGGGAGCTGAGCCACCGACTTCAGTTGCACTCGCAGTGTTTAAACCAAAGTAGGGGTGTCCCCCCACCCCTGTATATGTACAACTGATTAAAGAGGAGTCCATACTTCAGAGTAGCATCCTCCATTGGTAAGTGATCCTCTTATCACACATAGCCGCAAGCAGCAAGCACCTGTACAAGCAGAAGGGGGATCCACTTACCTCAGGATTACACCCTCAGCAGCTAGTGCTTGCACAAGCAGAAGAGGGATCCTCCACTCAGGCTTGCACCTGCCAGCAGCTAGCACCTGCACAAGCTGAAGAGGACCCTCCGCTCAGGATTGCACCCACCAGCAGCTAGCACCTGCGGAAGTGGAAGAGGGATCCTCTGCTAACGACTGCACCTGCCAGAAGCTAGCACCGGCAGTAGAGGGGTCTCTGACTTCCAAGCGAACAGAGCCTTCAGATGATTGAAAGCAGCTCACATGTCTCCAAAACAAGCACTGCCCCACCTCAAGTGATTCTACTTGGTCCAAAGCAGCATGGAGGCAGGAGCATAAGAGCCTAAGAAATGCCATATTATGTCAGTTCAACGGTCCATCTAGCCCAGCATCCTGTCTCTGACGGTGGCAGCTTTGGCTGGCTCGGGGAAGTGCACAATAAGTCATAATAGTGTGATCTATTCATTCCCAGCCCCTGAGTGTCAGGGATCTCATTCCCTTACCAACTTGACTAACAGCCATTGATGGACATATCCTCTGAGAACTTACTTAATCCTTTGTTTTTTTAACCCAGTTATGTCATTGGCCTTCACAACATCCTCTGGCAGTGAGGATGTTGTGAAGCTAACTCTTCCACAAGTTAGCTATACACTGAGAGAGAAAAATCTTCCTTTTATTTGTTTTGAATCTGCTGCCAGTTAATTTCTTAGTGTCACTTAGTTCTATTATTCTGAGAGGGTAAATAACAGCTTTTTATTTACTTGTTCCTGATTTTGTAAATTTGTATAGTATCTTCTCCCCCCCAAGTCCTCACTTGTCTAAGCTGAAGAGCCATAACATGGGAGGATGAGGGGTTAAAATGATGCCCCCACTTCTCAAAACAGGCCAAAGGTAAGGCTGCCCCCCACGAACTAAGAGGGGCAGCTTTCTCTGAGCCTGTTGTCATTCAAGCACTGCTACTAAAGGTGTGGTGAATTGCCACTCGGCCATGGGCAACACTAGGTTCCTGCCTGGACTGGAGCTTGCGCCCCGGGGTGGGGCTTCCTGGCCTTTTTCTGATGTATGCGCTGTCCTGTGAGGAGCGCCATGATGCCCCAAAGGGATGTGGCTGTCTCAAAGGGGCAGAGTCTCTTTTTAAGGTGACCACATAGCTTTTTGAACAAGCCCCTCTTGAAGCATCATGGCATTACAGTACCCTGAAAGGGTGGGGTCTCAGCAAAGTCCGGGGGGTGTGGAGAGGGGCAGATTCCCCAGACGTCTCCAGCAGAATCCACCGTCCCTGCTGCATCTAATACCGATGCTGCTGTGGGCTGGAACAGCAGCATTGGAAGCAGCAGGGAGGGGGATTCTGCTTGGAAGATCCAGGTCTCTGCCTCAAATATGCAGGGCCCATCCCCCTTCAGCCGGTGGCTAGCACTGCCACCGCACTTGTCCTTTCCCAGGCCCACACTATGCTGACCTTCACGTGCGCCAGCTCTCAGCCTGGAGGAGCTTAGCAAGCTTGTATCTTTATTCTTTACCCATACTATCAGCCCTGGATAGAGAGAGAGAGAGTAGTGTGTGTAGTCTACTCAGTTACAAGGTCAGACTAGAAGACTATCTTTAAAATAATATTTGTCAGGGACAAAAAACGCTTAGACAGCGTTTTGGCAGAAAAGTGCATGCCCTGTCTTTCTCAGAGCACATGGGTCACAGCAGGGCTGGCCCAAGGGTTTGAGGGGCCATGTGCCAAGCCTTGCTGCGGGGCCCCAAAGGCCGGCCGGTCTGCCGGTGGCTTGGCCGCCGGCGGGCCGGCAGAACCGTATGGCTGGCAGAACTCTAGGGAGAGGCTTGTCCATTGTAGGCGGAACCTCCAAAAATCCAGCAACAAAGAATTTTCAGTGTTAAGATGTGATGGACAGGACATTCGTTTACGCTGGGAACTCCTTGCTGCTGAGTAAAACCCTGCCACTTGGAGACTGAGAGAACCTTCCTACTAGCATCTCATCCAGTAGGACAACTCTCTCTCTTTCCATCAGTGGTAGTGCCATAGCAGGGTAAAAAAATCCTGTTCACATATTTAAAACATACAAAACTTCTGGGCCACATCAAAATAGCTGCATGCTATGAACAATACTTGATCACACAAACATGTTCATATTCAGTAAAAATAGCATGTGAGGAGCCACTTGAAGAAGAACAGAAGGTTGCTACCTTGTAAATAAGGTTCTTTGAGATGGCTCCTACGTTCTCACAACACCCACCCTTCCAGCCTCACATGGAACTTTTTCCTTATATTTCTAGAAAGGGTTGGAAGGAACTGTCATTCTGAGGAGGAGAGCACTTCTTATACTACAGGAGCTCGAGACCATCATGTGGCTATTTGAATGGAGTGAGCATGCACAACCCAGTTGTGAGAATGTTAGGTGCCATCTCGAAGAACCTGCTGCAGCAGCGTGCGCCCGGCAGAGGCGGCGGGGGGGGGGCATGTGTTAGCCGGGGGGGGGGACCAAACTGGGACAGGCGGCTGCCCGGGCTTTGCTACCAATGGGGGGGACTGAAAATATTTAAATTGCGGGGTCCTGACTCTGTCTCCACAGTGCGGGGCCCCTCCATTGGAGGCTACTGCAGGGTCATGTGCCTGGGCAGCGGTGGCACAGGCCTCGGGCCGGCCCTGGGTCACAGAGCACATAGGATGTTTGGGTTAAGGCATAGATTCCCAAACTGTGGGTCCGTGATGACCCCAAGTGTGGTGGTGCCATCTATGGATGGGGTCATGATCCTGATGGTTATTTGATAGACTTTGCTTATCTTTGTTGTTGACTGGAGTCGGGATAATGTTCATGGGTTCAATTCTCGTTCTGTTAAAGCTAGTGGGTAAACTCCCATTGACTTCAGGTAATCCGAATTGCACCCTAAGGCCGTAGTCTACAAACCACTTATTGTGGCATGGACTCATTGAAACCTTTGCAGATCACAACTGAGGTCTCACAGAGAAAATTTTAGGGATGGGCAAACCGATCGCGGTTCGGGTTCAGCTGCATTCGGTTCGTTCGCCGGGTTCGTCCGTTCGTTTCGGCCGTTCGGTTCGGGTTCGGCTGTTTGGGAAATGTTTTTATATGGGGGTTTTTAAATATGTTTTTTTGGTTTTTTATTTAGTTTTATATGGTGTTTTGGTCTTTTATTTGTTTTTTTGTTTTTATATGGGTTTTTTTATTTTTATTTTTATTTTATTTAAATTTTTTATCTAATATCTATCTATCTATCTACACTAAATCTAACTGCTATTAACTATTCTAAATGCTATGAAATGCGGGGTAGAAATTTATAAAATAAAAATAAATAAATAAATAAATTTATAAAATAAAAAACTAAATGGATTATCTAACAAGTACACAGGCCTACTCCTACAAACATTAAAACTAATTCACTAACGCTATCTCTATCACTAAACTAACTCCAACTCTCTCTCTCTCTCTATCTCTCTCTCTCTATCTATCTATCTATCTGGGATGGGGGGAATCACAAACAACACAAGGAGGGGTACAAAACTGAAATGAAAGTTTAATCAATCTAATAATCCTACTCTAAATGAAGAAACAGGGGAAGGGAAGGGAATCCGGGATGGAATATATGGGAGAGGGAAAGGATTCAATGGAGTGGGGAGGGAGGAAGGAAGATTGAACACAGGGTACACAGGGAGGGGTAAAACCAAAAAATAACCACTAAATCTATCTATCTAAGCTAAGCTAAATAAATGAATGAGAATATGGGGGTAGATGGGTTGGATGGCTGAAATGGGAGGAGGATTGGGGAACTGGGAAATGCTGGGAGAGGGAGCCTTCTGAAACGTCTGCTGTTCAGGAACAGTGACTAGCTCAGAAGGTGTTGGGAAGCAGGGAGGCAGATGGTTTTGTTTCTTGCAAGCCTCTCCATCCCTGGTACCTGGAAGTCTGCTCCTCAGCTGACTACCCCTCCCTGTCATGTTTGACCTTCCAGTGACCCTTTTTTTGCCACCCGAACTCACCCAAACGCGATCCGAACTGTTCGGTCATTTCGACGTTCGGAATTGAGTTCGGTTCGGTCAGTTCGGGTTCGGTAATCTGAACAGGCAGAGTTCGGGCCGAACTTCCGAACCACGTTCGCCCATCCCTAGAAAATTTGGGGTCTCATTTGATTAAGAACACACCGCTGAGTAAGAAACAAAATGCAGGATTCATCCTTTGAGGGCAGTAGCTTCTGCAACCACCCAGTGGAACTAATGTTTTGTTGTTTGTTGTTGTTAATAATAATTATTATTCACAGGGTAGATTACTATTTATTTATTTATTTATTTATTAAACAAATTTAATACCCCGCCACTCCCGCACAGAGGCTCGGGACAGTTTACAAACAATAAAACCTTAAAAACATAAAACATCATCTGGGAGGATTAAACCAGATTTCTTATCCCCTGACCAAACCCTCCCAACCCCACCTTTACCCATCTTCCCCACCAAAGGCCAGGCAGAACAGCCAAGTCTTACAACTAAGCCGAAAGGAGGGGAGATCCAGGGCTAAACAGGCCTCCATCGGTAGGGAGTTCCACAGTCACGGAGCAACCACCGAGAATGCCCTCCCCATTGTGGCCCCCTGGAAGACTCGGGGCACATCGAGGAGAGCACCTCCCGATGACTGCAGGAGCCGATCCAGGACTCAAGGGATGAGGCGGTCCTGCAGATGGGCCTAGACCATTTAGGGCTTTGAGCCCGGAAGACTATAGGCAGCCAGTGCAGTGATTGAAGAACTGGTGATATATTCCCAGCGGCCCAGTCCCACTAAGAGACGGGCCGCCACATTCTGCACCAGCTGCAGTCTCCGAACCGTCACCATGGGTAGCCCCACATAGAGCATGTTACAGTAGTCTAGCCGAAAGGTGATGATTGTTGTTAGTATTATTACACCACTATTATTGCTGTTAGTGTTATTACCGTTGTTACTGTTGTAGGCTGCCCCGAGCTGCTCTGTGAGCGGGAAGGTGCAGGGTAAAAGAGCAGTGAAATAAATAAATAAATACATTTTTAAAAAGCATGGATGACAGTGGCCAGGTCAGAGTCTGCGATATATAGCCAAACCCAATACACCAGATATAATTGGCAAAAGGCACTCCTTGCTACAGCCTCCACCTGAACATCCAAGCGGAGCTACAAGTCAAGGAGCAACCTCAGACTCTGTACCTGGGGAACCAGTGGGGGATGGACCCCATCAATGGTGAGGGCCATCACCCCCACTGCCTTACCCACCAGCACCACCTCTGTCTTGTCGGGATTCAGCTTCAGTCGATTAGCCCTCATCCAATTCCCCACAGCTGCCAGACACCTGGTAAACACCGAGACTGCCGGGCCTGGGTCTGATGAAAAAGAGAGGTAAAGCTGGGTGTCATCAGCATACTGATGACACCACACGCCAAACCTCCTGACCACCTCAGCAAGTGGCTGCATGTACATGTTAAACAGGAGAGGGCACAAAACAGAACCCTGCGGGACTCCACACAAGAAGTCTCAGTATGATGAAAAATAATCCCCAAGCACCACTCGCTGAGTTCTTCCAGCCAGGAAAGAGCGGAACCATTCAGGTTCCGCTCACTCCTGCACAGTCCCGCAGGCGTGTCACCAACATCTCATGGTCAACGATATCAAATGCAGCCGACAGATCTAATAAAATCAGCAAGGTCAAACAACCCTGATCTAATTCCCAGCGTAGGTCATCAACCAATGCCACAAGGGCAGTCTCGGTGCCATGACCTGGGCAAAATCCAGACTGCAAGGGGTCAAGGAAAACAACATGATCCAGATGCTCCTGTAACTGCTGGGCCACCACCTATTCAATAACCTTCCTTAAAAAAGGAAGGTTAGAGACTGGCCAATAGCTGGCAAGGGAGTTAACGTCCAGCGATGTTTTCTTGAGCAGGAGCCGCACCATCCCCTCCTTAAGGCAGCCCGGCACCCTGCCCTCCCTAAGGGAGGCATTGACCACCCCAGTCAGAAATGGCCCCATTGTCTCCTTGGAGGCCTTAACCAACCAAGACGGGCATGGATCTAATTCACAACAGGTGGACCTAATGACCCCAAGAACATCCTCCGCATTGGCGGGGGTCACTGACTGAAACTGATTCCACAAACTGGGACAAGGCAGGGCTTCATAACCTCTGGCTTCCCCACTGCAAGAAGTGCAGCATCGAAGTCATGCTGAATCCGAGTGATTTTATCTACAAAATAATCGACAAACATGTGACAGCGGGCACAAGATGACTCCACTTCAAGGTGTAGAGAGGCTGGACTGACCAGCCCCCGCACCACCCGGAAAAGCTCCACTGGACAGGATTTTGCAGATGCTATGAGAGCAGTAAAGAAGGAGTTCTTTGCTGCCCAGTGTGCCCTCATAGCCACGACACAGGCTCGTAAACTGGCTCTATGTTGCAATCTGTTGGCTTCAGCACACCAGCGACACCACCATCGCTTCAACCACCGCCCCTCCCGCTTCAGCACCCACAGCTCCTCCAAGAACCAGGGAGGCCTACTGTGCTGCCACCTGGGAAGCAGATGCCTGGGAGCCATCCAATCAATGGCCTCCGTCAGCAAGGTGTTCCACAGCACAATGAGGTCATCAATGAGACGGTCGTCAAGATCAGAGACTCTCTCACCCAGAGCATCTCAGAATCGCTCCGGTTCCATCAGTCTCTGAGGGTGAACCATTCGAATTGGTTCCAGACCCTGTTCCAGAGGCAGACGTGTGCCAGGAGAGAGGCCTGCAGGAGGTAATGATCCATCCATGACAAGGCACAGCTGATATCTTCCCCCACCAACAGACCCCTTGCCTCAAGGCCAGAGCAAAACACAAGGTCTAACGTATGTCCTCCCTGATGCATCAGGCCGCTGACCATCTGGGACAGGCCCATGATTGCCATGGTGGCCATGAACTCATGCTCTGCACCCCTAAGGTCAGCGTCATCATGGATGTTGAAGTCCCCCAAGGCTAGTATCTTCGGGGACCGCAACACCACCCCCGACACCAACTCCGCTAGAACATGTAAGGAGGCTGCCATACAGGTAGGCGCACAGTATACAAGCAGCACTCCCAAACTGTCCCCTGCCACATGAAATCAATCTATTAGTGTACATAATCCATATATCTATGTACCTGGTGCTGTAAAGCTATTCAGTAAAATTAACAAGCTCTTATGCAGCATTTCCGCCGCCCGCCCCTCCTCCCCGCACAATCTTTTTCAGCAAAGTCACAGCAACCTCTCCAACCCAGGATATCACCCCATAAAGGCTGTGGTTTGTTCCCAAATTTAAATTACAAATCTGTGTTACAAGCTGTTGTCTCACCATGTGAACTTAATAAGCTAGTTATTTTATTTTAAAAGAAAACTTGAAAAGCAAAATGAATTACGTGTCCTATATGACGTCCCTTCACATGACGTAGACTTAAATCCTGGGCCTTGATAACCCTATCTCAAAGCTTTACCACTGGAGCTACAGGAGTGAAAGCTAACCTAACTTTAATTCAGCCACAAGAGAAGCTGTGGTACACATGTCCCAGTGTGCTACATCGCTGAAACAAATACCAGAGTCTGCATGTGTGAATATTATTTGTATTGTCAGAGAGCACTCTGAATATCCAAATGAATATTCACACCAAGATAGTCACATATTTAACACTCCGTTTACCTGTTTTGTTTTAGCCACTTTGGTTTGGACAGTCAGTTATTAACCCGAAAATAAAAAACTAAATGGCCAAAAGACCATAAAAACCCATCTAAAACAACTATGTGAACCAAGCAGATGTGGATAGCGTTTCGGACCTGCTTCTTCAGACCTGAATCGAAGAGGACAAATTTGACGAATGTGATATTTGCCAGTGATATTCATTTTAGCTCTGGCATGCTCGTCAACTACGTGACAGGGCCCTATAAACCAGCAATGTGGTTGAGTAGTTACACTGTGGGTCTGCTGGAGGGCTAGGTTTTATTATTCACTGTGGCCAGAGGTAGCTTGCTTGGTCAAGTGAAGTATCATGATCATAGAATGCTGCATCGACAGCACCTTGATCAGAAACAAGAAGGGACGAGGTGCATGAAAACCGGAACCACAGGCAGTTCTTGTTCCTCAGCCCAAGGAAAATTCTCCAAGACTATGTGCGGAGTGGGCAGAGGATCGATCTTTCTCTTCTGTGATCTATCACCAAAGTCGTGGAGGGAAAATCAGCCCCTCTCCTTATGCTTACAGATCCGGGCTGTGCATTTAGTTTTGGATAAAATACAAATAAACACAAAGTCCTTTTCAGTTTCTGCATTTGAAACACAAATATTGTCATGCAATTTTCATTTGTGCATCTCAAATTCCATTTCTAATTTGATGTTTTTAATGGTTGCATGATTTATTTTTAAATGTTTTATTGTTATTTTTTTGTGGTGTTCGCCGCCCCGAGCTGCCTTTGGGCAGGAGGGGCGGGATATAAGTTTTAAATAAATAAAAAAATATATTGTGCTGGTCAGGAGTTTCGCCTCCACAGTGCTCTATGAGAGTGAATTGTGTTTTGATTTAGGTTTACTTTTGATCTTTGAGTGCTTTATGGTTCAGGGGTTTGGCCTGCTTCTGCAGGCAGGCATCTCAAGGCGGAACTGCACCCAGAGAACGTGATGCAAATGTTGAGTAAATGACATTACTGAGCAGGATCCACCTGTCTGGTGCTCGTTGATACCAGATCCTCTGCTGTTGTTTATTATAGAGTCAACACCTGCACCCACATGAGCATGCACGTGGCCACATATATGCATAGAGGGCTACACGCGCATGCACACACACACACACGATTTTCCCCTTAAAAAGTTCCCCAAATTTTAACACAACAAGCCCCATACAAATTGGCAGTAAAACCAGAGAATAGGATGCAAATGTTGAGTAAACGTATTTTGCACCAGGCAGGGGGATCCTGCTCGGTCATGTCAAACTTTTCCTTCTTCTCATCCCTATTACAGATCCCTAACACAATAATCACTTTTCCTAAGTGATTAAAAGAAGGGAGGTCAAATGTTAGACTTTCCAGCCTTAACAGCTTTGTTTAAGATATTGCCGCTTTGTTTAAGATATTGCTTCATAACATGAGGTCAGTGGTTTTAATCTAGCTGGGTGGCTGTGACCAGCTCTCTGCATGTTCATTGACATGTGACAAAAGAGCTGGTGGCTTCTCTCCAGTGCCTGTGAGGCTGGTATCCCTGGCACAGAAACCTCCATCAACAATGACACAAAGGGCAGAATCCTTTGTAAGCTACAGCTTCTGTGATTGGTTGCTACCACTGCTGGATTTATGGTGGAAGAAAATGATTGTTCTTGATGTGTTTCCATATCATAGTCCAGGGGTGGAGAACTACCAGCCTATGGGCCAAATCCCATCCATGCCTGTTTTTTTATTTTATTTTGACCTTCTAGTTCCTGAACCTGGCTCATGGATCCAGTCTCTACCCTCAAACAGGGCTGGTCTTACCACAGGGCGACCACCCCAGACTTCTATTTTCCCTACTTCCGGCAGCCCTGCAGTGGCCCCTGTGTGCACCAGGGCAGGGTCAAACCCCCTGCTTCCAGTGATGCCCCAAACATGACCACTTCTAGGGCCCCACAAAGGGTGCCCCGGGGGGTGGGGGTGGTGTTGCAGGGGAGCAGGCAGGGACACCAGGTGGCCTGTATTTTATCTTCACTCTAGGCCCCACAATTTGTTGACACACCCCAATAAGACACAGAGACTTCTATATTGGATTAAAACTGGCCGCACTCTATAATCGAATAAATCAACAATTCAGAACCGGTGGGGAAATTGCACTAAGCAATTCTGGGTCCAGTATGCTAACTATTTAACATAACTTTTTAACTGTAGCACTGTCCCGGACATGCCTTCCGGTAACAGTACCCCAACATCAAACATCCCCTCCTTCGACAGCCCCAGGGCCTTGACCGAAGGGAGGGCAGGCCCAACTGTGGGCTTGAGTAAGGAGTAAAGTGTCTGCAGGACACGAAGACAGTGCATGTCCCTACTAGCCCTGCAAAGCACCCTCCCAGGGCGATGACCCCCATGCACGCTGTGCCATGCATTACATTGGGTATCACATCCCCATCTCTTAAGGAGATGACTCTTAATCTTCTATTTCCTTCCTATTTATCCTAACCATAGCATACTGGACCCCTGCCACAAAGGGGTTGTTGACCTCGACCAACTCCGACTCCCACTGCCTACATCAACATTAGAGATTCAAGATGTCCGGCCAGTGAAGCCAGGTACATCTCATTTCCTTTATGAGACAAGTGAACACCATCAGCACGGTACAGGTCTGGCCTTGTATGCACGATCTCATTTTGCCTAATGCTAGTACCCCCCAGTCCCTTTATAAACTTAACAACTTCCCTATTAACTGTTTTTCTAGCCCTGTCAACTTTACCAGGACTACGAGCTTTGGCCCATTTTACCCTGGGGACTAATTCAGTCCAAACTAGCTGTACCCCTTCATACTGTCGTTTAATTGTCCCTGAATCTTCCTTAATTTTTATTATTAAATTAACTTCTGTTCATGATGGCAGGTTGTTTTCTCCCAAATGAATAACAAGTATATGGGGAGCTTTCGATTTACCCAATCCATGAAGCATAGGAATAAGTTGATTCCAACGCATCCCACTTCTCCCTATCCATCTAATTTCAGCCAATTCTGCCAGACTCAATTGAATACCCCAGAAGGTCTTTGATGCTGCCACACTTGCCCACAGCACGAGGCTGTGCCCCACGATCCAAACCGCTCTTCTCCCAGCCTGGGTGGGCTTCCCTCCTGGTGAAAAGAGGAAACACTCGTCAGTAATGGAAAGGTCTTACATATTTCTTGTACGCTCCTGAGCACCATCTCCCAACTGACTTAATCGCTTCTTCTGGTAACCCTGCGGCAGCCACAGTTGTGGCAGCCCCTATCCTAAATGAATGCAATCCAAACTTCTTCCCTGGCAACCCAATTTTTTCCAGTGTTGTCCTAAGGATCAATGTTACTTGATAACTAGTCACCGGTGCACCCCCTTGTGTATAAACAAGGCCCCTTGAACGTGGGTCCGGAATCGGATGTAATTCAGCAACTGGTCAACAAGGCATATGGTTTCTGGGCCTCCCTTAAACAATTCCACAGTATGACCCCTTTTTCGTTGATCAGTCTTAGAACCTCGAAGCCCGAGCAACACTTTATCACCTGCGATTTCCAGGTCCCCCATTCCCAGTGCCCGATTAGAGGTGTCACTACGAGACACACACACTACCTTGCTTATTCTGAAACCTCCACAATACATTGTTGTGTATATTGCCGTAAACAATTGCCTCTCGTAGTTATCATAACACATACTGGGTAATGCCTCTTCCAAACTTATTAATATTGGTGTTGTTGTCGGTGACCATGAAATCACTGGAGCCCTGTTAGATCTAGCCCATGCCTCGCACATATGCTTTAAATAGAATCCCTTGTCCGGTGGGGGGAAGCCCTTCAATCTATTAACAAATGTCAGGGCTGCTAACCTACCTGCTATTGTGCCCACTGCTAATCCTCTTTTCCTCGGGGCCATTGCAAACTGTATCCCTTCTGGTTCTGTAATTGGGAAACCCGTCCCCCACCCCATGTTCGTCCTGAAGTTTTGAAAATCACGGAAGGCCCTATCATATGCCACCTGAGTTCTAGGGGCCAGGGATCCCTGCACGATGGATTGCATTTCTAATTCCCAATGTTCCAGAGTCCTGGTGGTAGAGGGTCCAGGTGCTCACATGCCTCTGGCGTTAGTTCTCAAAAGTGCTCCATCTGGAACCGAGAAAGGGCATCAGTAATGCCATTGTCGATTCCAGGGACGTGCCGGGCAGTGAACAGAATAGAATATTATCCCTCAAGCATGCCATTACCATAGCCCGGACCAATGACATGACCCTAGGCAGGGCCCCGAGGGAAACGCGGGTCTGCGATTCGCAGATTTCCCGTGGAATTCCCCTCCCCCCGTGGAATCTCCTGCCCCGCTTACCCCAGCGCAGAATTTCCAGCCTGCGCTGTGGGGACGCGGGGCAGGAGATTCCATGAGGGGAGGGGAATGAAAAAACCCTCGGGGCTTCCCCTCCCCAGCCTCCCCAGTTGTCAGGGGGGGAGGCACCCCCTTTAGATAATTAATTAACTTACCAGGGACGGCAGCAGCAGCTGCTCCGTCCAGCGTGCTCGTACTTCCTGCTCGTACTTCCTGGCCCCTCCCGACGGGGCCTCTCAGGGCGACGCAGCCAGATGACGTCATCCGGCTGCGNCGCTGGACGGAGCAGCTGCTGCTGCCGTCCCTGGTAAGACAATTCCTTTTGGGTTTTTTTTGGGGGGGGTGGGAGTCAAGCACGCCCCAGCAGCTGGGGAGGGCAAGCCCCGGCAGCTGGGGAGGGGAGGCCCTGAGATTTTACCAGTGCGGGGGGAGGAGGAGGTAAACCAAGCCCCCCCCGCATGGTAAATCGCGCCGAGGCGCAGAATTGGGCCCTGACTCCCGCGGAATTTTAAAAAAAATTCTGTGGAAGAATCGGGGCCCTGACCCTAGGTGACCGTGATGAGAGTGTGTTTACTGCATGTACAACTGCTGCATTAGCACACCAAAATAACACCGTGTGATTGGCGAATTGCCCAGCCCACAACAGTACCACCACTACGATGGGGAGTAGTTCCAAGAAGGTGAGGTCTTTAGTGACACCCTCGGCGTGCCACTCCTCTGGCCAAGGGGCTGCACACCACCGCGTCTGGAAGTACACCCCAAATCCTGCACCCCCCTCAGCATCCGAGTGTACCTGCAATTCCGCACATAGGAGCCATCTCTCCCTTCAAAAACTTACCCCATTGAAACCTTCCAAAAAGGCCAACCATACCCTCATGTCTTTCTTCATGTCACTAGTAACCCTAAGCTGGTAATGTGGGGGTAGATCTCCTTTCAACTGCCCATACAGCCTGGACAGAAATGCTTGCCCTGGGGCAACCACCTGGCATACAAAATTGAGGCTCCCAGTTAATGATTGTAATGAATGAACAGTAATTTTTCAAGCTGCTATGCATTCCATAATCTTTTCCTTCGTACTTGCCAACTTATCCCCTGATAGTCTAGATAGCATCCCTTCTGAGTCTAATTCGATACCCAGGTAGGTCAGTTTCATTGCTGGCCCATCGTTTTTTTCGGGAGCTAAGGGAACACCTAACTCACTGGCCATTTCTTGAAACAGCTGCAGAGCAGCCACGCAGTCCCCAGATTCAGGGCGCCCAATTATCAAGAAATCATCAAGATATTTTGTTACGGCACAATCCTGCAGTTTCCTTTGAAAAATCCACTCCAATAGTGAACTGAAACCCTCAAATGCCGAACAAGATATCCAACAACTCACTGGTATGGCTCTATCGAAAAAATACTGCCACTCAAATTGGAAACCTAATAAATGAAAACTGCTCGGGTGCACTGGTAACAGGCGGAATGCAGATTTTACATCGCATTTGGCCATTAACGCTCCCCTACCTATGGCCCTCACCTTCTTTACCGCCTCATCAAAGGTTTATGGTAGTCAATTCTTTCGGGATGGCATCATTGACTGAACTACCTCGTGGGTGGGACAAGTGGTGTATCAAGCAATATTCGCCCTCCACCTTCTTTGGGATGATTCCTAGTGGGGACACAATTAGGTTCCCCATTCAGGGGTGTAGCTATCATAGGGACAGACGGGACATGTGTCCCGGGGCCCATCATGGTTAGGGGCCCACAGTCCGTCCCCCCTATGATAGCTATTAAGCCGTTAATTATTATTATTTTTTTGTGGATCATGGACCCCAGCGTGGCCCGGCTGACAAGGAGGTGGGCCCCCCCACGGCCCCGCCAGCCCGCCCCGCGGCCCCGCTGGCAGCCCCCAATCGCGATTATCCCTCTTCGCCGCCGCTTCAAGCCTTAGCCCCGCCTCCCTGACGCGTGAGCCGTGCGCTGCGCTGGAAGCCATTGCGCATGCGCCAGCGTCCAGCGAGAGCGGCACAGCCACGAGGCAGGCAGGCGGCGACTGGCCGACGCACACACACTTGTTTGCAGGCTGCAGCACGGCAGCGGCAGGCGGACCCAGTGCGGGGGTAAGAAAGGGCTGGGGCCGGGGTGTGTGTGTGGGTGTTGAACTTTTGGGGGGGCCTGGTAGGGGGGGGAACTTTCAGAATCCTATCCTAGCCAGGACTAGTTCCCGGGGCTTGCGGCGTGCGGGTGCTGGGGTGCACATGCACTGGCTTACCTGGGGGGGGAGACTCAAGTCGCCGCCGGGCGCCGGCAACTGCCGGGACTGGGGGCCGCCGGGGGGAGAGAGAGAACGATGGGTGTTTGAGTCAAGACTGAGTTACATCAAGTCTTTGCCTTGGAAATGGAGGAGGAGGGGAAGTTGGTTCTATCAGGGAGGGGGGCAGGGGGCGTGTGTGCGGGGACGAGCCAGCCGAGAAGACTGATCCCTAGAGCCGGTTAGTAACACTGTGTCAGAGAGCTTGAGGCCGGCACTCTGCTCTCCCCACTTCAGACTCACCTTCATCAACTATCAACAGCTGACAGCTTACTTTGAAATGCAAACGGGGGGGGGATGATAAACAAAGTGAAGTCTTTGTTTATTCCCAGGACGGAGCAAAGAGGGACACTCATTCATTTGAATTTTGACTATCAGTAGTGCCCTGTCCCGGAAGTGCTTGTCCCTCGGCAGCTTCCAAGCAGAACTTGAAGCAGGGGAGCTAAAGCAGCTGTGCCGAGCCAGCACAGAGTGGAGGGACCCCACCCCCCAGCACAGAGCAGAGGAAACCCCCTGCCTTCCAAATATCCTCCTGGGAGTGGGTTCCCCAGTCACATCCAGACTCTCCAGAGCAGGCAGCCCTGTGCATCTGTTTTTACTGGGGATTCGAGTGGGTGGGAGCCCAGAGCAGCAAAGTCCCTTTTTTCTGCCGAGTCCTGTGGAGCAGCTCCCCACAACCCAATCCTCAGTAAAAACAGCTGAGAGCAACAGCCCACAGGATCCGTCACTTCCCCCTCTCTCCCTCCCCCGACAGAAGCCAGAGACCCCACTGCAGTTTCCAAAGCTGACAGTCTGAGAATACAGCCTTCTAGCCGCCGCAGTGTCTCTCCCAGCTCTGCCCGAACCTGCCCCCATGGCCCCTGACTCACGACCACTCAGGCAAGAAATCAGGCTGGCTGGAGTGGACTGTCCTGGAATGATTCGGGACTGGGGGGGACGGGTAGAGAGAATGCCGACTGTGGGGGGGAGGGAGCACCGCTGGGAGTGGGAGGGTTGGGACTCGGCAGTGGGCAAAGAGCTAGAGTGGCAGGTTTAAATGACATGATCCTCCTTCTGGGTCTTGTGTCCAGGGATCCGAGAAGGATCTGCTCCCTTTGAGGATGTTGAGGAATTCCTAGAATGGGGCTTCCCGTGTGTACGAGGATTTCACAGTGAGGAGGAGGTTAGATGCTTCCTTTCTCTCCCCAGTCCCCAGATCACATCAGTGGGCTTATTCCTTGGCAGCAGCAGCAGTGAGCACTAAAGCGAGTGGAATAATGCCCCCGGTGAGCACGCGCGTGTGCACACGCACACACATTGTTGGAGCTTGAAACTGAATGTGATCAGAAGTACTTTTGCCCTTTGGCTCTTTAAGAGAAGCGCAGGGGTTTCATTTCCTATTCCTTCCTTTGCAGTTCTTGTTTGCAAAATAACAATCAGCTGAAGAGCAAAGAAGAACTAAGTTTTAGGAAGCTAGGAGATCAGTTCTTTCCCCAAGCTCTAGTGATCCCTAATATACTAAGATCTGCAAAGCCATGGTTGCCCAGGGCAGGTGTTACACTTGCACATACAAAATACACTGTAGGTGGGGAAGCGGTTACCGTTCTTTTTCTTTTCTTGCCACCATTTGCTGGGATGAAGATATTGCACATGACTGAAGCCATATGGATTCTCGGTGGCATAGCTCAGCCTGTCTTTTTTGTTGTTGTTTTAACAGTTGGGGGGCTGGCTTACAGTAGGCAGTACGTTTGTGTTGACTGTTTTATACAATAAGGACACTGAGAGACAGGGGAGTCTATGGTGATGGGCCGGACCGGTGGGGGGGCCCACAGTCCATTTCTTGTCCCTGGGCCCATTCCAACCTAGCTACGCCCCTGTCCCCATTGGGGGTCGGTCAAAAGGGCCGGCCACCCTGTCTTCCACTACTTCCTTCATAATCTTTTGCCGGACTACCTCCTCCATTCCTATAACTGATTTCAAGTTTTTTGCATTCTTTCCCTGCTGCACCGGGCCTGCCGGTATAACAAAGCCCTATTTGAACCCCTGGACTACATAATGTACCTATGTCCTTTCTGGGTGCCCCTGCAGTGCTTTTTCAAGACGATCAGTTCTGACTGGCGTTGGGCCCCTTTGGAGAGTGGGAGGTACTAGAGGGGGCTTGCCCCCCTTTTCCTCCACCACCACCCTGCCCGTATCCGTCCTTTGCCCCCCTTGACTTGGGCCAGAAACAATGAAGGGCCAGATGCCCTCCCCCACAGTTGAAACACCCATGGTGAAACCGACATACTGCCCGTGTGCATCGTCCCCCCCCTGTTGTAACCCCAGCATAGGCCTGCCCCCCCACGTCCACCTTTCTTTCACCTCGAAAAATCTCGTTGGCTGGGTCTACCCTGCCCATGACTAAGGGGCAACCGCTATCCGCTCTAGGAGCGCTGGTGATATCCACCATACGCTCGAGCCATAGGTTGGGGGCATGGATATCTCATTGTAGGCCCGGTGTGGTGGCTGCCCTATGGCGAAAGACTTCGTCATACCTCAGCCATGCTCCTGGGGGTCCCATTCCATAAGCCCTCCTAACAATGTCTGCATATTTGTGCAGCTCTAAACCATGAGATGGGTCTGCTTGTATTAGTACACCCATGTATACCGCGTAGGCAGCTGTCCAATTCTCCCAATTGCGGTCTGCCTTCGGGCGTCGGAATTTTTCTTTCTCTTTTCCATCTTCCTGTTCTTGATAATCGACAATCGGATCGCTAAACAGGAGGACGTAAAGATCAATATATTCCCCCTTCAAAATCTTTTCTTTTGTTGCTGGCATTAGGTACGCCCCGAACGGAACCACCACACTTGGTATTGCCCCGCCAGGAGGGGGAGGAGGCCTACTCCCTCCTTGTTCTCCTACCCCCATTCCTTCTGGAGGCGGCTTCTCAACACCCTTATCAGCTGCCTTTCCTCCCGTGCTCCCTTGCCTTAACCCGACCTCGCCTTCTGTGGCAGCCTGCTGTCCCCTACCCCCTACTGGGGGGGTGGCAGGCGTCATCCACACCCATACTCCATTCCAAATCACCAACTGAGGGGCGCCTGGTTGGACCACTTGCATTGGGGCCACCCCTGCATTCACCCTGGGAAGGACCCCTACCGGTGCCTGCTGGCCTGTTACCATCTCTCCCATTGGCACTGGCCCCAATCCTGTCCCTAACCCAGTTTCCATTGTTTGCCCCATCCCCTCAGGCTCATGTCCCCTTGTGCCTGGCTGCTCCATGGGTGCCCCCTCACCATGTCCCCTTTCCCTGCGTAGTGATGTCATGCCTGGTCCCGGGGTCAGGTCCGCCGTCACATGTCCCCCTGTGCCTTGCTGTATTTTCCGCTCCAGGGCCAGAATCCTGCACCACATTTCCCCGTCTATTGGGTCCACTTGATTCTCAACCCGCCTCCTTGTTGTTGGAGGTGCCCCGTCTCCCTGTGGAAAGACACCAACTCAGGCCCCCTGGCCTCCTTTCCTCCTCATCCCTTCCCGGGCAGGCTCCCTGGGTCATGGCTGGGGCCCTAGCAGCTGCAGACCACCTATACTGGCCCAATCCTGGAATCCCATAGGGGTCTACCAGGTCCCCCAGCCTGCTCCCTTTCCCTCCAGGGCAGGGGAGAGTTCCTTGGGTATAGGCAGGGCCCCGATTGTTCCGCGGAATTTTTTTTAAAATTCCGCGGGAGTCAGGGCCCAATTCTGCGCCTCGGCACGATTTACCATGCGGGGGGGGGGCTTGGCTTGCCTCCTCCTCCCCCCGCACTGGTAAAAACCTCAGGACTTCCCCTCCCCAGCTGCCGGGGCTTGCCCTCCCCAGCTGCTGGGGCGTGCTTGACTCTCCCCCCCAAAAAACAAAAGGATGACGTCATCTGGCTGCGTCGCCCTGAGAGGCCCCGTCGGGAGGGGCCAGGAAGTACGAGCGCGCTGGACGGAGCAGCTGCTGCTGCCATCCCTGGTAAGTTAATTAATTATCTAAAGGGGGTGCCTCCCCCCCCCTGGCAACTGGGGAGGCTGGGGAGGGGAAGCCCCGAGGGTTTTTTCATTCCCCTCCCCTCATGGAATCTCCTGCCCCGCGTCCCCGCAGCGCAGGCTGGAAATTCTGCGCTGGGGTAAGCGGGGCAGGAGATTCTGCGGGGGGAGGGGAATTCCGTGGGAAATCTGCGAATCGCAGACCCGCGTTTCCCTCGGGGTCCTGGGTATAGGATCTCCAATAAGGGGCCCATATCCACCACCTCTTCCCTTGGTGGGTAATCTCGGGGGGGCAGGGGTACCTCCCTGGCCCCCCCGAGCAGTCTGCGGGAAGGGTGAGACTCTTTCTTTGGACCCGTGCTCCCCCTTCTCCCTATTGGGGGGCGGATACAGGGTCCTTCCCATTTCTCCCCATCCCTAAAATGAGCTGGCAGGGTGACAATCCTGCCCCCCTGATCCCTTCCTGCTCCTGTGGCAGGCTTTCTTGAGGCCATGGGTCTTCAACCCAGTCAGGCCCATCAGATTCATGGGCCTCCCTAGGCCTCCCCCTCTCCCCATCACCCTCAGCACTCACCCAGGAGGATCCCGGGGCCCCAGCCGTGGGGGGAGGGTGCTGGGCTCGCAGCAGTGCCTCACACTGCTGAAGGCGAGCCACCATCTCTGCACGGAAGGGGGGGACCTCCCCCTCCACTTGCTCCTCAACGGCGGGTCTCCCCGCAGTCCCTTTTTTTCCTGGGGCTTTTTTTTTTTGCCCCCGCCCTTCTTCTGGCATCGCGTCATACCTGCTTTCAAGGGCCGATACCTTGAAGTTCAGCAGCAAGTGCTCTTGCTGCTGACTCTTCAGCTTCACCCTTGGAATGGTGCCCGCTCCGTACCCACGAGGTTCGCCCCCCCCCCAAGAGGTGGGCCTCGAAGATTCACGCAATGCGCTCCTGCGCATGCGTCAAAACATGGTTGCCCAGCAACCCTCACCCATCGCGAGGCTCCCTCCTGCCTTGCTGCAGAGGCCATCTCCTCTCTTTGTGTCTGAGGGGGGGGGGGCGACAACTTTCCAGTCGCCGCCATTTGGCAGCGAAGGGGCCTTCTAAGGTTGGACCTACCCTCAAGCATTGAGAGACTGAGCTCAGAAGAAGGGAGCAGAGATGAGGGCATGCACATAAGGATATGGGACAGATCCATGATAACCTGGACAATCCTTCCCGCTCCTCCCCAGTCTCTCAGCCTGAGCACACCCCTTACATCCCAGCTGTCTCCAACGCATATCCAGCCTGCAACATTTGTAAAACTGGCCCTTGGAAGAGAAAAGGTTTCTTTTAGCGGTCTGGGAGTGGCTGGAGGAAGGGGATGCCAACCTGTTGTGTGACTTTGTAAAGGGTCAGGACCACCCTCCCGCTCTCTTTTATCAAGCAGATTACCAAATGGGATTCTCATCCCTGATCTTTTATTCAAATGAAACCATCATCACCAAATAATACACAGCTTTGCAGCTGAGGGAAGCATCCTCTGGACTCTCCCAGCCTCCCCTTTTGAGGGAAACACCCTCGGGGCTCCCCAGCCTAGGCATGCTGTGGCTAGCCAATTCCTCCTGAGTCCTTCCCGCTTCCACCCTGGGGTTGTCTAATTGATTGAGTTGGAACCAAGTAGGCTGAGGGCCATGTTTGGCTCTGATGCTATCTTCTCCCACCCCCCACTATGGCTTAGCTCCTACAGGGACTTATCATGGCATTCTGCTTTTGATTGCATTGGCAACACTGATTGAGCTACAAGTACAGTTGTCACCTCCTGGGTTTTTACCCAGAATCTAGGCTCCAGGGGAAGCCCTGATTTTTTGGGGTCAGCTGGGGTACCCCCACTAACCTGGAGAAGTTGGGGCTTACAGAAATAGCAAGCTAGCATGGGCCATGTCAAAAAGGGTGCAGGCCATAGAGACTTTCCTGCCCTCTTTTCAGCATGGTTATGTCAGAAAGGAACATGGTGGTCTCTTTGTCCTGGCCCTGCTGACAGGGTCCTGCCCTCTCTGGATGAAATCCCAGAGGGAGGTGGTAACTTCCAGATAATTCCTGTGAAACCGCATTTGATGGACATTAGTTGGAGCCACAGGACAAGAAGCTGTACCTGCACAGTCCATGCTGTGTCTGGCCTAAGGATGAAAAGAGACAGGAGGATGTCAGGATGGTATCCATCAACGGCATAACTTGCACAAGCAGGAAATCCTTTTTAGTTTGGTTGTAGTTTTACTTTTTTCCACCACCAGACGGAGCAGTTGGGCGTTGTCGAAGCACCCCTCCAATCAAGACTCAGACAACAAAGTTGGGTTAAACTTGGCCGCACTCTTTATTAACAACCAATCATAACGAAATAACAACGGCCGGTGGGGGCAATTGCACCTAGCAATTTGGGTCTAGTATGCTAACTAATCTTATAACTTATTAACTCTGGTACTGGCCTGGATGTGCCTTTCAGTGTCAGTACCCCTGATCAAACAGTCCCTTCCCTCGACAGGTCATTGCAAATGGCCGAAAGGAGGGA
>QEPC01013222.1:1980595-1993268 GCA_003113815.1 Sphenodon punctatus
TGGAACAGCCTACGGGTGGGATACAGGGTGGGAGGGAACAGCCTAGGGGTGTGTGCGGGGTGGGGGAACAGGCTCAGCCTAGGGGGAGGATGCAGGGGGTGGGTGGAGGTCAGGTACAGGGTGGGGGAGGGACGGATCAGTCAGTCTTACCTGCTGAGTCTGTCTGACTGCTCCTTTCTTCTCCTCCTTCAGCAGTCCTCCCAGGCTAGACGGGGGGGGGAGTTTAGTTTTTTTTTTTATTGCCCACGTGTCCCTGCGTGCAGAGCCAGGACGCACGGGCAATTTAAAACAAAAACAAAAAACCCAGTCCAGTTCCCGCTGCCGCTGCCATTGCTTCTCCCCCCTGCTCTGAGCAGCGAGCAGCAATGGCAGCGGGAGCGGCAGTGGGGACTGGCGCAGACACAGACTGAGACTCTCAGGGGACTGAGGCAAGGGGGAAGTGCGCATGCATGCTTCCTCCCTTCCTCAGTCCCCCAAGTCAAGCTATCTTGCCAGGGTGGTCAGCGCGACCACCCTGGCGAGATCTTCCATTGCGCCCATTGAGCGCAATGGAAAGGCTTTGTCCCTCCCTCCACAGCACGTCCCATGCGTGCTGTGGATGGAGGTGTTCAGCCGCCCAAATCACGTTTTCCATAGGAAAACGCTTTGGGCGGCTGAGCAGCTGAGCCTTCTTGCCCTTTGGGGACCCACTCCCAGGAGTGGGTGGGTCCCCGAAGGGAGGAGAACACAGTGACAGCTACAGCAGCCTCTGCAGCAGCTCAGAGGCTGCTATAACTGTCATAAGCGGCAGCATTTTTTTTTATTTAAAAAAAATGTTTCCGCGCTGGTGGCCCCCGCATTGCTTTGGGGGGCACTGCCTCAAATTCCCTGCAGGGGGAGCCGCCACTGGCAGGAGTGTGACAGGATACAAGAGCGGAGAGAGATGGGGAGCCAAGGTCATGAAGAGTCTCAAAGGTGAAGACCAGGAGCTTGTGCTGAATGCATTCATGTTGAGGGAGCCAGTGTAGGTCAGAGAGGAGAGGCTGAATGAGATCAAAGCAATGGACAAGGTGGACGATTGCAGAACATTGAATGGAGATATGGGGGGATAAGATCAAAGCAGGAGGGACCAGTAAGGAGGAAATTGCAGTAGTCAAGGTGAAAGATGACAAAAGCACAGACTATGGTTTTTGCAGTGGTAACAATAAGGCAGGGCTGGATTTTAGCAATATTATACAGAGCGAAGCAACAGAATTTAGCAACAACCTAAATCAGGCAGGACCCTGTCAGCAGGGCCAGGACAAAGAGGCTGCCATGCTCCTTTCTGACATAACCATGCTAAAAGGAGAGGGCTTAAAGGAGAGGGAGGGGCCAAAGATTAATCCTAGGCTACATGCCTGAGAGACCAGCTGGATGGTGACTCCATCAATGGAAACTGCGAGGGAAGTAGGAGGGGAATGTTTGGGGGAAAAGAATGAGGTGTTCCGTCTTGGCCATTTTAAGCTTGAGTTGGCGGTGAGACATCCAAGCAGAGATGTCAGCAATATGAGTCTGGATGGAGTGGGAAAGCGTGGGAGTGGAGGGATAGAGTTGTGTGTCATCAGCATACAGGTGGTACTGGAAGTCATGGGTTTCAATGAGTTTACCCAGAGAAAGAGTGTAAAGGGAGAAGAGAAGGGGGCCCAGGACAGAGCTTTGGCAAACTCCCACAGAGAGGGGAAGTGACATAGAGGTGGTGGTTCCAGCAAGAGAAACACTGAAAGAGCAGTTTGAGAGATACGAAGAGAACCAGTCAAGAACAGTGTCCTGGAAACTAAGGGAGCATAGCAAATCCAGGAGGAGGCCATAGTCAACGTTGTCCAAGGCAGCAGAAAGATCAAGGATGACAAGAACAGAGTAGAGACCCTTAGACTTAGCTAAGAGAAGGTCATCGGTGATGGATGTGACCTCATCAAGAGGAGCTGGGGAGAAGGAGAAGAGAAGCAGGAGGGGGAACATCCGTGAATGAGGTAGGGGAGGGAGAGGGTTGAGAACAGATAGCAAGACAGAGTTTATCAATCTTGTTGAAGAAGTAGAGAAGATCCTATGTGAAGAGAGGAAGGGGGGGTAGGGCAGGGAAGCTTCAGGAGGAAAGCAAATGTGGAGAAGAGACAATGTGGGTTGCAGGAGTGGGATTCAATTAACCTGGCATAATAGCGGTCTTTGGCCAGGGAAAGGACATCACTAAATGCAGAGAGCACAAACTTAAAGTGGAGGAAGTCAGTGAACTCACAAGACTTCTGCCAGAGGCGCTTGGTGACTTGAGAGCAGGATCAGAGGTGGTGGATGGTAGGGGTGAGCCAAGGACAGGGGTTTATGTGACAGATAGCATAGCACAAGAGGGGAGCAAAGGAGTCACGGGTGGAAGAAAGGGATGAGTTGAAGGTGGAGACAGCAGAGTCCAGGCAGGTGGCAGAAGAGACAGATAATAGAAGGGGGGAGAGGGAGGAAGCAAGGTCAAGAGGGTCAATGGACTGAAGGTCATGGAAAGAGCGAGAGGTTGAAGAAGCAGAAGGGGTCGAGTGGGAAAGATGGAATTAAGCAAGGTGATGGTCAGAGAGAGGAAGGGTGTCAAAAAGGAGACCTGAGAGAAAAGAGTTTTTCAATAAGACTAGGTCAAGGTAGTGGGCATCACGATATGTCGGGCCATAAGCAAAGGTCAAAAGAAGAGGTCAGCAAAAGGAAGCGGGAAGCAGCACTGTCAGAGGGAGTGTCCACATAGATATTGAAGTCTCCAAGACTACGGGTGGAAATATTGTTGTCAAAAGGGAAGAAAGTAAGCTATGCATCAAAGTCAGACAGAAAAGAGGAAAGGGAACCAAAACTGCCACAATGGCCAGGGGCGTAGCTACCATTGGACAAACAGGGACATTTGTCCCTGGACCCATAGTGGCTGGGGGCCTAATATCCAAGGTAGCTAAGCCATCCTCCCCCACCCTTTTTTCTTTTAAAATTGCCATCTGAGCTGGCTGGGGGCCCTTCTGGATGCTACGTGGGCCCCCTCCATGCCTGCGGTTGCAACATTGTGTCTGACACAATGTTGCAACCATGGGCAGGGAGGGGCCCCATGCAGTAGTCTGCATCAGACCAGGTCACACTCACAAGCCTTGCGGCTCGGCTTGCCCGCATCGTGTCATGGAGGAGGAATCCTCCCCACCAGTCCGGTCCAGGCAGGGCTGGCTCAAGGGAGGCCTAGCCAGAGCGGGAAGGTGCCTGATGGTGTGAGTGGAGCTGCCACCGGCCACCTTCCCGCTCTGGCGCTCCCTGCATTGAGTCTACCCAGACTGCCCTGGCCCACCCCGCCCGACTAGACCCCGGCCTCCAGGGCTGGTTGGGTGGGTCGGGGCAGCACTGGCACTGCTGCTGGTGCTGGCTGTACTTGGCCCCAGCATGCAGACAGTGAGCCACGAGGGACAGAGTGCACTGTGGGACCAGCTCGCCACTGACCCAGAAGTCAGATGGGTCCAGCAGCAGGCCACCAGCAGCACACCGCAGACTCTGCAGACAGCAAGTAAGTCCCGAGCACCAGCACTCCAGGACGGCTCAGATGGAGGTGTCCCTAGGCCGGCTGGCGGCTTCACCACCGGCAGGAAAAAAGAGGGGGGCCCACGGACATTTCTTGTCCCTGTGCCCATCCCAAGCTAGCTACTCCCCTGACAATGGCCTTCAGAGCGTGACATATGGGTGAAGGTGAGGGCAGCAGGAGTGGCAGTGTTACAAGGGGGAATCCAACTTTCTGTAAGGGCAGAAAGTATTATGTATTGATTAGGCAGTTTGGCCATGGTCAGAGTCACAAGAGGGATGAGGCCTGAACAAATTCAGTTCAGCTAATTTGATACATAAGCCTTAGGCTGGCACAAATAAAGAAGTTCAATGAGAATAAAACAACTCACACACTAGCTGAAAAAAATGTACCTCCAAGGCCACAATAACAACCCAGACAGCTACTATCTCTGAGAAAACAAAGAAGGTCTGAAAGAAAAGGGAGGTAGCTTCAGCAGACCAGATTGGCAACTAGGCAGTAGAGAAATACTCCCCAAAGAGCCAAAATAGCTTTGGTGGCAATGTTCCAAGTGATAGAGAAATGAATGGTCAGCTTATTTTCTGCACCTGGCAAAGGGGACCCTGCAACATGTATTCTTAATAAATAACGCTATGAAAGGAAATGCCCAGGCCCTTATCACTTGTCACTGGCACGTGTGGCTACTAGCATTGCAGTAAGCCTGCGTGGGCCTCTGACCCTTACCGTCGCTCTCAAAGACCCTCCAACAGACACTGCCAACACAGACAAAGCGGCCACTGTGGTTGCTAACCCTGATCCCACAGAAGACAATGCCTCCCTTAAGGAGCACTGGCAACTTCAGCCAGAGAGAGATGCCTGGCATCAAGGTCGCCCAGGAGGGAAAATTTCCTCTGGTCAGCTCAGGGACCTTTATCCCTTCCACCAGAATGTCCAGGGTCCTGTAGGGTCCCCCAGGATTCCCCCTCTATGGCTGGGTTTCCAGGACAGGACTTGGAGTGAAATACTGACATTCACCAACCTGTTTTTAGGAATGTATTTCACCCATCTCTCCATGTTTCTTCCTCCCCTGCCCTACAGTCCCGTTGCCCCCGAACAGCGGGTAGATATGGGGGTCACTGAAATTACAAAAAATGAACCAGGCAAGAGCTCTGACAGGGAAGGCTATGCCCCTGGGAGAGGGACTACCCCACATACTCTTAGAACTGTCACTAACAACAGCTTCCCTGCCCATTATAACCACAGTGGAGGAAGGAAACCAAATCAGAATAGTAGAGGTTGGCAGGAGCAACAGGGTCAGCGGGCTGCTACCATATGAGGGGCTGTATGGAGACAGTTAATGGATTTGGGAGAGAACCCTAGGAATTGGGACTGCCAACTCACTAGTGAAATGCTTCAGAATTTGCAACAGCTAATGCGCATGCAGGAACTGGCAGAGGGGGCTCGGCCTGTTCCAGCACCATGCAGCTCTCCTAGTGGCCCGATCATGGCAGCAGCTGCCCCCTAGGTGCTTCTCCTTTCCAGACAGGCCACCAGACACATGGGAACGTGGATATGGGTGGCAGATCTCTGATTTGGCCCTGTCGGCAGACCACATGTATATGTTAAGCTGGGGAGGGGAACACATCCACACATTTGGGCCTTAATAGACAGCGGGGCTTCCATTTCAGTAGCTCACCCATTCAATATCCCTCAAATTGAACTACACCAGGTAGCTCAAACGATTCAGTTAAAAGGATTCAATGGTCACATTAGTACCGGGCAGCATTTATACAAATGCCCTATACTTGTGGGTCTTACCTGGTACCATAAGGATTTTGTGCTGGACTGATGATGATGATGTGTTACTGGGCAGCCCTATAGCAGTCCACAATCGTCAGTGCATTGATTTGTCCAACATGTGCATTTGGCAACACGATGGGCCAAGAGGGAAATCCCTCACCATTTGCTCCACATTCAGAGCAAAGGCCCTAAAGGCCACTGAGCCTTGCAAATTGAATCCGAATGAACCATGGTGCCAGGAATTTTCCCAAAAATAGAAAGATAGACATAACTTCAGGGTTACACACATGGTTGCCTTTTTGGGAAAAATGAAATTGGGCTATTTATGACGACCAGCCTTTACGTTATAGGGCCACCTTGTGAGAAATAACCCTGCTTGTGGGAGCCCGATTTGCAACAACCATGGTTAAGCATGTTAAAGCTCACACAAAGGCACCAACCACTGAAGGTGTCTGGAACAATAAGGCTGATTCTCTTGCAAAAGATGCAGCAGCATCCTCCAAACTGCCTGTCCATGCTATTTCTGTTGTAACCTGAGCCCAAGCTAGGAAGGAACAGACATCAGACCACTACACACACCCCACCCACACCACCTTACCTGCCTCACAAAAACAACTGGTAGGACAAACTTTCAAAGAACAGGGAACATGGAACATTGAATTATATGAGGATTGCCTAAGGGTGGTAAACCAGGAGGGTACAACATTGTGGCTTCTGCCTGAGTTAGCACAAGGCCCCTTCCGGCACCAGGGAACTATGGGACCGTGGCACAGGGTTCAAATTGATTACATTAACAAATTGCCCCCAACAGCTAAGGAAATCACTACCTTTTCATCTTGGTAGATTCCTTCTCAGGGTGGGTTGAGGCCATCCCTACCAAAAACCACGCTGAAAAAAACACAGCTAAGGTTTTGTTCAATGTTGTAATCTCTCGATTCAGAATACCAAAAATCATAGATAGTGATAATGGCCCTAGCTTTGTGGGGGAAGTGTTTAAACATTTATGCACTGCTTTAGGAATTGTGCACAAAACGCACATTCCTTGCCACCCCCAGTTTTCAGGACAGGTGGGGCGCATGAACAGAACTATTAGAACTGCTCTAAGATACACTAAGGGGGGAGGAAAGGCCCTGTAAGATCATGGATCACCCTGTCTCCGATCATTCCAATGAGCAACTGCAGAATGGAAGCGCTATTTTCTTTGAGTGTGCTTTATTTGAGACTAAAAGGTGTTCCTGAACTGTTTAAGTATTATTGTAGTGTCTTGTGTTCTATAACAACTAGAAAAATTTCTGACTTAGCCTGGCACCCTATCTCTTAAATTCCTTCTTCTTTGCTTTTGCCTTATATTCTGTAATGTGTCTAGACCAACACCAGATTAGAAGTGATAAAAATTCTAGAAAAGGAGCCTTGCCTTTGTATTCATTTCAAATTCACTGGTTGTGGTAATATTCTGTCTCATTCCTGATTGGGGTCTGGCCTGGAAACAGTGTTTGTGGGTGAGTTCAGAAGTGACATGGTGAATGTCCACCACAGTCAACCTCAGTCAAACGCGGGGGGTGATGAAAGCGCCGTGCAGGTCTGTTTGCTCGCATCCAGATGTTCACCACAGTCAAACGTGGCCCAGGGTGAAGCTAACCACGCTTCATGAGGTCGGGGCGGGAGGAGGTCCAGACGCGCGGTGAATGGCAGGGGTGAATGAAAAGTAACTTCTAAACGGAAACCTGCAGCCGCAGTGGAAGGAATTGACCCCAGCTGCAGTGCATTCTGGGGCTCGAACCATGGTCCACGTCTCCACTACATGTCTGTTGTGTTCCCCCGGCCCATGTTCTCTCTGGCTGCCCCCGGTCGGTGGTCACAATCCTGTCACTTCTGTTGGGACTGCACGTGTCACCACAACCCGCGGTGAATCCATTCACACCGGGGTGGGATTCACTGTGGTGAATTGGAACGCGTCACTTCTGAAATCACCCTGCATTTTGTTCACCATGCAGTCTGTCTCCATATTTGCATAATCATTGCTGGTGTCATCAGCATATCCAGCCCCTCAGACACTAGTATTTCAAATGTAATGCTACACCCATGAGTGATTTTAACTGCAGGCTCAGTTTGTGGGCAGCAAGTTCAGTTTACCAGACCTCTGAAATTAAAGGTGCAGGCACAGTAATTACTAAGATAATATTGTTCATGCTCTCCCAGTATTAAGTGGGGGGAGGAAGTGTAGGCTGCCTTCTTCTTATATGGAATTCCAGTGATTTGATAAGTTATCCAAGGAAGCAAATCTAGGGAACTGTGCATAACCAACCAATTCCTTTTCAGGTAATTATAAAGGCCATATACAGGCCAGGTTTGTCTCGTTTTCTTTATAAAAGCAGGAAAGAAGTTTTGGATGTTCTAGAAGGCCTGGTTAGCTGCAGGTTTTTTTGTTTTTGTTTGTTTTTATTTTGTTTTATTTTTGTGTTTGTCGTGCCATGGCTGTTTGTCATTCAGTGTTGTGTGTCCATCTATGTAATTTGTCATTCAGTGTTGTGTGTCTGTTTATGTAATGTGAAATAAGGCACATAAATGGCAGAATGTACAAATAATAATAATAATTTTTAAAAATTAGAACAAAATGAAAGCAAGGAGTAAAGTTAAAAACAACAATACTCCAATGGCTGCCCACATTTATTCTGTACTTTCAGTGCACACTAAGGGCAGAATGCATGCAGTCATATGAGTTTTCCCATAATCACTGGAAGGCAGGTTCTCAGTTAACCTCTTCATTGCCACTTGTGTTCCGATATGTTTGTTTTTTGTTTACAGGGTTCTTTCCCTCCTAAGCATTTTATGGAGTAACTGGGAAAAGAGAACAAGAAAGGAAAGCAGGAGAGATATAACCTGACTTGTTGCAGATTTTGTTATAATCCAGTGTCATCATGCTGCCAGTGATTTGGATCCTGTGCATGGTTGTTACAAAAGCCTATGGAATTTTGACTACAGATATGGATTTAAATAAAAGAAACAAGGCCCCAGTCCTAGATGAAATACGGTAATACCAGAGGGAGACTGAGAGAATATTTAAATGTCATGTTTGGATTTTCAAAAAAGTAAAAATAAAATAAAAAAGTTGCTTTCTCACCTCGACCTGCCCTAGCTGGAGTAAAGGTTTCATAGACATGGACTCCCTTACACCATAATAAAGATAATAACACCTCCACTCCTGACTTGATGAACAGGAACAAACAATTGAACACAACTTGGTGGGGTGTACATTTAAATGGGGACACGCTCAAGGGACATTTGTATGTTGTTGGAAATGGAAAAAGGATTTGTAATTGTGGTTGTTCAACTGAATATACTACTTCAGTCTGTTGAGGCACCTGATTATGGTGGGCATGAGGTATGGAGTGGGGAGAAGGGATGCAAAGAATCCCAGGAAACAATATATTAAAGATTAAGGGGTAGCAATAAAACATCACACCATACACTTGGAACATAAAGGGAATCCCATTATGACACTGCATGGGTGGGTAGTTTGAATAATACAAGTGGGAGATGTACATATGGTGGTCCAGTTTAAGACAAGGAATTGAGAAGAATGGTTGGGAGGTGTTGGGGACCTCACTTGGGGTTCTAAATGTATTCGAGTTAGCAGGAAATTCAACAGTTAAGTGAACAACAGTCTTATGGGAATCTGAAGTGTTACATGAGAGGTTTGGTGCAGTGCCTGCAGGAAAACAATGCAAGGTTACTCACAAACCTGCTCTATTTTGACTATACATATGCAGCCATGCACCTGGACCTCTGGTGTTCTGAAATAGTGCTTTAAGGCAGGACACCTGAACTGGGCCTAATGGTGGTGGTGTTCTCACTGCATTGCTGCTGTGTTGTGCCTTATTCTTTTTTCTGTGTTACAGATCACCCCAACAGGCTCATGCTCCCATTTAAACCGCATTGGGATAAACAAGATTGTAGTGGGGCAAGCCTAATACCCCGGATTGCTTTAACTCCCACACAACCCTTGTTAATTGGACTCATGAAGGTGACTTGAGCTGGGGTATCACTGGTCATCTTTATGCCCGACAACATCTGCAGTGTAAATGGCCTGGCCCCCTAGGATATACTCCTTTATTTAAAAGACGTTGGAGGTCACACAAGGCAGGATGCGTGACTTGACAAAAATATTGATCTGTCATTGAGGTAACATAGTCAGCATACAAAGAGGCTCACATGTAGTAACATTTATTTTTACTGGACACATATATAGCTTTAAGAGGCTCATATGTAGTAACTTTTATATTTACTGCACACATATATGCATTTATAACCAAACATACTTACAAGATTAAATAGTAATCGTTTAATAAAATGATAGAACTAATAATTGTAACACTCAGTATTATACTTAGTTTATTGGAAATGTGATTTGTAATTTGATTTGATTTAGTATTAAGATTTACAATTATATGTAACAAACTTGGGTACACCTACTCCCTGCTACACCTTCACTGTTATATGTGTTATATGTGCTGCCATGTAAACCGGCAACACAGGGGGGACTATTATGTATTGATTAGGCAGTTTGGCCATGGTCAGAGACACAAGACAGATGAGGCCTGAACAAATTCAGTTCAGCTAATTTGATGCATAAGCCTCAGGCTGGCACAAATCAAGAAGTTCCATGAGAATAAAGCTGTAAACAACTCACACTCTAGCTGAAAAAAATGTATCTCCAAGGCTACACTAACAACCCAGACAGCCACTATCTCTGAGAAAACAAAGAAGGTCTGAAAGAAAAGGGAGGTAGCTTCAAAGCAGACCAGATTGGCAGCTGGGCAGTAGAGAAATACTCCCCAAAAAGCCAAAATAGTTTGGGCAACTATGGTCCAAGTGATAGAGAAATAAATGGTCAGCTTATTTTCTACACCTGGCAGAGGGGACCCTGCAACATGTATTCTTAATAAATAAAGCTATAAAAGGAAACGCCCAGGCCCTTATCACTTGTCACTGGCGCTTGCGGCTACTAGCATTGCAATAAGCCTGTGTGGGCCTCTGTCCCTTACCATTGCTCTCATAGAGCCAGAGACTCCTGCCCAGCTACCTGCTGGGCCCCCTCCTCTTTTCCTCTGAACCAGCTTGTGTCTCGGACTGTGGCCTCCGACACATAAGATATCCTAAGTTGCCCTGTCCAGATGTTAAATGTCTATCTAATAAAATTGAGTTGTACCCACATACTTTGGCTTGTTAATTGGTTTAGGGTAAACTGAGGTACAGCAAACTCCTTTATTTCCTAACAGAATCTGGAGGGAGCGGGAGAGGAAGAGATCGTGGATGAACGGCGCTTTATGGATGGAAGAGAAGCAGTTCCACGGGGTGCAAGAGAAAGGCAGTTGAAATGGGGGTGGGAGGGAGAGACAGGGAATGGCAATTAGGTTTGGGGAGAGGGAGCAGTGGCGGGAGTGGGGAGCAGGTTTGGTGGGGGCTGGGCTATGGGGAGGTAGAGGTGCAGAATGATAGGGAGGAGGAATGCTGCTCCAATGAGGAAATATTGGAGACAAGGAGGAGAATGGAAGAGGGATGAATGGAAGCAGACCAAATATTTACTGCAGAAGGGCAGAATTGATGGATGGGTGCTGGCATTTTGCAGTAATGTGCTGAGTGGAGCAGCAGAACGGGGTACATGACGCACCTCTTACTGGCCTTGAAATGGCTGCAAAATGGCGAGCGCCCTTTCGTGCTGCCCATGGGCTACTAGTGCAGACACCAGGAAATGAAGCCTTGTTAATTATAATTACCTAGCGGGTGGGGCAGGAGAGAGAGTGACAACCAGTCAGCCAGGTGATCATTATCAGTTGAATGGTGGTCCAATCCAAAAGAACTAACCCTTTCCTTCCTTCCAGCATGCAAAGAGCCCATGTCCCCTTCCCTCAGAGCAGATACCCAGGAAATGAAGCCCTGTTAATTATCATGGGGCAATTAGCAGCTTGGCAGAGTGGGGATTCAATCAAAGCAAGAGTTTTTACCTGCTTCTCTGTGGAAACATGAGTTGACACCTTTCTGAGTACTTTCACCCAGAAAGAGGTAGGGTCATGCCCCAAAAGGGGCAAGAAGACACAGGTCTCTCCTGTCCTTTTCTCAAGTGGCCATGCCTTGTCAGAGCATCATGACAGCGTGAAGGAGACACAGCTACATCAGAAAGATGGTGGGGCATTGGAACTTCTAATGACTTCTGTTCTCCTGATCCTTTTACTGTTCTATCATTGGGGGTTCCTTTCTCCCCTGTTTGCTAAATTCCCATATGTACCTGCAATTTCTCAACTTCATGAATGTATCCCTGTCTCTTCCTATGCTCCCCCCCTCCCTTGTCCATTCTAGATTAGAAGCTCTCCAGGGTAGGGACCTGCCTTTAATGATTGTTCAATGTCAGGCATATTACTGGTGCTATAGACATTAATAATTAAAGATATTAAGATAATATTAATTTCCAAACTGTCTGTGCCTCTTTGGAGCATCATAACACCACAACATTTTGCACAGAGCAGGGCTATGTCAGAAAAGGAGCAAGAGAGCCTCTTCTCCCCTCTCTCTGATGCAGCCCAGTCCCCCACCCCAGTTCCTTTGATAACCCAGAGAAACAGAGGCTCCAGCCAGAGCTCAAAAAAGCTGGGTCAAAATTTAGGGTATTTTTAAACAAGCTGCGCTCAGGCATGAGTTCGTGTCCGCTGAGTGGTGCAGCTGAAGGGCCCCCATGCATACATGTGCATCGGGAGCACTTCACACGGATGACTCCAACATGACTGCCCTGTCCATGGAGGTGGCCACCCTGGCCTGCATGGGACACTCTGGATTTTTTGGCAGTGCAGTCATGGGAGCATGCTTCCCCATGCACCACCATCACATAAGCAGTTGGACGTCAGGGTCAGGCATGGACACTTCTCATTTAATAATATCCTTAGAGTCTACAGGCCAAAGCCACAGGGGTAAAACCCCACCTGGAAACCCACCATGTGCTTGATGCAATATGGCCTGCTACTTTTGTGCCATAAAACCCTCACCCCCATCACCTCTCTGACCAGCAACCCTCCCAGTCTGTTCCTAGGTATTAGGAACTACTGTGCATGTGCTACCCAGCAGAACTGAATTTTGAATAATTAAAAACTAATTTTTGGCTGCACCAAACACTATCAGGCTACAGCAGCACTTGATCAACATCTCAAACTACGAGGCTGTGAAGTCTCGGGGCTCAACCCATTCAGGGGAAAGAGATATGGATCATTCAAAATCATTGCGACTGGGTGAATTTTGATGACTAACAATTAACTTTTAAATAGTTATAGCTTTTGATTTTCTGGCTGGATCTTCTTGACCGTC
>QEPC01013222.1:1996795-2006836 GCA_003113815.1 Sphenodon punctatus
GTCCCCCCACCCCCAGTGCGCCCCACTCTACACACACCCCTCCCCCAAACCCCCCCAAGGCAACAACAATCAATTATATTTAATCCAGCAACCTCCATCTTACAACACACACACCATCAACAATTATAAACAAAACATACTATAACTCACAATTTAAAAATGAATTTAAAAAATATACGGGCAGAACTATATATATCATCGCATAATAATCAATCCCCTCCCTCGTGTCTCTCAGTGCACCCACTCCCACATTTAGGGTTGCCATAGACACTAATTTTTAGAAGGCACTTATGAGATATACAGGTTGCAGGGCTGCATTGGCACCAATTCAGTCCTGCAACCTGCATATCTCATAATTGATCATTAAATTCATAATAAATTCACAATTAATTAAATTCACAATTCATAATTAAAACATGCTGATCACTGACATCCCCCCTTCCTGGCCTCCTCCCAAGACAAGTCCCCCCCCCAGCCTGGCCCGGGTCCCCAATGTAGCGTACTCACCACCAGCAGGACTGAGCCCAGAGCTTGGCAGCGTCTCTGTTCTTCCCACTTGAGCGAGGACAAGATGACGGGCTTCAAGTTCGATGGTGGCACACACTACACTACCTAGCTTGCTTCCTTGAGATTAAATTATTATTAAAAATACTATATCTATATTCTCTAATCTAACAAAGAGGGAAGGGAATTGATCCTGGAATGGATTGAGATTCAGCCAGATGGCCAACCAAGCAAACTCTCTCTCTCTCAAGAAGAAGAACCAACTAGGTCAGACTCTCAAGAGAAATAAAATGGCACCTAGTTTGAATCACCTTATTATATGCTCTCAGTCTCTGCAGCAGCCGGCACCACCCTCTTACACCACGTGATTTGGTGTAACAAGAGGGGTGCCAGGGGAGCTGTGGGTGAAGAGCCAGAGTTGTGTTGGGGGTTCACATATCTGGGAAGGTGTGAATCCCTCTAGTTTCCTGGTTCCCGATGGTGGCAGCGATTTTTAGACATAACCCAGTAAGACAGGTGGCTTCGCTGTATAGCACCCCCTACTGCGTTTCATCACACGTGGTGGCAGCTGTGGTCGAATCCACAAACGGCCAGGTTTAATACGCACAGATAGGGAATCTGCATTCCCAGAGCAGGGTTTTTTTTGTGGCACACAAGGCAAGGGAGGTTTTCAGAGATAAGCTGGAAGCAACTGAGTCCTTTTAATTTGGCTGCAGGTCAATGTGACAGGGCTTAGAGAAATGGCAGAGCGGTACAATGAGATGACTAAGGAGGAGAGAGAGGAGGAGTGCAAGAGGAGAAAGATTGACTTCTCTGGCATGAATAAGGCTGCTACAGTCAAGGCCCTGGTAGAATGGGATGGAACTCAGGATCCCGTGTCAGCAAGCTCGAGTGGCCAGGGCAAAAATGCTGAGGCTGACTGTCCCTCCAGGTGAACCCAAGAGCAGCAGGAGCTGATCCGTGAGCAGAACTGCCTCAGGGAGAGGGAGCTGGAGAACCAGACAGAACAACACAAGCATGAACATGAGGAACGAGAGGAACGACGGAAGGAGAGAGAGGCCCAGGAAGTCCAGCGCATACACGAGGTGGAGATGTTATGAATGAAACAGAGAGCCTCCCACAAACTGACCCCCAAGGACTTCACCCCCTTCAAAGAGGAGGAGGACCAGAGGTGTTCCTGAGCATCTTCGAGAAACAGGCTCGTAGGTGGGAACTGGGGGGGGGGGAGAATATGAGATATATGGCTGGGCTGGCAATGGGAACGATGTTGTTTACTGTGTTAGATGATTTGCCCATTGAATCTGCTAATTAGGGACGGGACTACCGGTTTTTCCGGTATCCGATAATGCCGGTACTGGGTGTACCGGCATTATCGGATTCAACCCAGTAATCCGGCCCGGTTACCGGATTCCGGGTACCAGATATTTTTTTTTACATTGCGGCCATTTAAATGAATGGCCGCAATGTAAAAACCCCACCAAAAATCCGCATTTCCCTCCCCGAGTCCAGGCTGCACGGGTGGAAGGGGGGACACCCCTCACCCACCCTGCCCAGCCTGGATTTTTAAAAAAAATTCCCCTAAGTGACTCTCCGCCGGCAACCCAGAGCCCCCCAGCACCAGCGGCCGTCCCAGCAGCAGCCAGTAAGTATTAGACCTGATCCCTGGGGGGGGGTTAACACCCCACCCCAGGGATCACCCTACTTCCAGCAAGTTCCCAGGATCCTACCTTCCAGTTCAGCTCCGGGTGGCGGTGGCGGTCCGGCGGGGTCCCACCTCTACTGCTAATGATTACCCTGCTTTTAAAGAGGCAGTGCTCAAGCGCGATAAGCTGGGGCCAGAACACTTCAGAAAGCGATTTTGCACCCCGGCAAAGGCAATCCATGGTTGAGTTTGGGGCCCAGTTGAGGGTGGCCTCAGGCTCCCACAAGTGGTTGGAGGGAGCGAAAGCAGATACTAGGGACAAGGTAGTAGAACTAATGCAATTAGTTCAATTTTATTATCGTTGCCCCAGGGAAATCAAACACTTAGTGAAGGATAAAAATCCCAAAAATCTCAGTGAGGCAGCAGAGGTTGCTGATCAACTGTTGCTCAACAGGGAGGGGATGAACAAAAAGCCTATCCACTTTGGGAAGGATTGGAAAGGGCACCAAAAAGGGGGAAAGGGGGAGGTATTCACTAAACGGGAAACTGGGTCCCCACCAAGGGAGAAAAAGGGGACCCACAATTTGGAAATACCCCCAAATCGGGATGCGAAGGGATGCTTCAATTGTGGAGCTTTGGGCCACCAGAAAGCCAGCTGCCCACAGTTGCAAAACACCCCCAAGCCGGTCCACAGGGCAGCAATGGTACGAACGGGGGAGCCAGCCGAGAGCCCCTCAGAGGACCACATACAAGTCTTTAGGATCATGAATCCTGAGGAACTGACCGGATACCTCAGGGAGGAGGTGATTATAAAGGGTAGAACCATTATTGGGAAACAGATACGGGGGCAACGATGTCTGTGATCAGTGCCAACTTGGTTTCTCCCACAGACATACTGCCAGGGCAAACCCGTCATGTCCAAGGGGTACATGACATATCTCTTCCAGTCCCTGTGGCCCACCTGCCCATACAATGGAGGGACACTGCAGCGTGTCTGGATATCGGGGTGATGGACACTCTCACGGTTCCCATGCTGATAGGCAGAGATGTTATGGGGCCCTGCATGACAAGTTTCATGCTTGTATCACCACTTTAATGATTATATCTATTATCTGCTCTTCTATGAGCTTCAAGCACCAACTAGAATTTGGGGCTAGGGGTGCTTAAGGGGTGAGCAAAAGAGGTTGACCAATTGATGCTGGCCAATGGCAAACATTTATAATTTTATATTTGTTGGTAATTACAGTGTGAAACCATGAGGGGATGGAATAGAACCCTCTCAGATTTTACATAGTAATACATAACTTCACTGCTATTTTTTGTAAGATTATGATTTATTAATTGTTACTTGTGCTTTGATATATTTTTATTTGATAATTTGTGTGCAGTGGCACATTTATAAGATTTTCCAATCATCCATTAAGCTCTTATAATAACTATTTTTTAAATATTTTAGTATGTTTGGGTGTATGGGGATTTATTTAGATCCTCTAACCTCAAATATAAGTTCTTTGAAGCTGGTATACTACCAGTATTTGAAGTTTGCAATTGGTATTTTCTAAGGATTTATGAGATTTAAAGCCATTTTGCCCCCTCTCTTTTCCCTCCTTGTTCATTTTGCTTTTTATTTTGCAGTCTGTATACTTATGTTGTTATAATAATTTTAACGATATCCCGTTGAGGAAGAAGCTTGTGTCTCTGAAACGCGTCTGGGTTTTTATTTTTCAGGCAATTGTTAGTCATATCTGTGCTATTTCCACATGTATGTATGACTTGCTGCTGTAGCAATTTTGTATGTAGTGGTTTGGCTTTCCATAGTACCTATGTTTTATTATTCATGATTATATTATTAAATGTTTATTCAATTTTTTTTTTTTTTTAATTCTCCTTTTGCTTTGTGTGACATGCTTAAGGGGTGCTCTCAGGAAGAGGAGGTTCTAGACCATTAATCTGTCCCGCAACCTTGCATACATGCCCTCATCCCTGTTCCCTTACTGTGAGCTCATTCTTTCAGTGCTTGAGGGTAGTAACTGAATCCAGGGGTGGGGCCACATTCAGAAACCAGATAAGACCAAATAAAAACTGGCTGCAGGCTGCATTTGGTCCCGGGACTGAGGTTTCCTATCCCTGTACTACCCAAAGGCTGTATCATGCATTGATAGATGTGCAGTAGGGTGCTGTAATGGCTCTTTCTTCATGTGTGTAGTCTTGTCCTTCGCTAGCGAGCAGCACTACCTCAACGGCCGCTTTTATACGATCATGCTGTGCGCTCGCGCTGGGTTTCAAAAACCCCCGCAAGGAGAGATTACACGTGACGCCGCCGGCAATCGCGTGCCTGATATGGTGCCACGCGTTCTTTTCAAGCCATGAATGACCTACCTCGATCATGTTCCCGGTCAGTTCGCGGCTTGAAATAATGTGAGGCGTGTATCGGGCGCGCGATTGCCGGCTGCGTCACGTGTAATCTCTCCTTGCGGGGTTTTTGAAACCCCGCGCGAGTGCACAGCGTGATCGTATTAAAGCAGCCAACCATTAGGTCATTCAGTTCCAACAAGGCAAGCGTGTTGATTTTAGAGACTGACAGCTAGTGCTTCCCTACTGGATCAAAGCAAACACTTTACAGAGCAGCCAAAGTTCGTAGTATCTGATCTGCAGTGCCACGTTTGCCTCCCGCCTGTGTTGACAAGGGGGGGGAAAGGGGAAGTGTGAGAGGAGGCGAGTTGTTGATGTGTCCATTCAAGGGGCAACACCAAATCAGGTGAGTGTGAGTAAATTCTCTTTTATGAAGGGCTGACCTTAGACTTTGATCCTCCACTGCTCTGAGGCATGCAATGGAAGCCACGCCAGGGCTGTTGAATTACGTTTCCTTTGGAAAAAATGTGACTTGGACTTTGTAAAGAGGGCTTCCCACACAGCAGCAACACCTGCTCAAACAGCAGCTACTGCAGCCTTGCACTACGCTTTGAGATATGAGCGCTTGCTTCTTCAGCTCAGTGGAATGCGGCCTGCTGTGTCTGACAGGAAAACCACTTTTGGCTGCCAATGTAGAACTGGTGCTGGAGCTTAACTGCAAGGTACCGGGTTTTAGAGGACACTTATGAGAAATACAGGTTGCAGGGCTGCACAGCTCTGCAACCTGTATTTCTCACAAGTGTCCTCTAAAATTTGTATATCTGGCCACCCTACCCTGGTGGCAGTGGCTGACTCCTCAGCACCACCATTACAGTTTAGCTAGACCATTGAGTTTTTACCAAGGGGCTTTTTTTGTACTGGCCAGTCTACTTCTAATTCCTGCCTTGTTCTATGCCCCCAGCTTCCTGATGGTTGCCAGCATGTAAGGTTGGCCTGAAGCTACCGGAGGGTTGGTGGACCATCTTGTTACCTCACCCTTCCCATCTCTGCCTTCCCTAGACCCTCTCTGCTTGTCCTTGAACATCCTGTGCTCTGCCCTGAACCCTGATTCTACTTAAACTGGCTCTGCTCTGCCTTGAAACCCATTTTGAGCCTGGGCTGGCTCTGCCCTGTTCTTTCCCCCATCTTGGACCGCTGCCTGTTTCTGCCCTGGACTTTGTTTGCCTGAGCCTGCCCTGTGATCTGTGTTCTGGCCTTGAGTTGCTCCAGTGACCAGATCATGGCTCCAATCCTACATGACATCTGGCTCTAATGCACCTGGCTTCATACCTACCCGTACTCCCATCAAAGAGGGGTCCTGGCCAACCCCCTATGCCTTCCTCCTAACCATTCCCATGCAAACCCATTCTATGCACCCTCATTCATGGAGGGGTCCCCTTTCCAGTCCCCACCTAAACACTCCTCCAGACACCCCTCTGCCCTCCACAGAAGGGCTGTAATTGTCACCAGCTCCTACCCTCCCAATTGCCCCCATAGTATAAATTAGAAGACCATATAGACCATAGTAGTGGGGCTATATTATCAGCCCTCTGATCAGGATGCTGACAGTGAATGTGAAATGGTAAGGAAGATTAGGGAGGCTACAAAGGTAGGCAGTGCAATAATAATGGGTGACTTTAACTACCCCTACATTGATTGGGAAAATGTCTCGGGATGTGTTGCAGAATCCAAGTTCCTAGACACCATAAATAACTGCTTCCGGGAGCAGCTTGTCTTGGAACCCACAAGAGGAGAAGCTATTTTAGATCTTGTCCGAACCAGAGCAGAGGGTCTAGTGGAAGGAGTAACAACGGTGGCAGAACCACCTGCTACTAGTGATGATCACAGTATCATTAGGTTCAATGTTAGAAGAGAGATTACCTAAAAAGTCAGCCACAAGGGTGTTTGTTTAACTTCAAGAAGGGGAACTGTGCAAAGATGAGGAAGTTAGATGAGGGGAAACTAAAAGGTGGGGGAAGTCCTCAGGGTCAAAGGCCTGCAAGAGACATGGAGACTATTAAAAACTACTGCCTTAGATGCCCAGATTAAATGTACGCCACAAATAAAAAAAGGCAGGAAGAGAACTAAACAAGTGCCTGCATGGCTGAACAGTAAAATATAAGGAGACTAAAAATTATCCTTCAGAAAATGGAAAAGTATTCCAAATGAGGTAAATAATAATACGCATAGACACTGGCAGAGAAAGCGTAAAACCATTACTTTTATTTAGATTTTTATCCTGCCCTTCCCAAAAATGGTTCCGGGCGGCTTACAACATAAAACACATAAAAACATATAGAAACACACGTAAAAGCTAAATGTTAAAATACAAACATACCACATCCTCCTAACATAGGACAGCCATCCTCCAAGTACTCCCGGCTGATCGCAGGGAGGCATTCTCGGTTGCTGACCCCCTGCTGCTGTGGAACTCCCTTCCCCCGGAGAACGACTCACTGAGGCCTGGAAGGACAGGCGGCGGTCGGATCTTTCAGATATGTGGGACCCAGATCGTTTAGGGCTTTAAAGGTCAAAACCTTGAATTGTGCCTGGAAAGCTATAGGAAGCCAGTACAGACTTTAGAGCACCAGTGTAATGTGCTCCCGGTGCCTTGTCCCCAAAAGGAGCTGAGCTGCCGCATTCTGCACCAGCTGCAGCCTCTGAACAGTCACCAAGGGCAGCCCCACATGTAGAGTGCATTGCAGAAATCTAGCCTCGAGGTGATGAAAGCATGGACGACAGTGGCCAGATCTGAATCTGATAGAAAAGGCCGAGCCGCCTCACCAGATGGAGTTGGTGAAAAGCGCTCCTGGCCACCGCTGCAACCTGACAATCCAGGCGCAGCAAGGGATCCAGAAGCACTCCAAGGCTGTGAACCTGACTGACCAGTGGGGACTGGACTCCATCAAGAATAGGAGACCTCTGTGTTAGGAAGGGGGGTGGGGGACACTGTCCTTTCACACAGGGCCCCAACATTCCTGGATCTAGCAATGCCTGGGGAGCCATTTTAGATGTAAAGAGATGGATGCAGCATTCACAGCTCCCTTGATTTCAGTTTCATTTTCCGGAGTACACTGCTCTTGCTTGGAACTGCGACTTTAACAGGTTGAGTCACCCATCAGAACCTGCTTCTAGTTGGCACCCAAAGCATTTTCAGGTTTCCTGTTTTTGGAGGGATTTCCCATTTTTGGTGGGGGTGGGTGGTTAGGGGAGTGTCCTTCACATAGCTTGAGTGGTATGGCTAGAAATCCCCCTGCCCCCACCCCCCTGCTGCTGCTGTTGGTGCTTTCCCTTCTTGACTTTGCTTGCTTCCCTGCAGTACAGGGCAGCAGAGAGTAGAAAGGGCTCTTGCAAAGTTACTGCTCTCCTGTCCTTCCCCACTATTGCCTCCGCTCGCCCCCCCTGGTACGGGGGCATGGCGGGCGTGAGGCCCTTTGCTGCGCCCACTCTTAGAGGAGGAGACCAGACTCCAGGACAGGTTCCCGCGGTGGGGCTGCATCCAGCCCCGTGCGTGGGGAAAAATGGCGGCGCCACTCTGAGAACCCGGCCACGGTTGCCAGGCAACCCTGGCTGTTAGGGATAGGTAGGTGCCAGCCACGTGGGCTCTGCTCGGAAGGCGGGGCTCACGAGCCGGCATAGTTTGTGCTCCAGCCCCACTTGCGGCTGGAGCTTCAATCAAGCAGGCACCCAGCCAGCCCTCCCTCTGCACTGCGGGTCTTACCAGTCACCATTTGGGGCCAGGAAGGAATTTTTGCGAGAACCCTAATCTGACCTAACACGGGCCTCGTTTTTTGCCTTCCTTGCAGTGCTGGTATTTGGCTAATTGACTATTCCCTAGGAAGAGGGTGTTGTGCATGCTCATTATTGTCGCACTCTGGCAGGGGTCCAGTACAGAAGTTAGAGTACATCGAAACCACCCCTGTTTTGTTGTTGTATTGCTGTTATAAGGTCAAGTTCATGTACTGGACCTGCATCGCACTAGGCGATTTGCCCCCACCCATTTGTTTATTGTAATCTTGATTCGAATAAAGAGTGCGGCCATTAAAACCCAGCATCGAGTCCTGTCTCCTTCGGTGCGTCCGCAAACAAGAAAATTGCTGCTAGTGTGTGTGTGTGGGGGGGGCATTGAGGGGAAAACCCTCCTGGATCTTCTGTTGCTACCTCACCTAGCAGTGTGGCTATGGATGATTTCAAAGCAACCCCACACCCTGAAGATGGTTGCCAGATCTACAAATTCTAAGGGTGGCCCTGCCTGGCAGGGCATCTGTATTGGGGGATGGGGGGGTCTCAGAAGAGAGAGCTTGGATCACCTGATCTGGGCCTGGGCAGTTGGCAGCAGAGCATGGTGTGCGTGGAGGTGGTTGGGCAAGGGGGTCTGGAGGGGTTGAGCTCAGTGCCTGGGCTTGGCAGAGGGGAGTGTCTCATACCACAAGAGTGTGGGCCTGGGGTGTGTGTGTCCCATTTGTGGGTATGAGGAGGTGTGTGACAGGTTGGAACAGACAAGGGGAACTGGGCTGTGGCTCTGGCTCTGTGAGTAGTTAATTTATACATATATATTGATGCAAATTAAGGTAGTAAGGAGAAGTGTACACAGTGTTCCTCTTTGGGGTTTTCATAAGAACATAAGAAATGCCATACCGGGTCAGACCAGCGATCCATCTAGCCCAGCATCCTGTCTGACAGGGGCCAGCTCCAGTAGCTCAAGAGAAGTACATGTATAAGTCATGGAGGTGTGACCCATCACCTGCTAACTCTTCCAGCTACCAGTAGGTTTAAGCCCCAACTAGTAGGCGTTTATAGCTCTGTCCTCTAAGAATGTATCTAATTTCTGTTTGAGCTTTCTGCTGGCTTTCACAGCCTCCTCTGGCAACGAATTCCACAACTGTGTTGTTATTATTATAACCATTTATATGGTGCCAGCAATGTACCTGGCCCTTTACAAAAAATAAGATAGACACAGTCCCTGTCTGAGAGCTTACAACTGTGAAATACTTCCTTTTGTTTGTTTTTAATCTGCTGCCATTCAACTTCAGCATGTCTCCTCGTTCTCTTATTTGGAGAAAAGGCAAACAGCCATAGACCAATTGGTAACTGTTGAGGGGGGGGGGGCACAAGAGGGGCTGGGCAGGGGTTTTATAGGGCTTCTGAAAATCCGGGGGGAGGGGCACATGTCCTTCCTTCCCCCCCCCCCCTTCCTACGAGTCACCTATGCAAACAGCAGTTCCCTATTTACTTTCTCCATGTCACTCATGATTTTATAAACTTCTATCATATCCCCACTTAATGGCCTCTTCTCTCCAAGCTAAACAGCCCCAACCTGTTAAGTCTCTCCTCATATGGAATTTGATCCATCCCTTCTGTCATCTTTGTTGCCTTTCTCTGAAACTTTTCCAGTTCTATTATATCGTTCTTGAGATGGGGCGATCAGAACTGCACACAGTATTCAAGTTGGGCTCGAACCAAAGATTTAATCAGTGGTGTTATGATACTTTCCCTTTTATTTT
>QEPC01013222.1:2008873-2031497 GCA_003113815.1 Sphenodon punctatus
GGGGGGGGGGGCACAAGAGGGGCTGGGCAGGGGTTTTATAGGGCTTCTGAAAATCCGGGGGGAGGGGCACATGTCCTTCCTTCCCCCCCCCCCCTTCCTACGAGTCACCTATGCAAACAGCAGTTCCCTATTTACTTTCTCCATGTCACTCATGATTTTATAAACTTCTATCATATCCCCACTTAATGGCCTCTTCTCTCCAAGCTAAACAGCCCCAACCTGTTAAGTCTCTCCTCATATGGAATTTGATCCATCCCTTCTGTCATCTTTGTTGCCTTTCTCTGAAACTTTTCCAGTTCTATTATATCGTTCTTGAGATGGGGCGATCAGAACTGCACACAGTATTCAAGTTGGGCTCGAACCAAAGATTTAATCAGTGGTGTTATGATACTTTCCCTTTTATTTTCTTTGAGTGCTTCCTCAAAATAAAGGTGAAGTCATATTCTTTCCTTTTGCAGGAATTATTTTATCAATATCAATTGAATTATCTTGTCTGTCACAAATGTAGTAAATATAACAACATAAATGGAAAAAATAAAAAATCATATAGCATACAATGGAGCAGCAATCTGGGCATATTTGTATGAGAACAGGATAGAACATGTACAGACGCAATTCATCTGTAAATTGCTGAAGGCAATTAACTGTATTCCCTCAGTACTACTAAGAGTAGAGGTAGGCCTATTCTCTTTAAAATGCTAAATCCAGAAGCAACTGGTCTCCTTATGGTTGAGATTATACAATTCCCCGGTTGGGGGGCTTCTTGAATTTTTACGTGGGGATGGATTTATAAGCAATTGGAACAAGCGTATAGAAGATCTGCTTGACCATATTGGACTGTCTCCCTTGTATGTGTTGGATAAACCCTTTCTCAAAACTAGGATGGAGGTCAATGTACGTCTGGAGGACCTGGATAGACAAGAAGCATTAATGGTATTGGCAGGATATCGATCTTTAAACAATTATGTAAATATAGCCGCTCCACTAGGAACTTTGGCACCTTATCTGGGCTCATTGACCTCGTATAGAGAGCGGTTTTTATTTTTTGCCGCAAGAACAAACTGATTACCAACTAAGCTTTTGGAGGGAAGACTTTCTTCAGTTCCCTTTGAGCTTCGGGTATGTCCTTTTGACCATCTCCAAATAGAAACAGCTGGTCATATTCTGGTAGAATGTAAGCTTTATGAGGCTGTGAGGAAGCACCCCCTTGGTCAGCTGTTGGAGAAACGTCCAGGGAGAACGGTTTCCGAATATGTGACTTAGCTGTTAATAATAATTTATTAGATATTAGCTTTTGCCATAATCTGAACAACCAGGCCCTTTTTACATATTTACATAATTTACATATAAAAACCTTATGAACACAGACAACAACAAAAAATGTATAGAACCAAACACAGGCAGTCAGGATAGACAAAACTACAAATTCTCACCCCAAATTATCTTGGGACAATCTCATACGTTCCCTCATAATAAGTAAACAATAGGTTGCAACCTTTTTCACCATCTCCCCATCGCTAGATGATAAAAGATAAGCGATTTTACATCAAATCGGGAGATGCACTTTCCCCTCCAAAATCGGAGAAAGCCAAACCGATCTAATATTCTCATAAAGAGGGCAAAATAACAATACATGTTCCAGATCCTCGATTTTTCCCTCTTCACAAAGGCAGACGCGCAACCTATACGGTACATGGGCGTACCTCCCTTCAATTACTGCAGAGGGAAAAATATTCAAACAAAAAAGGATATAAGCCCTATGCAAAGATGAATCTGCTAACTGGTCCAAATAACCTTCGAAGTTATGCATAAGTTTAAAAGAGCTGAGCATAGGGACAACGTTCCATGAAGATATTACTGCCATGTCCTCCTGCCCAGCAACATCCAACCCTTTCTGTTTAAGTATATACTTCTGACATGCCTCAGATTTTCCCATTAAACATGTAAATGAACAACCCAACTCATTTAAGTACTCATTTATCCAACCAATCCAGGGGTAAGCACCTTTCCCTAAAAATTCCAGTTCCTCTCTAAGGCATAAAGTGGCATGGGAGATATTCGGTTGATTGAATAATTTCACCCAATATCTAAGAGCTTGCTGTCTACTCAAACTTTCAATAGATACAATGCCTAATTCAGCCCCAACAGCTGCTGTAGGGACGCCCTGGGCGACCCGCAGCAGACTCCTAAGGAATTTATTCTGTGGGGTCTCTAGCACTGAAAAGTCCTCTGTTACCATGACTTCTGCTCCGAAGGTTAAGAGAGAATGGACCTTCGCTTTATAAACTCCTAAAACTGTAGAGGTCTTAACGCCTGCTGAAGCAGTCGCCAACGTTAAGACCCCCTTAGCTGCTGCGTTAGCCTTTAGTGCTGTTAACCTTCTATGCTTGACCCACTGACCATTATCGGTCAAACCATCCCCAAATAGGTATAAGAGCCCACCTGGGTCAAAACTATTCCTTTCATTGGCCAAGAATGCTTTATAGTTCTTCTACTTCCCAATGCCATAACTTGCGATTTCCCAGGATTTACCTCCAAACCATTCTCAAGACAATAGTCCGCTAATATATTCAGCTGGTTACGCAGACCATTCTCTGTTTGAACCATAAGAATTATATTATATTAACAGGTCTCTCACCAATACAAGGCAGATGGCAAGTCAATTGTGGGAATTTCTGAACCAGATCAGTACTCAAGTAAAGGCTAAATAAAAGTGGGGCTAACACACAGCCCTGCCGAACCCCTCTTTGCATAGGGACAGGTTCGGAGAGCTCACCCTCATAAGATAACTTTATCCTTGCCATATTCCCAGAGTGTATATAAATAAGCAAGGACAGAAGATGTTCATCGATACCCAGATGGAGCAGCTTATGCCAGAGTATGGGTCTCGGTATTGAATCGAAGGCACGTCTAAAATCAATAAAGGCAAAAAAAAGCCCTCCTGCCCTAATCCTAACATATTTTGCCACAATGTGGCTAATAACAAATAAATTATCAATAATAGACATATTTTTGCGGAACCCTGCCTGTTCCAATGGCATCAATTCCTTACCATAAGCCCAATTCTCTAAATGTTCCAAAAGTAATTTAGAATGGCGTTTTCCTATAATTGGAAGGAGGCTTATAGGGCGGTAGCAACTAGGGTCCCTAGGGTTACCTTTTTTGAAAATTGGCAGAATAACTATAGAGCCCCATTCCTTCGGGATCTTCAAAAATCTATTTATAGAAGTGAAATATTTAGCCAACATAGGGGCCCACCAAGCGGGGGCAGCCTGCAGTACCTCAACCACTATGAAATCCCCACCAGGGGCCTTGCCATGTTTAAGCGACATTATTGCCCTATAGACCTTATCTTCGTCTACACTATAATCGGGTACCTGGATGCCATCCCTACTCTTATGTCAATTGATACCTAGGGAGACAAAAACATCCTCCCCCGGGGCCGAGCTAAAAATTGCTTCAAAAAAGGCTACCCATACCTTCTCCTCCACTAGCGTGGAAGAACGTACAGGAGCCGATAACATCCTCCTATTTACTAAAGCCCAAAATTCTGCCGAATTTATCTGTAGGGCAGCGACTTTTAATTTAGCTCAAAATAAATTGATATAATTTGACGTTTTAGAAGCAATGACTGCTTTATATGCATGTCTAGCTGCAAGGAAGTCCTGCTTAACAATATCGGAGGGCTCCTTAACCCACAGACGCTTAGCTCGAGCAAGAGACTTATCTGTTAGAGGATGCTTCTCCCGATATCTCGGCAGTGGTGGCAAAGTTTCTCTGTCAAGCTTTTATTCTAAGGACCAATTTCCTGCTGGTCAGGCCTAATGGTGATGGTGGTAGCTTTTAAATTGTTTTTTAAACTAGTATGCTTTGGCTTGATTTGCTATTTATATGTTGTATTTTAAATTGGTTTTAAGCTTGGTAAATGGTGTTTTAATGGTGTTTAAATTATGGCTATGCCCTTTGGTCATGCCTGAATAAACTATTTATTATTATTATAGTGTACAAAGTCACATGTTGGGGCCCCACCTCCTGAATTGCTGCAGGTCGGTCCTTCATGGACCAGGGCTGCCTACATTTTTGAGACTCATTAGGCCTGTATTTTACACAGTCACACATTCATGTTGTCATCATGGGTACTGGGAAGCCATGAAATGCGATTGTGCGCACGTGCACACAGACACAGAGCTCCAGCCCCTTCTGAGCCCTTTGGCAGGGGATATGGCCGGTCCAGAAAGGAGAAGGCGTAAAAGGCCTAACCCCTGGTTGTCAGGTTCAAGTTTATTTTACAGATTGGCTAACCGCCATTGTCTGATACAAATTTACGAATAAGTGTTATGAATGAATAAATAAATCAATCAAAATACATATAATCCAGGGTCAAAGACCCCCTTAAACAAAATAAATTACACATCAATAAAAATGTGACCCAACAAAATTAAATTTTACACTAATAACAATAAAATTGGGTCAGCATATCTCAAACACTTCACCCAGGATCTAAAACTACCCTAAATGGTGTTCGCTGTACCACTGGGAACAATCCTGGCTCTAGACCTCCTAATGGAGGTCTATATTATGTAAATTTGCCAGTTTGCATAATATATCTGTTTGAGAAAGTAGCCATATTAATGTCTCTTTTGGGGGGAAATATCAAAGTTGCCACAGTCTAGCAGAGAAATAATTCTTCCTAATTTCTTCAGTCCAAGAGCACTCAAAGACATAGTGAACTATGTCCTCGATAGCTCCACTGCCACATGGGCACAATCTCTGTTCTTTAGAGATTCCATTTCTCCTCCCCTCTAACACTGCTGATGGCATTTGCTCCAATCTAAGTCTGCACAGAGCCTTGACGTGACTCCAGCCCATATCTCATCTATGGGTATTTTCAGACGTTACGGGGCCACTTGGCCCCGTACTGAAAACAACCCTTTCATTCTCCACCGGGGTCACCCCGTCACGCCATATCAGACGTGCCAGGGGGATCCCGGCGGGGAAACCGGGAGGGGGCAGGGCCGCACGGCGCAATGTGCGGCCGCACGGCCCCGCCCCCTCCACGCACCCCGCCGCCCGCCCTCTAGGGAGACGTGCGGGCAGCGGGGCCACTGCGGCCGCCGCGTCGGGCCGGATGTGCCGTGGCCCGGGCTCCCGCCGGGGATCCCAGGCCGCGGCAACCGGCCAGACGTTACTTTTTGGTCCCCGCTGGGGATCTCTTTGACCACGCTTCCCGGGACATTCCCCCGGCTAGCCCAGGAAGCGTGGTTCAAATTGACCCCATGCGGGTATTGACCGTGGTGAACATCTGGCGGCCGCCAAACAGATGTTCGAGCCACAGTGACCACAGGTGGGTATTCACCGTGGTTCACTGTGATCTCGTAACATCTGAAAATACCCTAAGATAGCTTTCCATTCCCAGATCAGTCTTCCAGAGTGAATATAGAGGCGCCACCCATGAAAAGTGGATAGCAGCCAACTCCTCTTGCCATGCAATATTCGTTAGTCTTTGGGCAACTATGGATCTTTCCCTGGATGAAAACAGCCTGTTTCCACTATCTACATATGCCCTTTTCACACAGACACTCTTAATACTGAACTGTCTTCCAAAAGACACATTTTTGTAAAACGTGAAGCAGGCGCTGCCATACGTTTAAACCAATAACCTAAGACTTTAGTAGATATAGTAGCTTTTTAATTAGCTAATCCTGTTTCAAGCCTCAAAAAAGCAGCTGGGGCTGAGGGTGCGAGCTCAAGTAAATTCCTAAGAAATGTATATTTTGAGGTATGTTGACCTTATCATGCGCTGCCCACCCCCAGATTTTGGATCCATATAGGAACTGAGCAATGACCTTTACTCTAAAAAACATACAAAGACTCCCGCATCGATTTTCTAGAATACATGTTGTGAAACCTGATAATTGCTGCTGAGGATTGAAGGGCCCTAGACTTTGCTACTTGCATTTGTTTTATCCAGCGGGTAGATTGGCATAACAAAATACCCAAATATTTGTACTCCCCTTCTACCTGTAGTTTAACATTATCTAACCACCAGGGAAATTGGTTGGCCAATCCCTGGTTGTCATTAGAAGTTTATTCATGGACCCCATGTATTAGGAGGCCCTCCTCCCCACCCCTGACACTCAGGGCCTTGTGCAGTCACACAGGGTGAAAACATATGTGACGGCAGGGGAGCCCTGTCACAAACTGATCCGAACCGAAGTGTTGCTCGCGCCCTGGTCAGGATCAGGCCTGGCTGTGGGACAAACGTTCACATGGGCAGACCCGAAAGAGGTCAGGGAGCTGCACAAATATGTGGCCAACAGTCAGCCCTGCTCCCATGCTACACCCAATGGCCCGCCTCATCCTCATGACAGGCGGTCATAGCAGCCAATGATGGCTGCCATGGCTGCCTGTCATAAGGGCCCCTCCAGACTGGGCAGGGAACAGCAGGCTACTACACATAACCCACTGTAGCCTTGTCAGGCTGGCCCTTCGCCAGGAGTGGCAATGGTTAGTCCAGACTGTGACTCCGGAGGTCTCTGGAATCACAGCCTGGGCTAGCCGCCACCACATCCGGAGAAACTCCAGGCCAAACATCTGGATGTTCCTTAACAAACATGACGGTGGCTCCTTAACGAATGTGACGGCCACAGCAAGCCACCCTCACGTTTGTTAACACCCATAGTCTGCCCGTACTTGGATTCATAAGCATTAGCTAGGTTGGAATGGGCCCTGCCTTGCCTCCTCTGCACAAAAACCCTTTGTCCTGCAAAATAAATCTATCAGGATGAAAGTGGCTAAATTTCATTTAACCCATTAAGCAGCACACCCTTTTTGCTCAGCCTGCAGCCTAAAGCACTTAGCAAGTCTTCTGTGGGTGCTAATAATCACCTATATACACACATTCCACATGGGTGTGGGCCCCCGTTTAGCTGCACCACCTACTCCTATGATGCACTCTGCCTGGATCTGGCTGGCCCTGTACCCAAGGTGGCGGCTTGTGGCAGCAAAACACTTGCTTACTTTCTTTCCTGAGGATGGGCAGAATGTACATTTCCTGACTTGCCTAGCTGGGCAGGAGTCCTGCTCAAGCCTCTTCTGCTGCAGCCCGCTTTTATTCTGTGTTGCTTGTGCCCATCATGAATTTGCTGTGCTTCTCTCCCTCCCACTGCACCCTTCTCAGCATCCAGTCTTGGCCCTGGTGTTCAGAATGGACAGAGGCCTTTGGGGAGGTTCTGCACAGGTACCACAATGCATGTGCTCCTTTCCTGCAATGTTTCCTTGTTTGCAGGGGGAGTGACTCTCTAGATCAGTGTATATCAGTGTCCTTGGTTCCTGACAAGAGGTTTATATTTAGTTTGGCTCTGTCTTGCACGTGGCTTCACAGCGCTTCTGTGTTTCAGAGGCAGCAAAGGGTGGGAATTGAAAGATACAGGGAGGGAGGAAGAATATAAGGCACCACCTGGAGCAGGAGAATGCCAAGGGAGGAGGAAGGTTTATCTTAGCCTTTGAGAAAGAGATGGGCACTGGAGGGGAGGGAAGGGAGATGAGGGCCTAGCATCAGGAAGGGAAGACCTTGGAAAAACAGTATAGAGCAAAAAGCTCCCAGTGCTATGAAATATAGGCAGCTGTGTAGCTGCTATCTCACCAAGCCAGGGACGAAAATACTCATGTAGTAAGTAAAAAGAGGGATTTCCCCCCTCCACCCATCTCGGTTTGCAAAATTTTTGAGAATGTGCTGGTGTTACTCATTTCTATTTACAGCTGTTTGCTTTGGGAAGAAATAGCAGTTTTGCAAACAGCCTGCCACCATCACACAGGGGTGAGAAGTCCAATGTTAACAGCCACGAACGGCACCTTTGCCCTTTTGTGTTTTGAGAACCATTGGACACAGATAAAAACAGGCACTGAGTTGTCATTCCTTCCTGGCAGAATGTCATCATGCTCTGAGTGACCCTCCCTAGGAAACCCAGGACATGCTGATCCCTTCTGGCTCTATGATCTCAACTCACCACTGCCCCGCAACTTGGCAGTTATTTATTTATTTATTTTATTAGTAGTATTTATATAGCACCAGCAATGTGCCTGGCACTGAATAATCATTAAATTCGAGACAGATCCCAGGTCTTACAATTCAGAATGGACAAGGTGTGTGTGTGTGTGTGTGGAGGGGGGGGGGGGACATAGGGAGAGACACGGATACATTTGTGAAGTTGAGATGCGCATGCTTAGCTTAGTTACAGGGGAGAAGGGAACCCCCAATGACAGGATTGTAGAAGGAGCATTAGTGAGCAGCCTGTGGGACCGAGGAGCTAGGTAAAGCCTGCTAGAAGAGAGAGGGTTTTAGGAGGGATTTGAAGGTCAGGAGGAAGGAAGTGGAGCGTTTGTGTTCACTGTTCAGGAAGGGAGTTCCAGATATAGGGGGCAGCATACGAGAAGTGGCAACGATGATTCAGGGAGCAGGAGACGCTGTGATGGGCGAGGGTGGTGACAGAAGAGGAACGATGTTCTTAGGAGAGAACGTAGTGAAAGATCAGGGCAGAAAGATAAGGAGGAACAAGGCCATGAAGAGCGTTGAAGGTCGAGACAAGGAGTTTGGACTGAATGCAAAGGCTTACACCAGAGCCGAGTGCACGCAGCATTCTCTCCCTCCAGACTGGGTGTGGCACTGTCTGTAGAGGCTCCAAAAATGCAAGGCCAATTATTTGAGATCAAGAGAAGAAAATCTTGATCCCAGCTCTATTATTCCATTGCACTTTGAGTTTTATGCCACTCATTCCCTCCCCATCCCAGCACACGGGGAGAGTTCCAAAGCACAAGAGGGTGAGAAGAACTGTGACAGCCACCATCAATACGCGTTGTGCCGAGGTTCCTTAACCAGCCCCTAGGGGCTGAATTAGCCTGCCCCGAAGACGTCACATGCAGAGTGTCAGCTGGGGATGCTGCTGATAGACTGAGCCAGTCCCATCTGATGGCACTTCAGCGTGGGTGTGGGTCCCTCACGGAACAGCTGATTAGTGGGGAGCAACCACCCCGTTCCCATGCCAGAAGCTGGGGGTTCCATGTAACACTGGCCACCTGAGGATCAAAACATGGGTCTACTGCCGGGGCAGACCCAGATTTGTCATGCAGCCATGTTTGTGCAAAGACAGAAATATTTGTGGCTAAACTGTACGAATATCCTGCATTCAGTGGTTTGATTATACCATCTAATATTAGCTCCTTGTTGACTGACTTATGGAACCACTCAGAGGGAGTAAACAAACAAGACCATATCCCACTGGAGTCCGTGTTCAGTCCATGCAGCCCCTGCTTACATGTTTAGAGTGTATAGCCTAATGAACAGTCAGTCCCGACTCCCCACTCACAGGCTCAGCGTGACAAACCTAATCCAGGTGCAGCCATTCTTCCCTGCCATATAATCAGGGACCCGAGTTGACTGCACCAAAAAATCTTAAATTCTGCAACCAGTGAAGCCAAATTCTGCAAATTCACCGCGAGCATTGATATTTGCATCATTAACTTGATTTGCATAACTATGCATGCTGGGAAGCAAATTTGCAATAGGTTTGACATGCAGCCACGGCTGAGCTGAGCAGAGCGGAGGAGCCACCGCGCGGAGGGAACCAGAGAGCCCAGCAGCCCCGCCCCCCACTCGTGAGGGGGTTTAAACTTCAGTACTTTGCCGCAGGCTGACCGAGCGGCCGCAGCTGAGCTGAGCCGAGGAGACACCGCACAGAGGGAACTGGAGAGCCCAGCAGCTCTGCCCCCCACTCGTGCGGGGGTTTAAACTTCAGCGCTTCACCGCAGGCTACGCCAGCGGTCGCACGCCAAAGGGTCACGCGCAAAAAGGCGCAGCCCTTCTGAGGCCCTTGAGAGCCATTGACGCCGCTACCATACTTCTCTGTGTTCACCAAAGGTTCCAGCTTTTGCCTGTTTCCAGAATATCCAATGGGGAGGAGTAAGAGGAAAAGAGCGGCAGCCACTTTGCCTTCGAAGCCAGCATGTCCAAAAGGCAAGCAATCTAAAATTACAACTTGCATGAAGTCTACTGAACAGCTTGCCACTGCTGACATTTCTATGGGCAATTTTTCTTTCTGCTCTTCAACTAACCACTTTGCCTGTCTGGCAGAGAGGGTGTCTACAGATGGAATATCTGAGTCGCAGCCCCAGAACATCTCCATTGCTAATGGCATACCCAAATTGCTGCACTCATCGTTCATTGACCCTGGGCATCTTACAAACCCTGGCGGATCCCAGAACAGCTTCAAGTCTCTCCATAGGCAGGACTTGACTGAATTTCTTCAAGCCCAGTGTCTCTTAGTTAACCAGACAGTCTCTCTGTTATTTTTGAACATGGCAGATATGGACAAATCATTGGGCTCTGTTAAGTGAAATTAGACCATATAATTAAGATTAAGAAGGACCAGGTTGCTGGCCCCATTCCAGTGCCCAAAGTAATTACGCCACCTTTGAAAGAAAAGGGTAAAGTAAGGTATTTCAATAGCTTCCCTCCCTGGAAGTCTAGAGGGGGGCAACGAAGGGTAAATAAGAAGGTGTTTAACTTAGTGAGGGTGGACGAGCTGTCAATCTCCTTTTGGGTGCGCCCACTTCCTAATGGGAAGCTTCCCAGATGGGATACTGAATCCATGGTGAGGCGCAATTTGCTTCAGCTGACGGGATTGAAACTGTCTTCTAATGAGAGACAGGAAATAGAGGGCCAAATCTCAGCTTGCAAATTAAGTTCTTACATGGGGATATAGTTAGAAAGCTTTTTTTGAAGAGGAAATTCTCTTCTTTCAAGAGGGATCTCCATTGATAGGGTTTTTGATCATCTTCCCAATGAAGGCATCTCACTTATGGAAGTGAATATGGAGGAACCCTACACTAATGAGGCTGGACAATCAACCCCAGGAACCCAATTAAATGTTAACAATACGGACGGTCAACCGTTAAGGCAATTCCATCTAGAATCAGTTCAATCACCAGCGGCTTTTGGGCCGTTAAGGGGTTTTGATTTAATGGAGCACTGTACTACATTAGAAGGAGGTACTACTAGAGAAATGGAATTCTGTTCTACTTTCAATAACCTGGCAGTTATAGAACAGGACAGGATCCTTCAGAGGCTGAGCTCGCTTCAGGCAAAACAGGGGAGGAATTCTCCAGACTTCTCTGCCCCTATAGTAGGTACCGGGGGGGGGGGGGGGAGTTGATAAGTACAACTAGAGCAGTCATTGATCCAACCAAGGAAGGAAGAGAAAATCTCCTTCAAGGGCATGCTAGCACAATAAGTGACATTATGGATGTTCAGCAACGGCACAATAAAGTGGGCCATTCTAAGGCCAGCGGGCTGGTTAGCGACAATTCAGTGGGAGTAGATATTACCAAATTTGTGGTAATTGATGGGGCGACAGCAGGGTTCCAAGTATGACAGTTTCCCCTATCTATGGCTGGAGACATTGAGGCTACTGTTCCATTTAAAATTCTGTCTTGGAACATTGCGGGCTGGGCATCCAATGCAAATCAGGACTTCATTAACTTGGTGGCCAACCACTCTATTGTATGTATCCAGGAAACCTGGGGTGACAGCACTATTGATCTCCAACTCCCAGGTTTCACAGCATGGTCAATCCCTACCACCAAGGTGGCAAAATTTGGTGTACATGCTGGTGGCCTGGCCACCTTTGTTGCACACGGGTGCCAAGCACAGGTACATTTATTAGCTAACGCACCTAGGAATTCCCTTGCACTTTATATCTCTGGGGGGTCTGCCAGTTCCATTAGTTATAATTAATATCTACTTACCCCCTTGCAAGGGCATCTACGAGAGAGTAAGCTTTTGGCTGCAACTGGGAGATTTTCTCCACGCCCTGGGTGATGAACTTCATGATCCCCTAACAGGGGCGTAGCTATCATAGGGACAGGCGGGACATGTGTCCCGGGGCCCACCATGGCTGGGGGCCCACAGGTCCACCTGCCGCCCATCCGCTATGAAGCTGTGTCCCTGTTTTTGAAATTATTATGATTATTATTATTTTTGCCCGGGCCCCGGCTGCCCCGCCGGCTGACAAGGGGGTGCCCCCCCAGGCCCACAGACAGTAAATCATTCTCACAGCGCCGCCGCTGAGCTACAAGCCCCGCCTCCCTCACGCAACATACCTGCCGTGCTGCGCTGGAATCCATGCGCATGCGTCGGCATCCTCTGAGCGGCACACATGAGGCTGCCAGCACAGAGCACGCGGGCGGGGAACGAGGCGCCGCGCTGGCGCTCAGCTGGCCTGGCTCAGTGACTGTCTCGGTGAGTCTGTCGGCGGCAACAGAGGGAGCGGCACTTGCAGAGACAGCTGGGGCTGGGGCTGAGCCAGCTCAGCCTCTTCGGGAGACGGACGGACAGACTGAGTGTGGTCATGACATGGTGGGGGTAAACGGGGGTTGGGATCGGGGATTGGGGAAACGCTTGTGCGGTGAGTGTGTTTTGGAAACAATGCAGCACGGGAGCAGCGGTGGTGTCTGAGGTGGTTGCTGCTGCTGCTCTGGGACTCCTTGCTGCGGCCACCGAGCACCAATCCCCCGTCCCTGCCCTGCCTCCAACCACACACAAGTTGCAGAGTAGGGTGGGAAATGCAGCTGCTAGCTGCAGGGAGTCGCGGCCAGCCGGCAGCCCCTTGCTAGGCACGATCTCGCTTGTTTGCATATCTTTCCGGGGCTACAGCACAGGCGAGACTTTGGGTGCCTGGGAGTGGCTCCTGCTGAGCGCTCTCCAGGTCCTAGTGCTCACAGCGCCTTGCTCCTGCTAGTCAGTGCGTGCAGGTACTGGGCAAGTGTAACCTCACATCCTCCACTCCCTCCTCCCCCCCCCGCGCTATCCCAGCCTGGATTCCCCACACGCAGTCCTGTCAGTGCAACCTCCCCAACCCATTAACCCAGTCCCAGCACATAAACCCCCAAACAGCGGCAGCCTGAGGGGCTGCTCATTTTCTTCCTTCTTACCCCGACCTGATTCCATTTCCGTGCTCACAAGAACTGGGGATTGGATTCCCTTCTCCCTCTGCACTTGGCTCACCAAACTGATGGAAGTTAAGGTGGAAACACATTTGTTTCTAAACAAATGCGTGAATCTATACAGGCTGTCCCTTGCCTAAATGGGCAATCCCTCCCCTCCCCCTTACTGGGCTATGTTCTTTCACTGTGGCCTCTGCACCTCTGCTTTGGTTATAGCTAGATGAGCTCTTTCTCTACACGCAAAAGGACATTTAATATTGACTTTGAGTTTGCACAGTCCCAAAAGCAGCATTGTATTTATCTAGATTTTCATAATAGTGCCCACTTGGTATCTTAAAAAGCCCCAAGGAGTTTAGTTAGCCCCTCCCCCTGCTCTTCTTTTAAAGCTATCAACCTGAAATCACTCGCTCATCATAGTTAGCCATGTAAATGGTCGCTCATGCTCTTTTCCTGTCTTTGCAGTAAATCCAGCACTGACCAAAGGCAGGGATTTTAAATGGGCAATCTACATGATATTAAAGATCATAAAAGAATAAATTGCTTTTGGTATGCTGGCTCCTAACATACTTTGGAATAAATGCTTAGCTAGCGTATTAGCAACTTGATGACATCCTGCCATCACAATATTGTGTATACTTGTAATATTGCAGTGCCACAGATAATGTTCGTGTTCTCAATAATGGCATCTTTAAGGGATTTAAAGTTTCTGTTTTAAAATCATGTTGATCTGAAATGTGGATTTAAATCTTAAGCACAGCTATATCTCTGTGGTACTTGCAGAAGAAAGGAAATGAAGAGTTAAAGGAATCTTGGAGTCCTAAGCTGCTTTGTTTTGGTTAGCTGGCATGCACCTGTGCACGTTGTACTTCTCTCTCTGGCTCTTCCTGATTGCTCAGTTCTTGAGAGCCGGCAGGCATTTCTAATGTATTCTACTGTTGAAGTGCTGGCTTTTGCCTGGTAAGCCTCCTAACTTGTGATCTGCCACGGTTTTTCCTGTTGTGTTTCTATAGAGACTCGTATACCATTCTGCATCAATCGAACATGCAGGGCTAATGATTTTTTGCAGTTTGGGTCTATTATATCTGTTCTAGGATGGTGGAATTTAAGAGGGTGGGTGAAAAACATTGGAATTCAGTGGGATCCATGGCTCAGATCTGAATTTTGGCACCACTGTAGTACTAGGATGTCCAGGATTTCTGATTTCTTCTGCCCACTCAGTATGAGTGTACGGATGTGACTTGTAGTTGGACAGTAGGTTCACTTTTCCCTTCCCAAGCTCCCACCTATGTGAGTGCAGGGGTTTCTATAATACAGACAGGAGGGTTTGGGGTAGAAAGCATGAAAAACTTCTGAACAGTAAGATTTTTAGTCTTTGCTATTGCTATCTTTCCTGCTATTGCTATTGCTGCTATTTAGAAGAGAATGTTGTTGGGTGTGCCTGTTCAGTTTACTGTTTTCCTCACAACATTGACAGCAAGGTGTTCAAGGATAAAATGATAACTCCAAGTGGTAGTGCATGGAGAGTAACAATAGCACGGGAGAGAGAGAGCGTGCACAATCCGCTTCTGTTGCCACTGCAGCCGTGCACTTGTGCTTCACACGTGTGTGCCTCAGCTCCACAACAGGGGGGCCCAACTCTATTTCTTGTCCCTGGGCCCACTCCAAGTAGCTACGCCCCTGTCCCCTAATTATTATTTTGGGGGACATTAACGCAAGGATTGGGAACTCCAATGCAGCCACTGCCCAGCTCATGGCGCTAGAAGAGGAGGATGCTTTCCTCTTCCCGATTAGGCATTCTAGGGACGCCAAATTAAATGCAGCTGGGCTGCAGTTTTTGCAGTTCCTATATAAAATAAATTACAAAGTACTAAATGGTAGAACTATTTCGGACCCCCTTGGGGATTGGACCTATATTTCACCAAGTGGAGCTAGTGTTATTGACTACGTGTGCGCACCTGATCTATTCTTGGATGATTCATTAAACTGCCAGGTGCTCCCCTTCGGTGTCAGCGACCACCAGCCTCTCGATTTGTCCATTAACCCCAATTATGACCCTTTCCTAACTACTTCTTCTATGGGCAGGTTTAGCCCAATTAACAGATCGAGGCTTTAAGATTCCTCGCTGGAATAATAAAATAGCAAAGGCCAGAAGAGAGCTCTTACAGTCCAATGACTGGACTATTATTAGGGAAGAATTTTTGAAATTGGACCCCACCTGTGACGACCTAATGCCCTCATTCTTAAACATTGTAAATCAACTTAGGGAATTGGTTTTCTCTCCCCAGCCTTAACAATGATCACAATAGGTCCCCGTGGTATGATAGTGAGTGCAAGAGAGCAAAATCAGACTTGAACATGAAAGCTAAAAGAGTTAAAGATTCTCAAGACTCTACTCTTCTAAGTGCCTTAATTAAAGCAAAGGCACATTACAAGAGACTTTTTGCAGAGAAAAAACCAAGCCACCAACACCACCTTTGGGAAAGATTGGGAGAGGCTATCGCAAATAAAGATACTAGGATCTTCTGGAGATCAGTTGATCTTGGATCAAATGACCACGCCTTATCAACTGTCTCCAGTATTTCTAACTTAGCCTGGTCCCAATATTTTGGTAACATATTTAATAGGTATGAGGACGTAGATTACAACTTGGTGTGCGATCTGCTGGATCTCCCCTGCTGGCCCCCTATTTCTGAAGATGAGCTGAGGGCTTTACTGATGAGAATACCTAACCATAAAGCACCCGGTGAAGATGCACTTCCTGGGGAGCTTTTCCGTCAATGATCTGACTGGTGGGTTCCAATTCTATGTAATTTTTTTACATTTATAAACCATTTGGGCTGTATTCCCCTGGGTTGGAACTCCAGCATGATAATTCCTATCTTCAAAAAGGGTGATAAGTCTCTCCCTGGCAATTATAGGCCTATAAGCCTTATTGGCATCATAGCCAAGGTTTATGCCAGAGCACTGCTACATAGGTTGGAACACTGGGCTGAAACCAACCAAATATTGGCCGAGGAACAAGCCGGCTTTAGGGCCGACCGCTCCACCATAGATCAGTACTTTATCTTGGATCATTTAGTCTTTAAATATGTTACAACAAAACAAATGAAACTTTATGCAGTTTTCGTGGATTTAAAAGCAGCCTTCGACTCTATTGACAGGAACCTATTGTGGGACAAATTTAGGAGGACCAACTTAGATCGCAGGCTTTTAAGACTTGTTCAACTGCTTTATACCCACACTGATATGAGAGTTAAACTTAATGACAAAGGTCTCCTGTCGGACGCCATCACCACTTCAAACAGGTGCGTACTGGCCCCTTTTCTGTTCAACTTCTTTGTCAATGACATAGTGAGCCGTTCGTCAAAAGATCAGAACCATCCACCATCTATAGGCCAGAGATCTATCTCAGTTCTGTTATACGCGGATGACATGATGTTGTTGTCTTTGACCAAAGTGGGTATGCGCAGATTATTAGTGGACCTGCATGATTATTGTGTTTCTAATCATTTGGAAATTAATTATTCAAAGACCAAGGTCTTAGTATTTGCCAACTATTATTTTCCTAGTAAATGGCAAATTGGGTCTCATGAAATTGAGCAGGTCAAGAGCTACAGGTATTTAGGTGTTCTGTTTAACTATTTGGGTAATTGGACAAAGCATTTTGAGGCTGTAAAGCTAAAAGCAGACCGTACTGTCAGTGGAATCCTACGATTTTGGAGAACTGTGGGGGCCAAGCTAGTAAAGCCCGTTGTGTCATTAATAAATCAAAAACTGACTCCTCAAATGATTTATGGAGCAGAGATTTGGGGCCATGCTCATGTTACTGGTCTAGAAGCGATACAACTCAAAATTTGCAAAAGGGTTTTGGGGGTTCCCTGTTCTGCACCCTTGAGTATGGTACGGGCAGAGCTGGGTTTGTTCCCCGTGGAACTTAAATTAGGTTAGCTATCTTTAGATATTAGTCCCGGCTGCAGAGTATGGATGATGTAAGATTAACTAAAATGTGTTGCAGGGAACAGGAAGGCCTCAAAAGGAGGACTACATGGGCCCAAAAAACGGAGGGTCTGATAAGTGCTTATGGTTTGCCAACGGAGGAGCTTAAGTCTCGTCCTCAAATTAAAGTGCAACCCCTGCTAACCTGTAGAATTAATGACGTCTTTACTCAAGACGGGCTGTTCCAGGTTAAGGCATGCAAAACGGCTCCTAGGTACCCGGAGCTTAAAAGTAACTTTTGCTTCGAAGATTACCTGTCCTATGTGGAGAACTCGGCCGCTAGAGCTGCTCTTACCAGATTGAGATTCCAGCTATTCCCTTCTGCTGTTGTAGAAGGGAGACTCGCTGCTATCCCGCACAATTTGCAATTTTGCAGCTGCTCGCAAAACAAGATTGAAGACGTTGTGCATTATATTTTTGACTGCCCGCACAATGACACATTGAGGAACAAATACGTGAAACCTTTATTGGAAGGGAAAGAACATTGGGACATTAACTGGAAAAAGCCATACTTATTGGCTAACACAAATCAGACTGTTACTAGGTCTATAGCATATTTAGCATGGCAAGCAGAAATAAGAAGGAAAAAGGCTCAATGAATAAGACAAGCGGAGCCCAGAGATGTTAGAAGATAAAATGTGAACAATTAATAATCTAGGGTACATCTACGGGTTTCCCACATTTAATACCTGTTTTGATTTATACTCCTCCAGTTAATGGTAATAAACAATAAACACAAGCATACCTCCAACTTGGGTTATTTTCAGACGTAATGGGGCCTGTATTGGCCCTGTCACAGAGGGTGAAAACAGACATGACACTAACCACTCTTTAACCACCCTTGGTGGTCATTTATGCATGTTGCAGGGCTGCATAGGGCACAAATACAGCCCTGCAACATGCATAAATAACCACCAAGGGTGGTTAAAGGGTGGTTAGCGTCATATCTGTTTTCACCCAGAATCACCCATTGATCCCCCACCGGGATCAAAATGGCACATCCAACAGATGTTCCAGCTGATCCCGGTGGGGAATCGGGGAGGGGGCAGGGCCACGGGCCACAATGTGCGGTCGCACGGCCCCGCCCACCCCACACCCCACGCTCCCTAGGCCGCCTGCCCTCTTGGGAGACGGGCGGGCGCTGCGGCCAATGTGGCAGCAGCGCCCACCCGCATTGACCATGGCCTGGAATCCCGCCGCTGATTCTGGGCCATGGTAGGGGGACAGACATTACGGTCCCCTTGATCACGGGGAGAGGGGGAATCACATTCAACATGCAAACGGAGATGGTCCGGCCAGGACCTCCATTTGCGTGTTGGATGTGATTCCCCCCTGTGATTCACAGGGGTGAACATCTGGGGTGGAGCTTCTGTTCCCCCCAACAGACGTTACGGGATCACGATCCCCATGTGGGGATTCACCGTGGTTGGGCGTGATCTCATAACATCTGAAAATACCCTTAGTTGTAATTGACTGGCCTTTAGCAATGGGGATAATATCAAGTTAATGCAGGGGCCAAATGCTGCCGCCATAAACCCCAGGAAGGGTAAGGCAAATGCAACGCAATTACAAATTTTATTTTTATTCTCTTCTTTTTGTATATCTATGGATATTATTGTGTTAATTATCCTTCTTTTCTTGTTTTAAGCTCCATGCTGATAAGCAATTTACTATTGTACTTGCTTTGTTACTTTTTTGTTACGGCCAATGGCCAAACAAATTAATAAATTTCCTTCCTATCCCTTCCTTCCTTCCACTAATCTGTGGACTAATGATGAATATACTTATTATCTAGCCCTGTTTTAATATTTTATACTATTTATGCTGACTTTTAATTGATTTTATTGTTTTAATGTATGGAAGCCGCCCCGAGCTGCATGGCAGGAGGGGCGGGGTAAAAATTTACTAAATAAATAAATAAATATTTAAGGGGACGTTTAAGCAGGGGACAAATGTTGGCACCATAACCCCCGAGAAGGGCAAGCCAAATTTTAAATTCAATGTATGTGCATTTACCTTTGACTATGGTCTCTGAATGTTTATAATGTATGTTTTGTATTTTTTATTATTTTCTTAATGAATTTTGTTATGGCCAATGGCCAAACAATAAAAGCTTACTTTCAATAGGTTTGACATAGAATCACAACTTTGCTAATCAAACACAACTCAAATCCTCTGGAATTTCAGCACCTCCCTCACGCGAACATAGGGCCTTCAGACCCCACCCACCCACAATTAATCTCCCAGGGGCCTATTTACCCTCGGGTCATGGTCAGGATTGACTGATTCTGTGAGGATTCTGCGAGGATTGGCTGAGTCTGCGAAAATCACTGCAAATTGCAGCAACGCAGTCAACTCGGGTCCCTGCATATAATTGATGGGATGTGGATACATGGGCACACAGGCCACATTAACCTGCATGGTGGGCTCCTCATGCTCAGAGACCTTGCCATGAGGGGCAGCGCTCAGCTGCGCCTCCAGTGGGTGGTGGCCATACGGACAGTGGGGGTGAGCACCTAATAAATAGGCAAGTGGACACCCACCTGGTGTGGGCTATCATGGGCTATCATCTTGCTTGTTAGCACCCGGACTATCAAGCTTTTCTTATTTCTCCGTTTCTTGCGTGCCTCCTAGAACTGCCTCTGGGATGACTATATAAATGTCGCAAAACAAGATTGACCGTTTTGTCTAATTTGGATTCTGGAACTCCTTGTATTTTCCACATGATTGACTTACATTGCCGGGCATTCAATCAAACACTCCAGCAAGCACATCTATTCCAGCAAAGCACTTCAGTCCAGTTTGAGTCATTGGGAGGCAAGCCCTGTAAATTCTGCCCTTTTGCAATTGCAGCAATTTTTGCAGAACTTGGCACTTAGCTTCAGCAAGGTGGAATTATAGCCTCAGTGGTGATCACTGTGAGCTAGCCGACTGGATGCAAGCACTGTGAGCTGCCCAATTGGTTGCTGGTGAGCAATGCTGCAGTCTTGTTCTTATTCCTCCATTTCCTGGGTTCCTCCTCAAACTCTGTCTGGAATTACTGTAAAATATTTTTGAAATAAGATTTATAATTTTGTCTGGTTTTCATTTTGGAACTCCTAGTATTTTCCATATGGCTTGTTATCATTGCTGTGATTTTCAGCAGTAGTTGCTCTCAGTCTCTCTCCAGTCAAGAGGCTGTATGATTACTCTAGCCCTCTTTTGGTTAGTGGAGAAATGGCTTTATCTTGAAATCATTTACAGGCTGATCTCAGGGGCTTATGCTGGTGGAGTACTTTGAGGCCTGGAGCTTTAGCTATTCCAGGTTATTTGTGCTCCCAGCTACCTGATACAATGATGTGTTGCCCTTTGTTCTGTGGCCAGACGTTTTCTTGACGGGATGACTTTTGAGTACTGTAGAGATGTAACATTTCCAGAAATTTTGAAAGTATGGGTGTGTGTGTGTGTTTCTCTCTTTTTAGGAAAAATGTAAATATTTGCAATATCTACTTGACTATGGGCCTTTTTACATGGATGGAGGTGGATGGGGGGGGATGGGTGTTTTGCTGCAGTGGCGGAGGTGTCTCTCTTACACGGACACACACACACCTCCACCCACAGAGCCTCCTCCGGTTTTCCAAGGGCTCTGTGGGTGGAAATGGGTGTGCGATGGGTGGAGGTGTGTGTGTGGGGACTTCCAGAAAGGCACTCCAGTTGACCACAGGGGTCGATCCAGTGCCCGGGGAGTGAGGCGATCCCGCAGATAGGTGGGGCCTAGGCCGTATAAGGCTTTATAGGTAAGCACCAACACCTTGAATCGGGTCCAGAAGACTATCGGCAGCCAGTGCAGAGAACGGAGCACCGGTGTTATGTGGTCACGGCGACCCATCCCCGTAAGGTGACAGGCCACCACGTTCTGCACCAACCGCAGTCTCTGGACTGTCACCAACCATGTGTTATGCATCACTTCAAATCCTAAAGGATGCTCCACACCTTTGAGCTAAGTTAAGTGCCTGAAAGAGATTGTCATTGCCCTTATCTGAAAACTAATAAGCTAATTTAGGTGCAATAAAGAGACCTGGAACTGCCTGGAAGAGACCTTGTAGATTCCAGTGAGGCTGCAATAGCAATACTTCTATTGCCTGACTGGTCCAAGTTAGATAGGGGTGTTGTCTTCTACAAGGGACTCTCATTTTAAACCCCCATCAAGGTGCTCCCTCTGCTGGAAGAGTGGGGTTGTGACTTCAAGCCATCCTGGGGGGTTTGCGGCATTTTAGAAAGGGCTGGAAGAAGCATTTGCAAGGGGCCAGCCAGCCTCAGACGAGGCTGTTGCATTGTCCTGGTGTTTATGTAGCGGGGAGAGATTCCCTGCTGTAATGAGATCCTGGTCTGATGATAACTTTCAAAATGGCAACTCACAGCTTGAATTGGCATACCAGTGCAGTGCAGTGGAGGGGAGCATGAGGAGTCCTGGATTGATGTGCTATTGGGGCTCATCTTACTAGCATGTTCCTCATATAATGGAGCATCTACAGGGGTTCCACCTTCAGCATTCAGCATGGAACCTGTAATTCACTGACAGTGCTTGGAGATGACGAACACATGAATTAGCATGGCCAAAGCAGGGAGATGAAATCTCTTACCCAGTTGTAAGTTGTCATAAGGCATCCCTTCCTGCTCTCCCCTTGACTGCCACAGTTTAGTTATAATTCCAGCAGAAAATCAACATATCCACCATTTTGAAGGGCAGAGTGTAGGGAACCTTAGCAGAAGAAATCTGCCCCCCCCACCAGCATCACTTGGTCTTGCCCTCTCTAAGCAAGCACTAGATCAGAGGTTCCCAGGCTGTGGGTCAGGACCTTAAATAGGATTTGAACTACCTGTAGATTGGGGTCATGATCCTGACATGTTTGATCTATTATTTACTATTAGCATTATTACTATTACTTATACTTTGCATGACTTTGTTAATGTCTAGGGTCACATGATCATAGTTATGTCTCATAATGGAGTCACACATCCAAAACATTTGGAAACCAGATGCACTTCATGCATGTGCTGGTGATGATCCTTTGCTTGTGACATCTTTATGAGGAAAACCTGATGTTGAGATTTCCTTTCCACAGCCCCACCACTTGAGTTGCATCTGGATACTCTTTCTATTTCATTCAATAAAGAAGGAGTCTGCATGTTGCCCAGTGCTTAAGAATGTCTCTGTTAGTCTAACTTCTGCAGCAGCAGTTACAACAGCATAACTGGGTAGCTAGGATACTGCAGCAGCATCAGCAACAAAGCAGGGTGGCTAAGCTTTGGGGAAGCCAATGCTTAAAGTCCTGGGTTGGATTCTTCTCTTCTCTGCTCATTTATTTATCAGATATGGTTTACAGAAAGCGAAGCCAGGAACAATATTATTAAAATTCACAGCCTCCTGTGCTATAACTTGTGATAATTTCCCAAGGCATCAGGAGATCTGTAAATAGTCTCCCTCTTTCTCCTCACCCAGAAATTAAAGAGGGGACAGTCTCCTCTTTCTCAGAGTGGGAAGGACATGTTCTCCTGTTCTTACACCCATGGTGCTCAGGGCTATATAGTAAGTAAGTACTAATTTAGGGTTATTATTATTTATTATTATTATTATTATTATTATTAT
>QEPC01013222.1:2033206-2062709 GCA_003113815.1 Sphenodon punctatus
CAGAGGGGATTGGGTCAAGGGGGCAGGTGGAGGGATTGGATGAAGACAGCAGAGTGGAGATTTCCTCGAGAGAGGCAGGAGAGAAGGATGTGAGGAGGGAGGGGGGAGGGGGTGGGACGGGAGCAGGAGGAGGACATGGGTGGGAGGCAATGTCCTGACGGATCTTGTCAATCTTTGAGCAAGGGAAGAGGGCGGAGGAGGGCAGGGGGGTTTAGGAAGGGAGTCGAAAGTAGAGAAGAGGCAGCGAGGGTCGCGAGAGAAAGATTCAATCCTGGAGGCATAATAGCGTTGTCTAGCTAGGGAGATAGCTGAGGAGAGGGACACTTTATAGTGGAGGAAGTCAGGGAGGGAGTGGGATTTGCGCCAGAGGTGTTCGGCAGCCCGGGTGCAGGAGCGGAGGTAGCAGATGTTAGGGGTGAGCCAGGGGCACGGGTTTTGGGGCTGGATGGGGTGGGAAGAGAGGGGAGCAAGAGCGTCAAGGGTTGAGGAGAGAGAGGTGTTGAGAGCGGAGATGGCAGAGTCAGAGGAGGAGGAGAAAATGGAGGGAAGGTGGGGGGATAGAGAGGAGGCAAACTCCATGGGGGTAATGGCCTGCATATTACGGAAGGGGCATGGAGAGGGGGAGGAGGAGGGGGTTGGTGGGAGAGAATGAAGGAGGCAAGGAAGTAATCAGAATTATGGCAAGGATCAAAGGAGAAGTCAGCAAGAGAGCAATTTCGTGAGAAGATGAGGTTGAGGGAGTGACCGTCAGAATGGGTGGGGGAATCGGTCCAGAGTCGGAGATCAAAGGAGGAGGTAGCTGTGGTGGAGGCGGCGGTGGCGGCTGTGCTCCGGGAGAATGGCTGGAACCGGAGGCTTGGCGGAGGTGAGGGAGGTAGTTTGCTGAGCTCCTCTCACCTCGTGGTCAAGATGGCGGTCACTCCAGCCACAGTGGGAGGGGCCGATTCCTCCGGCGACCTGGAGTCCCTCTGGATGCCGCCCTCCTGAGCCACTGGAGCCGCTGGAGCCCTGGCTCCGCTGGAGCCCTGGTGCCACTGGGGGCTCTGGAGCCGCTGGAGCCTTGGGCCTGGGATCTCTCGCAGGACCCGCGGCTCGAGAGGAAGGAGGAGAGAGGGTCGAGCGCGGCCAGGGAGTCCTGAGCGAGCGCAGGGTCCTGCCGTGCTATGGCTCTGGTGCACCTCTCTCCGGGGCTGTTCTCCTTGCCCCCCTTGCCTCTCTTTCATTCTTCTTTTTTCTTTTCTTCTCTCTCTCGCTCTTTTTTTAAAAACAAAAATCCAAGCCCTGCTTTACGGAGCAGGGTGAGACTGCTCCTGCTAGCACGGAGGCAGGAAGGAAACTGAGTTGCGCAAGAGGGTGACCCAATGCATGCGCAGTCAGTTTCTTTGATTCCTGCCTCCTGCTGAGAGATCTGATTCTGTCTAAATTACACAAACAAGAATCCAAGATAAAGGCCTAGTAAATATTAATTTAGGGTTAGTGTGGGAAGACTTGATTCTGTCTAAACTGCACAAACAAGAATCTAAGCTAAAGGCCTTGAGTAGGAACTACTCCAAACAAACATTGTGTAAAGCAATTGCCTTCTCAAGGCCAGGGTGAAAGTAGGGAATGCACCTTATAACGAAGAGAAACACTTGGAAAATGCTTGTGACACCATGTTTTTTAATCATGAAAATGCTCTGATAGAATATTTTGCAGGAGAGTTTAAAGAAGTCAGGGTTTAGGGTTTTATCATGGGTATGATTTTGGGGAGGGGAAATAATCACATGACTAGCATACATGCCATGCTGGAATTAACAGCCAGGTGTTAAAGAGGAGAGTAATCTGAGAATGCTTCTCTACATGCATGGATCTAGTTCTCCGTTTGTTGCATCAATGTGGTAACAACAGATATGCTGTGTTTGGATTAGTGTTCCAAATCATTGGCATAACTTTAGGATAAATGTTGGGAGTGGGGGAACTGCATCTAACCCTGACCCAGAGAAGCCCCACTCCTGACATACAGATGCCCCATCTCCTGAACCAGAGAAGCCCCCAACAGCAATGAAGTCATTTGAAAACGAAACTGAGATGTTTGAGGCTGTAAATGAAGTTTATTCCTGTGGACAGGTTTATTATTCCAGAGTTTGCATGTTACCTGTCTATTCCATTTGCAGTGTCTGCTAGCAGGTCAATCAATCAGTGAGTTTATTAACAATCAGTTTCTGCCATAATCCAACAACGCAAATAAAAATAAATAAATACATAATTTACAGAGTCACAACCTTCTGCTAGCAGGGAGATTTTGTAGCGCAGGGTTACCTTGAGTAAGTAATTGCAGGATTAGGCCCAATCAGTCTCAACTGGGAATTAGCTTCACCAATGTTCCCTTATTCACAGTCAATCACAAGTACAGTTCCACAGTCTCTTTTATCTGCACAGATTACTTACAGCCTCTGTGGGCCAGGCACTGTCCTTCCTGTAGCCCATAGTACCCAGGCATTCTTAGCTTTTGTTGCTGCAGCATGGAAGTATTGTTCCTCCACTGGTAAAAATGGATGTCATTGTTTGCGAATTCTATCTCTCAATGCCTAGAAGATAAGTAGCAGCTCCTCAATCTCCCAGTGCATTTTTCGTGTGCTGCATGACAAAAGGAGTGACCTCCACACTAATCTCCTTAATGAAATAATAGCATCAGTAAAGTTTTATTCTCCTGGCACTCAGCCCCCAAGAACATCTGAGGAAAAGAGGACAAAGTAATCCTTTGGCTGTCATGTACTGCAGCACTTTCTGTGCTGGAGTGTCTTAGTTCCAAGGGTGTAGGTAGGTCGGAATAGGCACTAGTGCAGAAGATGGAATGGACTCTCCAGTGTTCATATGAATCTGGCCACCCCCAGGCTCATGGGCTTCAGTGCGACTGCATCTGCTGCACCTATTCTAGATATGCCTTTTCATCATGCTGAAACTGTGACATTTCCAAACTTTAACATAAGAACATAAGTAGTCTCACACTGGGTCAGACCAATGGTCCATCAAGCCCAGCATCCTGTCTCCGACAGTGGCCAATTTCTTTCCCTTGGGAGAAGTACCCAACAGGCCACACTGGACAATCCATTCCCTATTATTCCAGCCCCCAAAAGTAAGAGGTTACGTTTCCAAAAGCTACTTGGCTAATAGTCATTAATGGACCTATCCTCCTAGAATTTATCCAATCCCTTTTTAAAACTAGCTACACTACCAGCTGGGACCCAGGGCCAGACTTAGGAATTTTGCACCCTTCTCAGCCCTTTTCAGGCTGCTGCCCCCAAGCCAAGCCCCACCCCCACGCTGCATGTTCATGGGTGGGGGAGACCCATGTGAATGACGCGGTGTGTGCGGTGAATGGGGGTGCGTGCGCATGCCTGCCTAACACACATCCCCACTCACCCCTCACTCATCCCTATGCACGGAGCAACTGGGGAAAACGGCAGTTGCTCTGTGGGTGCGGATGAGTGAGAATGTGCATGTGGCCGTGTGCATGCCCCACCCATGCACCAGCGCACCCGCAAACCCCCCATCTGACAGAGCCATGTAAAAACAGCGTGTGAGGAGCCACTTTAAGACAAACAGGAGGTTGCTGCCTTGTAAACAAGGTTCTTCGAGATGGCTTTAAACATTCTGACAACACCCACACTTCCAGCCCCACATGGAATTTTCTTATATTCCTAGAAAGGGTTGGAAGGAACTGTCATTCTGAGGGGGAAAGTGCTTTTTATACTAAAGGAGCTCGAGATCTATTGTTTGAATATGGTGAGCAATTTAGGGATGGGACTCTGGGCAAAATTTTTGTTTCGGTCAATTTTGGTTTCGGTTCTCATGTATTTCAGTTCTTTTTCAGTTTCAGTACTATCTGATCTTTTGCACTGATTTTTGTACCGGATTTTTAACATTGCAGTTTTTTCAGTGAGGGACAAACCGCAATGTTAAAAATCCGGTACAAAAATCAATGCAAAAGATCTGATAGTACCAAAATCGAAAAAGAACTGAAATTTCGGATTAATCCAAAATGGCCATTTTCGAGTACTTTCGGTTTTATCCAAAACCGAAATTCCCATCCCTAGTGAGCATGCACAACCCGGTTGTGAGAATGTTGGGAGCCATCTTGAAGAACCTTATTTACAAGGCAACTACCTTCTGATCACTCACATGGGGAGTTGTTTGTAAACAAACTAAACAGCATTATCTTCCAGCAGAGGCAGGTGAAGGATGGGGAACCCCCCCCCATGATGTGGGGGTGCCCTGCACCCGGGCGTCCTCCAGCCCAGTCCAGTCCAGGTGCGGGGCTGCCCCCACGGGGCCAGGCAGCAGCCCCCTAGGGGCCTCCCAGGCAGCAGGCTTCAGCTGCAGGCAGCAGTCTTGGCCCGTGCAGGGAGAAAAGGGGCGCAGGGGAGAAACGGAGTATGGTAGCGGCAGGATTGCCGCTTCCCCCCCCCCCAGGAAATGCCACCCAAGGTCTGGGCCTAGGGTGCCACCCCTAAGTCCGGAGCTGCCGGGACCACTTTCTCTGACAGTAAGTTCCACAAGTTAATTGTGCGCTGGGTGAAAAAATACTTTATCTTATTTGTTTTAAAGCTGCTGCCAGTTAATTTCCTGGAGTGTCCCCTTGTTCTAGTACTGTTAGAGAAGGTAAATAACTGCTCCCTGTTTACGTGTTCCACACCACTCACGATTTTATAAACTCCTATCAAATCCCCTCTCAGTCATCTCTTCTCCAAGCTAAAGAGCCCCAACCTATCAAGCCTCTTCTCATACGGGAGCTGTTCCATACCAGTGATCATTTTTGTTGCCCGTCTCTGTACCTTTTCCAGTTCTATTATGTCTTTTTTGAGATGGGGCAACCAGAACTGCACACAATACTCCAGGTGCAGTCATACCATCGAACTATATAGAGACATTATGATATTTTCAGTTTTATTCTCTATCCCTTTCTGAATGAGTCCTAACATTCTGGGTGATTTCAGATGTTACGGGCAGGCGGTTCACCACAGTGGATTCCCGGTGGGGGTGAACAAATCAACCACACCCCGGGGCCAATAAAAGCCCTGAACAGACATGACGGGACCGGGACCACAGATGGGAATCGGGCCGCCAGATCATGGACCGGGGCAGCGCAACAGACATTACGCCAATTCCCAGCCGTGGTAAGCACACCAAGAATCCCCCAGGAAGGGGCGGGACACAGACATGGCTGCCTGAGAGCAAACGAAGCCAAAAGGCATGAAAGGGGATGCCCACACAAGGGAAACGGGAAGGGAGGGGGGAGAGGGAGAACAGGCGCACAGGTACCACACACAGCAGGCATACACACGCACACACACACACACACACACAACGGGGACTCGGGGGCACCCACCGCACCAGCACATGCCGGCCCAATCCCACACAACCACACACACACACACACGCAGGCACGTAGGATAGTAAAGAAAGGGAAGGGGGGACACGGGCAACCAGACACCACACAAGGCAGGCCAGGCACCGGGGGGGGGTTGGGCTGCGGGACCGGGATGAGGGGAGGAATGGGCACAGGGGCAGGGCGGGACACCACCACCAAGTACATCCCACCCCACAGCAGAACAGTCCCCACGGGCATCCCAACAGCAAACACACAGTCCTGGAAAGGGGGGGCCTGCAGCTCAGGCAAATGCCACAGCGGGCAGCCAGATGTCACAGCGAACCGGCCAGGAAGGGCCCAGGAGGCACATGCAGTCAAGGCATCCCACCGAGGGGCAAATGAACGGCAGCCAGGAGAGGCAGTCCAGCACAGCAGGTCCAAGTATGGGTGGCCCCATCAGTGAAGGAGGTCGGGAGGGGCAGTCCTTGGGCCCCAGATGCCTGGGGCACACAAGCAACCCAGGAAGGGGAAGAGCAGCCCAGAGGGGGCCCAGTTACACAGCCGGAGCAGCAGCACACAGGGATGCAGGCATCACGGCAGCAAGGCAGAGACAGCAGGGTGGTGGCAGGCACTGGGGTCAGGCCCACGGGCAGGTCCCAAAGCCCACATGGCCCAGGACACAAGGGGGCCAGGGAGGGACCCAGGGNCTCGTTCATTTCATCCAGCCCCCTGCATTGATACAGGGTTCACCATACTCATAACTGTCCATATTAAAACAAAGTACTTAGAAGTTCTGGGAATGCTCATAATGAGCTGCCCTTTTTAAAAATGCTGCCTGTAGCATGCTGACACTGCTGGTGCTATCCTTGTAAAGGACTGAGCATGCCCAGAAGGGCCAATCAGACCCTTCTGGGCATGCTCAGTTTGGTTGGTTGTTTTTTTAATTTCAAAATCTACAACCCCAGGAAGAGGTCACGCTTGTGAGTTCCCCTCCAAAAGGTAAATACCCTACCCCAGACCCCCCGCTAGCCCACCGACACCCCCCCAGGGTTTGGGCCTTTGTCCAGAATTTCCCTTCCCAGGCCCACGGGGTGGCCAGGGGGTTGTTCTTTGCCCCCTGCTCATCTCTGGCACCGAGCCCCCTCCCCCCTCAGTGAGATTTATGAGATCTCAAGGGAGGGGACAAGATCATGTGAGGTCTTGCCCTCCCCCTTCTTGAGTCTGGCAAGATAGTATTACTTTTAGTAACCCTGTTACAATAGTGATAGTACTATTGTAATAGTACAATAGTAATAATACTATTAGTAACCCTTTAACAATAGTAACCCTATTACAATTACTATTAAAACAGTAATAGTATTACTATTGTAACCCTAAGAAGAATGTGGTTTTTGAGAGGCACCAATTTTAGGCTCACCCACATTTGGAAGATACACAGATTGACCAGTTTGTCACAAAACTGAGGTAGACAGCCAGAAATTGTGTTTTTGAGCAGACTGAAGATGACATGCTCAGTGACAAAAATGTGTTTTGCACAACTGATAAAAGGTTAAAGGAGAAACTGTTAAAGGTACCTGGGTTGAGCTTACAGAAAGCCATAGACCTGTGCAGAGCTTTCGAAGCCACAAAAGCCCAAATCGAGATTATGTTTGTGCCACAACCTGAGAGGATTATGCAGGCTGTCACACAGAAGGCACACAGGCCACTCCAACCAAGGCCGTGTGTTTACGCTGTGGCAAGACACACCTCCCCAGAGCCTGCCCAAGCTTTGGAGCAAGATTTCATGCATGTGGGAAGCTAACCCACTATTCTTCCATGTGCAGGGCAGTTAAGACACCCAGCAGACAAGACCAGAAATCCCTAGCTGAATTATAATGTGAGCAGCCCATCTTTGTAGATTCAGTATCACAGGGTGACTGAAATGCTCACACCTCTGAACCATGGAACTCAACAACACTGCACATCAGGAGGGTGCCTATACAATTCAAGCTGGACACAGGAGCTGAAGTCAGTGTCTTCCCAACACACTATCTGAAGCACATCCAGGTACAGCAGTCTGATGTTGCACTCATAGTTTACGGTGGCTCCAGGATACAGTCTGAAGGTATAGCCAGTTAGCCACATTAACAGCAGCCACAGCAAGTGCAAGACCAGGTTTCAGTTCTTCATTACCAGTGTCCACCTGCATCCAAAAGTGCCCAGTAACAAAGAATAATTGAGTGGGCAATATTCTGAAGTTTTAAGGGGATTAGGAGAGTTCCCTGGGACACATCACATATAGGCCCTTTTTAAATGGGAAAGGCTGAGTGGGAAGTTGTTGGAGGGACCCACACCCCGCCCACCTAAAGGTGGTGCTTGGAAAGGAATACAGACAGGCATGCCAGACAGGTAGGTCATCGGAGGTCAAGGCACCCATGAACCCGGCACCCACCCACCCTCCCCAACACCCACTGAACACAATCACCAGTCAAACAGGCAGCCGCTACACCCATTAGAGCTGAAAGCTCGCTCCCAGGCATGACACGGCAACATGGCTGAGTGAGGGCAAACAAAGCAACAGCAGACATCACTGCCCATACCCAAACAGACTCCAGGCAGGCAGGAGATGAGGCACGGAGGAAGGCTTGATACAGGGGAATAATACAGTCCAAACCTTGAGGGACGGGAAAACCAACACAAGCAGCCTATGAATGCACGACAGGCATTTATTGCAAAAGGGAGAACACTGCAAAGGAAGATGGATAGGTCCATCAAGACACCCTGCCAGGCAGGGATCCCAGTCCTGAATACAAGCTCCACACAGCAGAGTCCAGGATCAGCACAGACAGGTACCATTCCAAGAGGGATCACAGATGCAAGGGAGGGGAAAGAGATCTCCATGCCATAAGCACCAGGTCACACATAGGGGGACCAATGAATGAGGAATGGGGGCAGTGAGAGCCAAGGACACTGGAGCATCAGCAGCAGGGCATCCATGTAAGGCAAGGACCTACAGTCCCACACACAGTAATAGGGTAGACGGGTGAGGACAACCCCCTAGGAGTGCAGTTCACAAACTGTTTCAAGGGTGCTGAAGAGACAGTCCCAGGGAACTCAACATCCCCTGCATATCCCTCCCATGAAAAAATTCCCCATCAATACTCATGGGCACAGATGTACCCAACCATCATGTAGTGAGGGGGAAAGGGGTGTCTGCTTTCAAAAGAGGCTCAGACATCCATATGGTTCCTAATATCAGACAGCACAGCTATCTCTGCCACATCACACATCACATCACATCACATTTTAATTTCTATCCCGCACTCTTTCCGGAGACTCGAGGCGGCATACAACATAGTAAATACATTTACTGGGGTTCTCTCCCACACAGGGGACCCAGCGTAAACAATAACATAGCATACATCTCAAAACAAACCTCCCAACTAATATCTCCTCAGACCATGCCTACATACCAGGCAACTGGTCCCATCCCTCCCACTACCTATACCCTGCGGCCACCAGGGTATACAGCTGGCTCCACCCCTCTCTCACCGGGGAGAGTCAGCGATCTCCACTTCCTCTTCCATATAATACAATACCCACCCCTCAATAATACAACCGTTACAAGGAAGCCCATCTTGGTCGACACCGGCCAAGGCAGACCCCTAAACAATATTAAATGATCAACATTAATAATTAAACAGTTCCCCATACCCCCACCACTCCCTCCCACCTAATCACAACAATCACACCCCTCCACCCCGACTGGCCCCGAAGGGCCCCAAAGGGCTGCACCCTTTGGCTGCAGTCCTTCGGCTCACGGCCGATGGCCCCGCGGCCACCAGCGCATTGTTCTTCATGCTTCTGGGAGGGGGGGGTGTCCAGGTGGGAGGGGTAGGGCAAGCAGCCTCAGTCACTTACAGTCTCTGATTCCCCCTTGCAGGTGTCTCTCCTCTTCCCGGAGCCCGCTCCTCAGCCGCCACCACCGCCACCACCAGGGATGGTGAGTGGGGCTTCCCGTGCGGCCGCCAGCGCATTGTTCTTCATGCTGCTGGGAGGAGGGGTGTCCAGGTGGGAGGGGTAGGGCAAGCAGCCACAGCCACTTACAGTCTCTGATTCCCCCTGCAGGTGTCTCTCCTCCACCCAGAGCCTGCTCCGCAGCCACCGCCACTGCCGCCGCCGCCAGGGATGGTGAGTGGGGCTTCCCATTCAGCCGCCAGCACGTTGTTCTTCATGCCGCTGGGAGGGGTGTGTGTCTAGGTGGGAGAAGTAGGGCAAGCAGCTGCAGCCACTTACAGTCTCTGATTCCCCCCTGCAGGTGTCTCTCCTCCGCCTGGAGCCTGCTCCGCAGCCACCGCCGCCAGAGATGGTGAGTATTGAGTATTGATGGGTATTGAGCGTGGTGAACATCTGGCCGCCGCCAAACAGATGTTCAGGGCGCCTTGGCCCCGCCCCGGGGTTGACCGTGGTTCACTGTGGTTGAGCGTGATCTCGTAACGTCTGAAAATACCCTCTGTTTGTTTTTTTGACCACCACTGCACACTGAGCTGAAGATTTCAATGTATTGTCCACAATCACTCCAAGATCCCTTTTCTGACGAATGGTAACTCCTAATTAGAACCCAGCATTGTATACATATAGTTTGGGTTATTATTCCCTATATGCATCATTTTGCACTTGTCCACAATAAATTTCATCTGCCATTTGGATGCCCAGTCACCCAATTGTGTAAGATCCTCCGGCAATTCTTCACAGTCCGCTCAGATTTTAACTACCTGGAATAACTTTGTGTCATCTGCAAATTTGATCACCTCATTCTTTACTCCTTTCTCCAGATCATTAATGAATATATTAAACAACATCGGTCCAAGTACAAATCCCTGGGGCACTCCACTAGTTACCTCTCTCCACTGTGATAACTGACCATTTAGTCCTACTTTTGGCTTCCAAACTTTTAACCAGTTGTCGACCACGATAGGACACTGCCTCTTATCCCATGACTCTTTAATTTCCTCAAAAGTCTCTCATGAGGGAACTTATTAAACGCCTTCTGAAAGTCCAGATACACTACATCGACCGGCTCACCTTTATCCACACCCTTATTTACACCCTCAAAGAATTCCAATAGATTAGTGAGGCATGACTTCCCTTTCCTTAATCTATGTTGACTCTTCCCCATTAAGCTATGTTGATCAACATGAAAAAGAAATAATGCTTTTGCTTTTGTTTCAGAAACATCTTAGGACGATAATCAAGCATTGAGGCCTCTTTCCCTCCCCATCTTTCAAGTAACAGGACATCCTGAAGAGAGGATAAGAGGCCATGAGCTCAAGATTAAGGAAAGCAAATTTAGATGAAACCTCAGGCAAAAACTTTAGGGCATGGGTGATCAACTGGCAGGCGATTGATTGGCCAGCCTGACTCTGTCAACAAGCGTACAGGGCGGCATTTGGCATGCAGACATATGCTCTTTGCTTTTTAATTTCTTTACCATTTAAATGTTGAGCAGTATAAGGAAACTTTCATTAAAATAAAGTATATTGATGTTCCATCTGAATTGATAATTTCTTCATTATTTTGATGTAGCAAATTGACCAATCTTAATAATGAACACTCATATAACAAACTTTTCCCCTGGTCTCATGGGGTTCATTATGCAGTATAATTTCAACAGAACAACCCCCCTCCCCTCAGGACCAGAGGGGAAAATCATTATAGCAAAGCATTTGCTGGCAATATGCAATTGACGTTCTTGAAGTTGGGAATTTCATAAACAGGTTCATTTATTATAAGCAAGGTTTGCTATAGTGAGGTTTGATTGTACTGAAGTTATTCTATTTTACAAAGGAAAAGCCTTTGTTTTGAGAGGCAAAACAGTCCTTGGAGAGTTTTTTTTAATCCTAGAGAAACAGGAAAAGTGCAGTCAATCTCCTTCTGGGAGATAAAGGGATGTCTGTTTCCCTGGAATTTTTAGGCCATACTCTGAGGACTAGCTTGGTCTAACTTGATTATTTAAAAAATGACAAGTGTATTTCATGTGTTTCATGGGAAAAGGAGCATGATCAAGAGAAAACCTTTAGAGAAGCTGTTTGGGATCTGGCCACATTTCACACGCGGAGGACGGGTTGGCAATGACATATCAGTCATTGGTTTCAATCTTATGTTGTTCCCACCTGCAGCTGTATTTTATTTTATTTATTTATTTATATTAAAAATTATATGCCGCCCCCTCCTGCCTCAGGCATCTCGGGGCAGCTCACAATATTTTAAAAACATTTTAAAACATTAAAATATACAATAATAATTACAATTTTAAAAACCAATATAAAACCCCATCCCCCCCTACCCTAACCCAACCCACCCACCCCATCTCCCTCGGGAAAGGCCTGGCGGAACAGCCAGGTCTTACATTGTCTGCGGAAAGAAGGGAGGCCAGCAGCCAGGAGGATCATTCTCCAATGGGAGGAAGTTCCACAGCCACGGCGCAGCCACGGAGAATGCCCTCCTCATAGTGGACACCTGGGAAACCCAGGGGAACTCGAGGAGGGCGCCCCCAGCCGCAGGGGCCACTCCAGGACCCGGCAGCCAGTGCAGAGAGCCAGGCACCGGTGTAATATGCTCGCGTTGGCCCATTCCCATCAAGAGATGGGCCACCGCATTCTGCACCAGCTGCAGCTTCCGAACCAGCATCAAGGGTAGCCCCATGTAGAGTGCGTTGCAGTAATCTAGTCTCGAGGTAATAAAAGCATGGATGACTGTGGCCAGATCCGAGTCCGAGACATACGGCCAAAGCCAATGCACCAGATATAACTGGCGAAATGCTCCGTTCGCCACAGTTGCCACCCGGGAATCCAGGCGGCGCTGTGGGTCCAGGAGCAACCCCAGATTCTGAACCTGAGAAACCAGGGGAGGGCGGACCCCATCAATAATGGGGGCTGCTACTCCCTCGGCCCTCCCCACAACCATCACCTCCATCTTGTCAGGATTTAGCCTCAGATGGCTCACCCTCATCCAATCCCTGAGTCGGAGGAAAATGAGAGATATAGCTGGTGTCAGGGTATGGAGGGGGCAGGGACCGCAGAGGAGGGGGTAGGGGGTGGCTCGGGGTTCCCAGGAGGTCACGCTCCCCACACCCCTAGTACCTGTGTCTGTAGATGCTTCCCCTGCTTGCGGTCTGCTGGGCCAGCGAGTGCAGGATGAGAGGCAGCTGCGGCGCTCTGAGCGCCTGCAGCGGAAGCGAGGGCTGGGTCTGAAGCAAGGCAAATAAAAGGAGGGCCATTAGGCTTTCTCCTTTGCTGGTGATCAGAGCTTTTGGGTTCCTGTGAACTGACCTGTGTGTTGGTATTTGGAGAAACTGTAGTTTACTAGACCCCCCTTCCCTTTTCCTGTTTAAAGAGTGCTGTGTGCGGTGAGTGATTGTGTGCGAGTGGTGTGTGCTTCTGTCGTCCTTATTGTTGACCTTCCTTGCCTTCCTGTGTGTGGTTGCCCTAATCCCTCCCCGCTCCCCTCTAGGGTTCCCAAGGCCTAGGGTCCCTACCCCCTCCTCACTTGTTTCCCCTCCTGGGCCCTGTGTGTGGGGAGGATCACTATACTCCAGGGCGTGACATCTCCGGTAGGCCCACTGATGAATGGTGGCTGGGTCAGGTGCCTTGTAGCATACAATTGACCACAGTGATACACCATACTGAGGGTTTCTTTAACCCTAAGAGTGTGCGTCTGTGAGTGGGGTTTGTGTCCTCATGTCTTGTGCACCCCTCCTTCTGTCCTGTTTCCCTGTGCTAGCCCCTATTCCCCACAGTATCACCAGCATCTATTCCCTAAAATGTATCCCCTCCTCGCAGCACGAGCTGTGCCTCAGGTAAGTGAGTTAGCTGAACTTACTCGGGCTATGCAGTTTAGGCTCTGGAAGAACAAGAAGGCAGTAAACTTCCACTATGAGCAACCTGAAAAGCTTGCCTTCAAGAAATGGCAGGGAAGTCTTCCTAGTCAAGTGAATGTTTTATTTATTTATTTATTTTATTACATTTATTTGCCGTCCCCTCATGCCCATGGCATCTCGGGGCAGCTTACAACACCAATAAAAACAATTTAAAACATCAACACAATTTAAAAACATCTAAAAAACACCTAACCCCCCTCCCCCCCCACGATTACCTCCCCACTCCCCCCGAAGGCCTGGGAGAACAGCCAAGTCTTACAGGCTCAACGGAAAGCCAACAGCCTTGGGGCCAGACAGGCTACCTCCGGGAGTGAGTTCCATAATCGCTGCCTGGCCACCGAGAATGCTCTCTCCATTGTGACCCCCCCGCCTTACGTGGGGGACCTCCAAGAAGGCGCCCCCCGGCGGGCCAAAGGGGCCACCCTGGGGCGCCGAGGGTGAGACGGTCCCTGAGGTATCCGGGGCCAAGACCGTGTAGGGCTTTATAGGCCAAACCCAATACCTTGAATCTGGCTCGGTACGTTATAGGCAGCTACTACAGCGCGCGTAGCACAGGAGTAATATGCTCTCGCCAACCCGTCCCCATCAGGAGACGAGCCGCCGCATTCTGCACTAGCTGCAACCTCTGAGCCAGCGTCAAGGGAAGCCCCATGTAGAGCGTGTTACAGTAGTCCAGCCTCAAGGTGATGAAGGCATGCATGAGGGTGGCCAGGTCGGGTCTGAAAATGTATGGACGCAGCCGCCGCACTAGATACAGCTGGCGGAAGGCAGCCTTCACCACCATCTCCACCTGCTGATCCAGGCGGAGACCCGAGTCCAATAACACCCCCAGATTCCGAACCTGTTGGGCTATGGGAGGGCGGACCTCCTCTACGAGGGGAGCCAGCACCTCCCCCACCCTACCCACTGTCATCACCTCCATCTTATCAGGATAAGGATAATGTTGTGCTGGAGTATAGGTTTGAGGTGGTCTCTCCTATAACCATGTCTTGAAAAATATATATTGTAAGAGGAGGTGAAAGTGAAATAAGGGTATAGTCCTTAAGGAGCTGTTGGTGGGCCGTTGGCGGACAGAGGCGGTGGAAGTAGCGATCATCACAGCTGCAAGAGACCCATCCCTTCTCCCCTGCTCTGTAACTGACTGTCCAAGATGCCTGTCCTTCTCTCTCACCCTTTCTTTCCCCATTCCCTCTCACCTGCTTATCCCCCTACTACTTTTCCTTCTCCTCCTGCCTCCCATAAGCCTGTCATCTCTCTCCACCATCCCCACACCTCCTCCTCCTCCCCCCCACCTCTTTCCCCCTGCCCCTCTGCACCTGTCCTTCTCTCTCACCCTTTCTTTCCCCATTCCCTCTCACCTGCTTATCCCCCTACTTCTTTTCCTTCTCCTCCTGCCTCCCATAAGCCTGTCATCTCTCTCCACCATCCCCACACCTCCTCCTCCTCCCCCCCACCTCTTTCCCCCTGCCCCTCTGCACCAGTGCTTGTCTCCCGCCGATCCCATCGCCCCCCTTCCCCTAATCTTATCCCCATTCCCTGTCTCCCCCTTGATCAACTCCCATTCTCCTGCTCCCTCTGGAACTGTCGCTTCTCTGCTAATAAAGCCCCCTATGTTATCCATGGTCTTTTCTTCTCTCACTCCCTTCACCTTCTTGCCATTACTGAAATCTGGATCTCCCCCACTGACTCTGTCATCCCTGACACCCTCTCCTATGGAGGTCTCTCATTTTCCCACCAGCCCTGCTCCGAAGGCCGGGGTGGTGGCGTAGGCTTCCTCCTCGTCTCTTCCTGCCAGTTTCAACCCCTGCCCCCTCTTCTTCCCCTCCTTTGAGGCTCACTCCATCTGCCTTTACTCCCCCCCTCCACCTCCGTGTTGCTGTTATCTACTGCCCTCCGACTCCCTCTCCTCCTTTCTCTCCAAGTTCGAGTCTTGGCTCACCCTGTTCCTCTCTGATGACATCCCCACACTCATCCTTGGTGACTTCAGTATTCATGTTGATGCACCCTACCAACCTTGCATCGCTCGCTTCCTCTCCTTAGTCTCCTCCTTTAATCTCCACCACTGGATTAGCTCCCGTGACCCCACACTGATGGTCACTCTCTTGATCTCGTGTTCTCTAGGAACTGTTCTGTCTCCGATTTCTCCCTCGAGCCCCATCCCATATCTGACCATTTCCTTGCCTCCTTCAACCTCTCCCACTGGTCCCCCTCCTCTTCCCCATCTCCCCGTCCCTTCCGCGATCTGCAGGCCATTGTGCCCCAGGACTTTGCCTCCTCCCTCTCTCCTCTTTTCCCCACAATCTTCTCCTCCTCCTCCCCCAATTCTGCCATCTCCACCTTCAACTCCTCTCTCTCCTCCACCCTCAACTCCCTTGCCCCACTCTCTTCCTGCCCGGCTCACTCCCGTAACCCTCGCCCTTGGCTCACCCCCACCATTCAACATCTCCGCTCCTGCACCCGGGCTGCTGAATGCCTCTGGCACAAATCCCACTACCACACTGATATCCTCCACTTCAAATTCTGCCTCTCATCGCTCAACTCTGCTACCTCCATCGCTAGACAACAGTACTATGCCTCACACATTGAGTCCTGCTCCCGGGATCCTCGCTGTCTCTTTTCCACCTTTGACTCCCTTCTCAACCTCCCCCGTCCTCCTCCTCCTTCTTCTCTCTCCACTCAGGATCTTGTTCTCTTTTTCACCTATAAGATTGAAAAGATCCACCTGGATATCGATTCCAATTTCTCTCCCCCTGCTCCTCCCCCCACCTCTCTCCTGTCCTCCTTCCCTCCCGCCTCCCTTGAGGAAATCTCCTCCCTGCTCTCCTCCTCTAACCCCTCCACTTGTCCCCTGGACCCCATTCCTTCCTGCCTCCTGACCTCCATTCCCTCCACCGTCACCCCTCCCCTCCTGCACATCATCAACGTCTCCCTCTCTACCAGCTCCTTCCCCTCTGCCTTTAAACACGCCACTGTCTCCCCCATTCTCAAAAAGTCCACTCTGAATCCTCTAATTACCATCCTGTCTCGCTCCTCCCTTTTGCTTCCAAACTTCTTGAATGGGTTGTTTACTCCCACTGCCTCAACCTCCTCTCCGCCAACTCCTCCCTTGACCCCCTCTAATCTGGCTTCCTCCCCCTTCACTCCACTGAAACCACTCTTGCTAAGATCACCAACGATCTTCTTGTGATGAAATCCAACCGCCTTTACTCTATTCTTTTCCTCCTTGATCTCTCCGCTACCTTTGACACTGTTGACCACTCGTTCCTGCTTGAATCGCTCCACTCCCTTGGATTCCGGGACTCTGTCCTCAATTGATTCTCCTCCTACCTTTCTGACAGCTCCTTCAATGTATCTCTTCCTAACTCCTCCCCCTCCTCCTCCCTACCCCTCTCGGTCAGGGGTTCCCCAAGACTCTGTCTTTGGCCCCCTCCTCTTCTCTATTTACACCCAATCCCTAGGCAAACTCATTGCCTCCCACGGTTTCCAATACCACCTATACGCTGATGACACTCAACTCACCCATGCCCTAGTCATCTCACGCTTTGACTATTGTAACCTCCTCCTCACTGGCCTTCCCTGCTCTCACCTTTCTTCCCTCATCTCTGTTCAAAACTCTGCTGCCAAGATCATCCACCTAGCCCGTCGCTTTGACGATGTCCAGTCTCTCCTCTCCTCTCTCCATTGACTCCCCCTTCCTGAGCTATTCTGCACAAGCTCCTCGTCTTCACCTACAAAGCCCTGCACTACCTCGCTCCCCCCTACCTCTCTGCCCTGATCTCCCTCCGAACCCCTGTTCGAGCACTCCGCTCCTCTTCCATCCCCTCCCTCACCCTCCCACGCCTCCCCTGCTCCCCCAACCACCTTCGTCCCTTCTCCCTCGCTGCCCCGCACCCTGGAACTCCCTCCCTGCCCTCGCCCGCCTTGCCCCCACCCTCCACACCTTCAAGTCCCTCCTCAAAACCCACCTCTTCCGCTCTGCCCTTCCTAACTCCTGCTAACCATCCCCACCCAGGATTATTCCCCACTTGTTATATGTAAACTCCCAACTTACTGCAACCAAGTCAAGAACGTGTACCTGAGTTCTCACATCCTCATGAATGTCGCATCCCTTGTCTCTCCCTCTGTTCCCCCTTCCCTGTCTCCTCTCCCCCTGTCTTTAGATTGTAAGCTCTCGGGCAGGGACCGTGTCTATCTTATTCTTTGTGAAGCGCGAGGTACATTGCTGGTGCTATATAAATGCTTATAATAATAATAATTAATAATAACTGCATGAGGTGCGTGGGCATCAGGACTGGCAGCTGTGGCAGCCATTCCTCAGGCCACACCTGTAGCCCAAGCAGTAACCTCCCCCACCCTTCTTGCAAGAGGCTTGGCCCTGCATGAACCTAAAGACATTAAGGTGGGTAGGTACACCGGAGATCGTAGGCAATTCCAGGGCTTCTTAGCCCTGTGTGAATTAGTGTTTAGCGTGCAGCTGCAGACACATAGCAATGATAGATTGAAGGTTGCTTTTGTAATTAGTCACCTAGAAGGAATGGCCTTAGAGTGGGCTATGCCTCTGCTTACGGGCAAGAAGGTGGTGCTTGGGAATTATTGGGAATATGTAACCCGATTCCAGCAGCTCGTGTCCTTCTAGCAGCTTGTGTCCTTGTGTCTTGTTTCCCCGTGGCAGCCCCTATTCCCCACAGCTGGGTGTCATCAGCATATTGATGACATCTCACTCCATAGTCCCTAACAACCTCTCCCAGAGGTTGCATATACACATTAAACAAGAGAGGGGATAAGATGGAACCCTGCAGAACCCCACATGTGAGGCCCCGGGAGGAAGATGAAAACTCCCCCAGGACCACACGCTGGGTTCTCCCAGCCAGGAAAGAATGGAACCCCAGGCCTTTGGGGAGGGGGGAAGGGGGGGTTAGGGGTTTTTAATATCCTCCTACCCTTATTTATTGTTTTATTGTGGCCTAGCCCTGTTTAATTGTTAATATTATTATGATTGTTTTAAATTTTATATGGTTGTATTTTTTTATGTTTTAAAATTGTTAGCCGCCCCGAGCTGTTTTCAGGAGGGGCGGGATATAAATTGACAAATAAATAAATAAATTAAATAAAGAACAGTCCCGCCAATCCCTGCCCGGTTCTGCAGCCAAGTCACCAACAACTCATGATCAACGGTATCAAATGCAGCCGAGAGATCCAACAGGGTCAAACAACCCTGGTCCAACTCATGGGAGAGGTCGTCGGCCGAGGCCACAACTGCAGTCTCCGTGCCATAACCTGGATGAAAGCCTTACTGCGAGGGATCGAGAAAATTAACCCGGTCCAAATGCCCCTGAAGCTACTGAGCCACCACCCGTTCAATAACCTTCCCTAAAAATGGACGTTTAGAGACTGGCCAATAACTGGCAGGGGCGTCAACGTCCAAAGATGATTTCTTGAGCAGGGGCCGCACCACCGCCTCCTTGAGATAGCCCGGCTTCCCACCCTCCCCAAGGGAGGCGCTGACTATCCCTGCCAGCAACGGCCCCAGTGTCTCCCAGCTAGCCTTAACCAGCCAGGACGGGCATGGATCTAATTTACAATAGATGGCTTGAACAGTCCCAAGAGCATCCCCCACATCTGAGGCTGATACCGCCTGAAACTCATCCCATAAAACAGGACAAGAAGGGACTTCTACTGCCTCTGACCTGTTCCCTGCTAAAAAAAGTTACATCAAAACTGTGGTGATTTTGAATGATTTTATCTGCAAAAAAATCCGCAAACAAATCACAGCGAGCATTTTATGGTTCTACATCCAGGTGGAGGGAGGCCGGACCAACCAGCCCCCTCACCACCCGGAACAGCTCAGCTGGGCGGGACTTAACGGACGCAATGAGGGCAGCAAAGAAAACCTTCTTTGCTGTCCGCACCGCAACAGCATAGGTACGTAACCAGACTCTATGCCACAATCGGTCAACTTCAGCACGCGGATGATGCCACCATTGCTCTAACCACCACCCTTCTGCTTCATCCACTGCAACTCCCTGGTATACCATGGGGAGCTGCGTTGTCAGCAATTCGGGAGCAGACACCTGGGAGCCACACAGTTGAAGGCCTCCATTAGCACAGTATTCCACCTGGACACGAGGTCATCAAGTGAGCGGCCATCGAGGTCAGAGGAAACATCCCCTAGGGCTATCTGGAACCTTCCAGGTTCCATAAGTCTTCAGGGCAGAACCAACCTAACTGGTTCCACACCCTCCCGGGGGCTGACATGTGCCAAGATATCCACCCGGAGGAGATGATGATTCGTCCATGACAAGGGCACTGTTGATACTTCCCCCACCAACAGATCTCCCGCCTCCAAGCCTGTACAAAATATCATGTCCAGGGCATGTCCTCCAACATGTGTGGGGCCCACTACTCTCTGAGGCAGGCCCATGGTTGCCATGGCAGCCATGAACTCATGCTCCGCCCCTCCAAGACTGGTGTCAGCATGGACATTGAAGTCCCCCAGAATTATCGTCCTGGGAGATTGCAAGATCACCTCCGACACCAGCTCGGTCAGTGCATGCAGGGAGGCTGCCGTATACGTGGGTCGAATCCCCCTCCCAGAAGAACCATAATTCCCCTGATCCAGAACAACCCATATGGCTGCAGACACACACACACGATCTGCTCCACTGACCCCCCCACCCCCAGAGGCTGCCCTACCAGGCCCCTGAAGGAGATCCCCACCCCCCAAAACACCCCCCATCCTCCTCTGCCACTGGAGGATCCCACCCTCTCAAAGGGCTGCACCCCTCCCTCACACCGAGAGGGTCAGCCCTTCCCTCCCTAACCCAGAGGCCAATGTGACATGTCGTGTCCCTGTAACAGGGCAGAGTCCCTGAGGGCTGCTGCCCCTTTAAGAGAACACAGTTAGCACCAGTGAGAGGAAGGTGCTAAGGAACCTGCAGGTGCCACTGGAAGTAGAAGACAGTGCCTAAATGAGGCACAACTGTCCATGGACGTGGCACACAGCCTACATAAGGGAGGCTGAAGAGCCAGAGAAAGAGTGGTTGGCTCCAGACACTGGTAGAGACAGGAGCTGTCTCTAGTCAGATGGTTGGTGCCTGGCTCAAGGAACTGTGTATAGGTAAAGACTTCTATGAGGGCTGAGAGAGGCAAGAGAGAGTAGCCTGTCAGAGGACTGTGTGCCTGGCTAGGCTAGGACTAGTTAGGGCCCGGGTTGCCAGGGTGTTCCTGGCATTAGTGAGGCCACTGTGGGAGATACTGTCTATGGACTGAGAGAATTAAGATACTGTCACTATCTATAAGAGACTGTGTATTGATGTTGTGTAGAGACTTTGAATAGCTTAGATTCTGATGGATGCAAATAAAGACTTATAAGAGCTAATTCCCAAGAGACAGTGACTATTTGGGATTTGATCCTGTGGGGACTTGCCCTGGGGCACCACTACCCTGTTTCAGTCCCCATCATTAGACCCACACCAGTTAGCATTAACCTGGCCACTCTATCTGGCTACGGGAATAATACATCTGTGAGACTACACTAGGTAGAGACAAAGCAGTACAGCAATATATTTTATTGGACCAACTCCAGTTGGTGGAGGTATGCAAGCTTTCTGATCTCACAGGTTCCATCGTCAGGCAGGCCTGGGGTTACAAAATGAAGAAACAAAGCCAAAGCAGCGGTATATACAGTGGTGGGAGATGTGCCCGCTGAACTCAGAGGGAGGGGCAAGGAAAAGGAGGACGAGGTGGGGCACATCTCCCACCACTGTATAGACCTCTGCTTTGGCTTTGTTTCTTCATTTTGTAACCCCAGGCCTCCTGATGAAGGACCCTGCGAAGTCCGAAAGCTTGTATACGTCCACCGACTGGAGTTGGTTGAATAAAAGAGATCACTTTACTACTTTGTCTCTTTTGCCTAGATTTGTGACCAACACAGCACACCCGACTTTCTCTACATAGAGTAGGTAGGGCATTTACTGTTGCAGGGTTGGCTGAAGATGCTCCTACTGGCCTTGTTGGACCTATTCGGTGGATAAACAGAGAACCACAGCCTCTAGACTACTGGTGCGGTACCTTTTTCCCAGTACTTGAAACCATGCCCACACCCATAATGTAACCAGAGTAGAGTCTGAGCCCCCTGCCTTATTCCTGGTCACACATGCTCCCTGTCCGTCTATTCTCCATCCTTCCTTGTTTGCTGCCTGGAGGGGAAGGGCATGTTGTTGGGGAACAGCTGCATACTGCTGTCTCTTGTTCATGCTTCACATTCCCTCTCCCATCTCCTGTATTTCCTCCCCTTCTAGGGAGGAAACAAAGCCTGGAAGGGTGGGAGGGGATAAGGGGAAAGCAGGGAGCATGAGCTGGGGGAGGGGCAGGAGCAGGGCTGCCCTCCTCTATGTCCATCGTGGTTGCATCCCTGCCCAGGGGCACCAGCAGAATTGACTTCAGAGGGGAACAATGGGTGGAAGATTTGCGTCTACCCTTTCTGATGTGGCCATGCTTCTTTCTGAGAGTCATAGCATCATGGCCACTTTGGAAAGGAATGGGAGAGCCCCTTTGCTCAGCCCCTTTCTAACATGGCCACACCCCTTTCCTAAGAGCTGTGACACCATAGGGTGTTAAACTAATGTGATGCTGGCTTGGTTGCAGCCTGACCCGGCAGGGGGAGAAAAAGCCCCGCGAACAGAGTCTGGACCAGGCCACTGAACAAATGTGCCAGTGGCCGAAGAGGGGAGGGGGGGAGACTCACAAACATGCACCTATCCAGCCCCACTCCTGTGCTGCACCCAGCCTTCCACCATGATGGGCAGCCATGGTAGTCAATGACGGCCAGCCACAGAAGACCCAATCTGAGCTGGGTCACGGCGGCCACAACAAACATGATAGCCCACTGTAGCCCAAACCCAAAAGGGGGGATTTTAGCCTGGGCTCTGACTCAGAATCACAGGTCTCTGGAATCACAGCCTGGGGTAGCCGCTGACACGACCTGGGGCAATCCCAGGTGAACATCTGGTGGCACCTGCACAAAGTGCAGGTGGAGTTTGGGCCAAAGCAGCCCGCTATCATGTTTGTTAACACCCATAGTGCTTGGAAAGGGACATGGCCATATCGGAAGTGGCAGGGGAGTCCCTTTGCCCCCACCCATTTCCGATATACTCCGTCTCGCCCAAAGGGCTCAGAAGGCTTGCTAATGCTTGCCTAGGATCTGCAAATAGATCTGGTGCATATCCACAGATACAGGCTGAGCGGAGGGTGGATGAAGTAGATCTATATACAACAGAGTAGCAGATTGATACCACAGGCAGGTAGCAAATGGTTCCTTGCATCACTCCGCAAACAGCATGAGATGTGGGTACTTCCTCCTTTGTCTGGTCTTCTCAAGATCAACGAGTCACATTACTAAAAATAGCGAGAGAGTAGAAAAAAAAATTTTGCTCCCAAATATAAAGTAGCTTGTGCCTATCATTGTATCCTGGGCAAAAACCCCAACTATACACTTTATGCATGGTTCCATCCAGTGGTGCAATCAGCGAGAGGTGGGCAACTACCCCTTGGCCATAGACATGCCCTGGAGTTGGATCCTCAGCAGCATGGGGTATAGCTTGGCTGGAATGGGCCCTGGTGCAGAAGTTAGGGTTGTTATGATATTATTATTATTATTATTATTATTATTATTAATAAATATTTACATAGTGTGAGCAATGTACCTGACACTGGACAATCATTAAATAGAGACAGGTCCCTGCTCTGAGGGACTTATGGTCTAGGAAAGGCAAGGGAGGGGAGACAAAGGAGACGGGAACATAAGGAGAGACATTAATATATTCATGGGTGGGGACTCTCTCTCCCAGCAGCATGAGCTACAGCCGCACTAGTGAGTGCAGGTCCCCAGGCTTGTGTGTTTAGTGCAGCTGTCGTGCTTGTTTCATTTTAACCATGAACTCACTGGCTGGCCTTCGGCAAGTCACTGTCTTTCAGCCTCAGTTCCCCATCCGTAAAATGGAAATGATAATAACCTACCCTCACAAGGTAAGGTGAACTAGATGAGGATTGTAAAGCACTTTGGACACTAAAATGCTATAGAAATGATAGTACGATGGAGTCTTGTCATCACCTTGCTGCCCTTGCAACTTTTCCCAATGGAGTGGAGTCTGGTAGAAGCAAGAAATGAGGGGCGCTATCTGAAGACGGGAACTTGCCTAGATCTGTGAAATGCTGATAGAGAAGCAGCCATTTCCTCTAGTGAGAGCCTTTTGCTGCATGAGCAATGGTTCCAGGGTTGACTGCAGGAGTTCCAATCCAGAGTCTGTTTCACCCAAGCCCAGAGAGAGGCAATCTAACAGGTAGTTCAGTCCAAAAGCTTAACCCCGTTAACTGTGATCATATCTTTCTTTCAAGCCAATATTTACCCAAGTCCTACTGCTGATTTATGCATGAGCTGGGATGTTGTAACAAGTTGGCTTCCCAGATATTCGGTTAATGTGTGACGGATCAGGTAAGTTCATTCGGTTCAAAGCATTATCAAAGTAGTAAATTGAGATAACTGCTTGGTTCTCTTTGTTTGATTTAATTATGCCCTGTGTTACCCGTCGTTAAAGAAGAAAAGCTGGGAACATACTTCTCTGAAATACTTGTGAAGCGATTTTTTTTTTCTTTCTTGTTGACAAAATGTCAATACAGATTGATTGCTTAGCAATATCTTCTGGTAGTTAAAATATTACTGTTTTGCCTCTGGGATAAAAAGGCAAACGAAGCAGAGTTTACACTAGTAATTAAAATACAATAAATATTACAATACTAAAATTGCATTTTAGTAATTAAAATGCAATAAACAATAACCAAAAGTCACATAGCAAGTGACTAACCAACGGGATCTATTCTATCACTGCCTGGAAGTTACTAGGTGCTGTTGGATTTCTGAGAGCTTGTGATGGTACTGCAGGATGATGTCATCAATGTTATTGGACACCGATAATAATGCAGCTTGATATGGTGAATATAGTATGCTGAGCAGTGTGTGCTAGTTCTCTCCATTAAGGGAGCTGCATGCCAGTTCCTGAACCTCAGCTGAGTAAGACTGGCTTAGTAAAGTGGTAAGTCAAGCCAAAAATCTGGAGGGTGAAATGCAAATGCCTCTAAGGTGGAAGTAAAAAAAGACACGCTGGCCGAGGATATTAGGACGAAGTGCTATAAGTGCTGTGGGATGTATTGATGGATTAATTTTTGTAAAAAACTGATTTAAGGGATTAACAGATAATAGGAGCTAGGTGTTTAAATCCCTTGGACAGATTTAAATAACTCAGCCTAACAAGACCTTGATTTAAGATCTCAGCAAAAATGACATTGCCCTCAATTTATAAGGGCGTTTATAGACGATCCCGCTTACAAGCAGGATCGCTAAACGCCGGGTTTTCCCGCCGCGGCGTCTCTGTGTGCCGTGTCTGATGTTCAGACACGGCGCAGAGTGTGAGTGCGCATGCGCACCCTTCTGCGCATGTGCACTCGCGCACGGGACCAGGAAGTGCGGCGTAAAGCCGGCACTCCGGGAATCCGCGTCGGAGGGGGCAGGATCGCCTGCCCCCTCCGACGTGGATTAAAAAGCAGGCCACGCATGTAGACGAGCGGCAAGAAAGGCGGCTGATCAAAGGATCAGCCGCCTTTTTTGTCTCGTCTATAAACGCCCTAGAAGGAGGCTGAGCCATCTTCTCAGGAAACATGGCAGCAATCTTATAGCTCTCCTGTTCCTGAGTTTATCTCGCCTACTCTGGAACAACCCTAGCACTTTTGGACTTCAGCTCTTGTTCTCCCAAAAGGTCCAGGAGGTGCCTGAAGTAACTCTCTCCACCTCTATTCCAAGGATCAGGGGGAGCCAGGATTAAATAGTTCTTCCTTTCAAATTCCCATTTGGGAAATTGTAGGGAATTGTCACAAGGGAAGCTGAAATAACAAGCTATCAGTGATGCAGAGATGTGAGAAAAGACACAAAAGGAGGAAATGCTGAGGGGTTCTAGTGCACAGAGGTATTACCTCCCTCCAGTACAGATGAGCAAGACCCATGGAGCAGGAACCTCCTTATCTACTTTAACCCCATTTGTTTGGAGAGACCAGTGTCCCACCTTTATCCTTTCTTTAATAACCTCCTGCTCTTGCAAGCATAGGGGAGGTTAAAGGGAGATAGGAAGTACTTGCTATGTCCCAGGGTAATGGGAGCTTCAGAAATGAATGACAGACTATCTTCTTCCTAGTCTAAAACACACAGGCAGCTTAGTGCTCACAGCCTAGTTGATTGCAATCTTTTGACTGCCTCAATCCAATGTAAAACCTGAGATGGACGTCTCCGGATCTATTACTAACAGTTGGTATTAAATTTAAATAAATAAATAAATACTTATCTCCAAAATACTGCTTACAAGAACAAGCCCTTGGTGACCTTCCCACTTGGCAAACTGCTCTACTGTTACCCTGTTTTCCAAATGTGTATTAAATGGGGCCTTTACATTTCAAGATGCTAATAGCTATCATTATAGATGAACCAGACAGGCTGGATAACATATCAACTGGTCCCAACTTTTGTCCAAATTCCAGAAAGTCAATCATTCCACTCTGCAGTCTAAACGTTAATTGAGCTATGAAAAGGTTTGGCTAATTATTAAAATAATTATATGCTCCCCTGTGTTTGTGTGTGAGACCTTGCTCTCTCATACTATTGGCGCAATGTGATGTATAGACTGATTTATTTATATTTTAAAAACTGACTACGGGATTGATGCACAATAGGAACTGCGTGTTTAAATCCCTGGTTTAGGCACATTTAAATATCTTAGTCTTATTATCTCTCTCTACAGAACTAACAGGACCTTGTTGTAGATTTAACAGGAGATGAGAGCTATCTGAGTCGCTCTCCTCATCTCTTCCCCAATTAGATGGCAATCTATTAGCAGACGCAGAAGGTTCAGGGTGTGTGGTTACTTGAGTATCAATTTTCAGTTCCCAACCCAAGCTTGGGTTTAATTTTTGAGTATCCAGACTCTCCATTAACTTCATCTATAGACATGCTGAGTTTCTGTAAAATTAAAACCAAGACTGAGACCATCTCAATATAAATGAGGTCTCCAAAAAGGTTGTGTGTCATTTCTGAACATTTTTGACTTGATGAATAGTTGGATAGGACATTTGACCAAAGGCTTTTTTTTTCTATAGCACTTGGTTCAAAAAAGGTTCCCAGCTTCCCTGACTTTATCTAGATGGGTCCCAACTGTATTATCGCTGTCCTGAAGGAGGAAGAAGATCCCTCCAGACAGATAGCAATAGATCCTGGGTTGCGTGAATGAGAGAGATCCCATCCAAACTGGCTGCCTCCAGCTGGGGTTGCTACCTCTACCTTTGACTGGTGGTCAAGCTTCCTTGGGTGTTTTCAGATGTTACGGGGCCAGTTGGCCCCGTACCGAAAACAACCCATTCATCCCCCGCCGGGATGACCCCGTCACGCCATATCAGATGTGCCGGGGCATCCCGGCGGGGAATCTGGGAGGGGGCGGGACCACACGGCGCAACGTGCAGCCGCACGGCCCCGCCCCCTCCACGGTCCCCGCCGCCCGCCCTCTGGGGAGACGGGCGGGCGGCGGGGCCAATGCGGACGCAGCATCTGGCCGACTTCGCCACGGCCCGGGATCCCGCCGATGATCCCAGGCCGTGGCGCCCGACCAGACGTGAGGTTTTTTTGGTCCCCGCCGGGGATCACTTTCACCACGCTTCCCAGGAAAGTCCCCCGGGGAGCCCGGGAAGCGTGGTTGAAATTGACCCCACGTGCAGATTGACCGTGGCGAACATCTGGCGGCCGCCAAACAGACGTTTGAGGCACAGTGACCACAGGTGGGTATTCACCATGGTTCACTGTGATCTCGTAACATCTGAAATCACCCCTTGTTCCAGTCCAGAACTTCAGCTGTACACTGCTGGGACGAGGATGGAGTGGAGGAAGGAGGAGCAGCACACACCCATCTGCATGTGGGCAGGATGGAGCTGCTGTGCTGAGGCTGTCGATGGTACGGCACAGCACTGGACACTCAGCAATGCAGTGGATCTCTTCTGACTGGGCAGAAGACATTTGTAGGCCAGAGCTGAACTATTAAAGACTGTTTGAAATTATAAATGCAGGGATCAATGTTCAGGACATTTTCTCTCCACACTCTCACACCCATGGAAGCCAATAGTTCTTCTCAGTTTTAATGCCATTGGGGTAAAAGAACTCTTAAGATTCTATTCTGTACCCAGATCCCCTACTGTCTTCTGCAGTCTGTTTTGTCCCCATCATTGGCCATGATTTCTCCATTAGAATTTTTATGGGCCTGATTTCTGACAGTTAAATTGGCATCCCTAGATTCAAGGTCAGACATCCTGCACGTTAGAACTTTGAAGTGACACCCAAATCACTTCTCTTGTGCAAAGCTTGAGTGGGTGAGTTTGGGGTGCAGGGCTTCCTAGAGAACAGAAGGACTGCTCTGTAGAGCACAAAGTGCCCTTGATCTCAGACTCCTGAAGTCACAGGAATCTGAGGCCTATTCTTCCCACACCAACTTGTTTCAGAAGGGATTGAATTATTGTGGTAGGCATATTTGATTTTAATTACCAAAAGAGAAACAACTGATCTAGTTCAGATCACATGTCTCGAGCAACACAGGATAAGCTAAGCCTCAGAAACATCAAACAGAAACAGTTCCCGAGTCAGAGGTCAGAGCTACAGTCCACCCTTTTATCACACAACCTCAGCAGGGGAAGGAGTTTCAATATTCAGGACTACCCTGTCACTAAAGTTACAAAACCCATTACAAAGCTGTTATTTCAGTATCTGTTATTAATATTACCAACCCAACAGGTCTAGATAATCTGACAAATCATTGCATAATGGGAATGAGAGAGAAAGAAAATCAGACAAATGAAACCTAAGTCATTGTAACGTGGGTTGCCTGATCAGAGGGTTCAGGAACCACAGATTCCGGGTACAATTCTCAGCCGTTATAGTCAATGAAAGGAGGACTGCTGACATTAGTGGGGTCAGGATAGGTGGCCAGATATGCAAATTTCAAAGGACACATGAGCAATACAGGATGCAGAGCTCAGCCCTGCAACCTGTATTTCTCATAAGTTTCCTCTAAAATATGCATATCTGGCCACCCTAGGTCAGGATCACACCCTTTGAATTGCTATAGAAATAAGTCTGGCAGCTGGCTTTTCCATAGAAAAAAATTAATCTGATAGACGTGGCTAGCAAAAGTTAGTGGGGGAAGAGGGCATACTAAATTTTTCTTTGGGTTGCCTACTGAGCTGCTAAGGCCTACGTTTTGCCTGAGAGTTTTGACAGACTCTTTTCATGTGCAGTATTTACTAGCATGTACATTAGCAGAAACTGAGCCTGTGAAGAAGGGGGTTTCACCAGTTTTGCTGTGGCTTTACTCAACCAGTGAAATAGAAAATTCTTAGGCCATGTACACATTCTCTGAAAGTTTCACATATCTTTACTTGTAATGCAACATCAAATGGTTCCAAAGTATTTTAGGCAAACCAGGAGAGAGGTCATGCACAAGTCTAGTAGCTGAAGAAAGAGTCTCATCTTGACAGTAACGAATCACCAGAACCAGATGGTATATACCCCAAAGTTCTGAAGGAATTCAGTTATGATGTTTCAGACCTACTATTGGTAATTGTAACCTATTGCTAAAATTAACCAAAGCAAAAAATGTAACAGTTTAAAAATAAACTTAAATGTACAAGAGTTTTCTTAAAATACACACACACAAAAATTCAGTACAATTGCAAATCAAAACACCTTCCGCTCCATACATTGCAACAAAACATAAACGCCAAAAAACATAGATATTAATTCACAATTAGAGCAATATTTAATATTTTATCATCAACATACATATAATCTATGTACTAAATTCCTTACCATACATACTTCATTTTTATCAATAACTAAACTTGCACATTTTACAATTATGAAACTAACCTATTATCATAATTTGACACGGAACAATTTTGTCAGAGTAATTTGTCTGTTTCTACATAACTTCATTGTGTACAACAAATTGTATAATGTCTACACTCACATTCTTTACTTCATTGTATGAACTGTACACAATTTGTATACATGTAAATAACAGACTTAAATTACTCTGACACAATTGTTCCTTGTCAAATTATGATAATAAATTAGTTTCATAATTGTAAAATGTGCA
>QEPC01013222.1:2075559-2103869 GCA_003113815.1 Sphenodon punctatus
AACGAACTGTTCGGCCATTTCGTCGTTCGGTGTTCGGTTCAGTTCGGTGTGTTCGCTATTTTCGTCGTTCGGTGTTCGGTTCCGTTCGGTGTGTTCGCCATTTCGGTGTTCGGTCCGTTCGGTGTGTTCGTGTTCGTGTTCGGTTGTCCGAACAGGCCGAGTTCGGGCCGAACACCGAACTACCGAACCGCGTTCGCCCATCCCTATCACACAGTGATGCAGAGGATGTGCTTGGTGGGGTGTGGGTGACCAGTTGTGAATTAGATCCATGCCCGTCCTGGCTGGTGAAAGTCAGCCAGGAGACACTGGGGGCATTGTTGGCTGGGTTGTCAATGTCTCCCTTCAGGAGATCAGGGTGCCTGATGGCCTCAAATATGCAGTCATCCGTCCCCTGCTCAAGAAACCATCTCTTCTCCCTGCCAGTTATCGTCCTGTCTCTAACCTCCTCTTTTTAGGGAAGGTTGTTGAACGGGTGGTTGCCTTGCAGCTCCAGGCACATCTCGATGCTATTGGATTCCTGGACCCATGAAGTCAGGTTTTCATCCTTGGCATGGCACCGAGGCTACGCTTGTGGCCTTGGTTGACGATCTACACTTGGAAATCGACAGGGGACATTGTACCCTGTAGATTCTGTTAGATCTTTCAGTGGCCTTTGATACTGTTGATCAAATTCCACAAGTTCCATCTTGTCCCCATTCCTGTTCAATGTGTATATGAGGCCGCTGGGCGAGATCGTTTGGAGATTTGGTGTGAAGTGCAATCAATATGCCGTTGACACCCATCTCTCTCTCCTTTTCATCTGACCCAGGTCCTGCAGTCTTGGTGCTTAACCAGTGTCTGGTTGCCATTTGGGGTCTGGATGTGGGCAAGTCGATTGAAGCTGAATCTAGACAAGATTGAGGTGATGATGGTTGGCCAACCGTGTGACCTGGGGGATGTAGGAACCCCTGTTATAAATGGGGTACAGCCTCCCTTGATCACTCAGGTTCGCAGCCTTGGGGTGCTCTGGGATCCACTGCTACACCTGAATTGCCCGGTTGCAGCAGTGGCCAGGAGCACTTTTCACCAACTTCACCTGGTGAGAAGGCCGCAATCTTTTCTTTATCAGATCCATGCCTTTGTAACCTTGAGGCTAGACTACTGCAATGTGCTCTACGTGGGACTGCCTTTGAAGACTGTGCCTTCTGTTGGGGGTGGGTCGCCGGGAGCACATTACACCGGTGTTCCAGAGTCTGCACTAGCTGACAATTTAAGGTGCTGTTTTAACCTATAAAGCACTAAATGGCTTGGCCCCCAGGTATCTGAAGGACTGCCTCTTCCCCTATGTTCTGTTGCAGTCTCTGTTCCATTGTGCCCTGTGCCCGAGGATGCCCTCTTGCGGGTACTAACTGCCCACAAAATTTTTCTACAAGGGCACACAGAGAGGCGTTCTCAGTGGCAGCACCACAGTTATGGAACTCCCTCCTGTGGAGGTCCCCCTGAGTCTGGTCAGGCATTTGGCGGGCAGGGATGGGGTGGATGGAATTGGGTGGTAGGGCTTAGGGAGGAAGATTGGAGGGTAGGGAGTGTTGGGGTGGGTGAGGATAGGGATTAGGAGGGAGGCTGTTGTGGAGGGGGTTGGTGTGGGTAGGTTTGGGTTTTTTTGGGTAAATTGTATTTTAATGGGTAAAAATGTTAAATAAAATAAATGTGAAAAGCCTTATTTGTTTAAACTCTATTTAAAAGCACAATTTGCTGCTACTTGAGCAACAGATCAGCTTCATTTCCTTGGCAGGACTAGTAAATGCATAGTTCATTATATGTGGCCCACTCACTAGAATGGAACCAAGATCCACACTCTGCCAACATGAGGTCTACCACAGAGGTATAGTTATTCATTCATTTTGTGTCCATCATACCACACATCCGTCCAATAATGACCATTTGTGGGCACAGGTCTTTGCATGATCAAGAAAGATAAGAATATAACAAGAGCCATACTGGGTCAGACCAATGGTCCCTCCAACCCAGCCTCCTGTCACCAACAGTGGCCACATTTGGTCGCTGCAGAAAAATACACAATTCAGAATGGAGTGATCCATTCCCTGCTATTTACTCCCTGCTCCTGAGAGCCAGAGGTTACAGACCCTGACCAACTTGACTAAGCCATTTATTAATCTATTCTCTAAGAGCTTATCCAATCTCTTTCTAAACCCAGTAATTCTATTGGCCTTCACAACAGTCTCTGGCATCAAATTCCACAAGTTAACAGAATGCTGAATGAAAAAAAATACTTCCTTTTGTTTTAAATCTGCTGCCTGTTAGTTTCCTAGAGTATCCCCTAGTTCTAGTATTACTGGAGAAGATAACGATTCCCTATTTAATTGTTCCACACCACTCATGATTTTGTAAAGTTTTAGCATATCCCCTTTCAGTTTTCTCTTCTCCAAACTAAAGAGCCCTGACGTATTGAGCCTCTCCTCATACAGAACCGTCCCGTACCTTTGATCATTTTTGTTGGCCTTCTCTGCATCTTTTCCAGTTTTATAATATCTTTTCTGAAATGGGGTGACCAGAACTGCCCAAAATACTCAATGTGTTGTTGCACTATAAATTTACTATAATACTCTCTTTTTCCACCCTCTATCCCTTTCTGAATAATTCTTTTCTGTTTGCTTTTTGACTGCTGCTGTACATTGAGCGGATGCTTTCAGTGAACCGTCCACAGTGACTCCAAGGTCCTTTTCTTGAGTGGTAACATCTAATTTAGAACCTAGCATTTTGTATGTTTAATTAGGACTATTTCCCCCTATGTGCATCACTTTTACTTGCCAACATTGAATTTCATCTGTTATTTTATTGCCAGTCATGCAAGATCCTCCTGTAATTCATCACAGTCCGCCTTGGTCTTAACTACCTTAAATAATTTGGTTTCTTCTGCAAATTTGGTCACTTCATTCATTACCTCCTTTCCCAGATCATTAATGAATATATTAACCACCAACTACAAGGCACATGGCTTCTTCTCCAACAGGCAGCACAGCACCGGAGCAGATGGTATGGGACATCATCCACACTTTGCCACAGACACAGTTCACATTTTGATCCTGGTCAGGAGCTCCATTTTCTTTGTAGCAGCTAGCTAACACTGCATAGGCAGTTCCGGAGACACCAAATTATCCATAGTTGTTCTGATTGAGTTGGAAAGATTTCCACTGCTTGTAGTCCCATCTTAGCACCTGTTGGTATTGTTTGCAATTGTGCACCCCCCAATTCAAGGCATAAGCTCTCCAAAGATGAACTAAGAGGTTCAGTGGTGACAATAAAACTTTTGACTGACTTAAGTTGCCTGGGAACAGGTGCATAATGTTAAAGCGGATGCCTTGGATCTATACTCTGGTATGATCATTCTGCACAATGAGCATGCTTTCTCTGAGAGTCCCATGTGGCCACATGGGACTCGCAGAGGAAGCATGCTCGTTACAGGTCCTGCCAGGTTATTCATAATCTGCAATTTTTCCAACACCATTGATGCAATCAATACCAATGATACCAAAAATACAATTGTAGCAGGGTGGCACTTGCCCAGGGTAAGTCAGTCAGGATGGGAACCCAATAAATCTATGGCCCTTTTAAAACAGGGTGGGGTGGGATATTGGTGTGCACGCCGGTGGGAGGGGGGACAGTGCATGGGTGCATGCATACACGGATGCACACCCATCTCCACCGATGGAGCAACTGCCATTTTGGCCAATTGCTCCGTGCATGGGCAATGGGTGATGGTGTGTGGAAATGTGTGGGTTGCGGCAGCACGCATGCCCACCCACTACAACATTCACACAGGAGGCACCCATGCATGTCCATGCAGCCGACCTGTGTGGGCATGCGTGGGTGCGTCTCGTAAAAAGGGTCACTGTCTTAATGGGAATTAACTCCACTTGTCCATTTATGTACATGCCTCCATCATATTTTATTTATTTTATTTTACAAAATTTCTACCCCGTCTCTCCTGCAATGCAGCTCAAGGGAGGTGGGAGGGAAAGAGGACAGGAGAGAAGGAGGGGGAGGAGGGAGAAGGGAGGTAGTAGGAAGAGGAGAGGAGTGGGAACCGATGTCGAGGTTGATCTTGTCTATCTTGGAGGTGAAGAAGGAAGCAAGATCCTGAGCAGAAAGGGAAGAGGGAGGAGGACAGGGGGGCTTCAGGAGGGTGTCAAAGGTGGAGAACAGGTGGCGAGGGTCCCGAGAACAGGACTCAATGTGGGAGGCGTAGTAATTCTGTCTAGCGAGGGAGATAGCAGAAGGGAGGAGAGACAGAATTTGAAGTGAAGGAAGTCAGCATGAGAGTGGGATTTGCGCCAAAGGCATTCAGCAGCACAGGTGCAGGAGCGGAGGTGGCAGATACTGGGGGAGAGCCAAGGACAGGGGTTGTGGGAGCGGGTATGGTGGGAGAAGGGGGGGCAAGGGAGTCAAGGGTGGAGGAGAGAAAGGCACTGAAAGCAGAAATGGCAGAGTCAGGGGAGGAGGCGGAAGAGGAGACTGAGGGGAAAAGGCGGGGAGAGAGAGGAGGCAAAGTCCAGGTGGTTAATGGCCTGCAGGTCACGGAAGGGGCGTGGAGACGGGGAAGAGGAGTGGGGACAGTGGGAGACATTGAAAGAGGCAAGGAAGTGGTCAGAGATAGGATGAGGATCGAAGGAGAGATCAGAGACAGAGCAGTTCCTAGAGAAGACGAGGTCAAGAGAATGGCCGTTAGCGTGGGTGGGGGAGTTGGTCCAAAGGTGGAGGTTGAAGGAGGAGGCTAGTGAGAGGAAGCGAGAGATGGAGAGCTGGGAAGGGACATGAATGTGAATGTTAAAGTCACCGAGGATGAGAGTGGGGGTATCATTGGAGAGGAAGAAAGTGAGCCAGGACTCAAATTCAGAGAGAGAGCCAGGGGGGCGGTAGATGACAGCGACACAGAGATGGAGGGAGGAGTAGAGATGCACAGAGTGAGCCTCAAAGGAAGGAAAGGAGGGGGGGAGGAGAAAGTGGTTGGAATTGACAGGAGTTAGAGAGGAGGAGGCCCACGCCACCATCCTGACCTTCAGGGCGTGGCTGATGAGAAAAGGAGAGACCCCCCCCAAAGGAGAGGGTAGCAGGGGTGACAGAGTCAGGGGGGAGATCCAGGTTTCAGTAAGGACAAGGAGCTGGAGTGAGTGAGAGAGAGATCATGAATGTAGGGGGCTTTATTGGCAGAGGAGCGACAGTTCCAAAGGGAGCAGGAGAATGGGAGCTGCTCAGGGGGAATGGAGATAAGATTGGGAGAAGGGGGGTGGCGGGGCAAGCGGGGGAAGCGAGAGATAAGGAAGGTGGGGAGGAGCAGGAGGGGAAGGTAGCCAAGGGAGAGGAGGAAGTGTGAGGAGGTTGGAGAGAAGTGATGGGCTGCGGAGGAAGGAGCAGGGGAGAAAGAAGTCGAGGAAGAGGTTGGGGGAGGGGAGAAGGGGAGAGGGAAGGCAAGAGATATGGGCAGGTATGATGGTGGGGAGGATAGGTAATAGAGAAGAGACAGAAGAATGAGGTGGAGAGTGGCTGACTTACTGGCCATGGAGGAGACACCAGGTGGTAGAAGTACCCTTAGGCTTACCCTTAGCTGTTGTTGTTGGAGTATTCTTCTGGCTAGTAATCTTTTGTATGTTAGCTGCCCCAAGCTGCCTGAGGCAGAATGAGAGCAGGGTAAAAAAATGTTTAAATAAATAAATAATAATAAACACACATTGAACAGGAGAGGGGAAAGAATGGAACCTTTGGAGCTCCACACAAGAGGTCCCAGGGAGATGACTAACAACCCCCGAGCACCACCCACTGGGTTCTCCCAGCCAGGAAAGAGTGGACCCATTCAAGAACAGTTCCATCTACCCTGGCATAGTCTTGTAAACGGGTCATCAACATCTCATGATCAACGGTATCAAAAGCAGCTGACAAGATGATCTAATAGGATTAACAGGTTTGGTCAGCCCTGATTCAGCTCTCGGCGAAGATCGTCAACCAAAGCCACTAATGCAGTCTCAGTGCCATAACTCGGACGAAAGCCAGACTGTGAGGGATCCAGAAAACCGGTGTGGTCCAGATGCTCCTGCAACTGCTGAACCACAAGCCCCTCAATAACCTTCCCAATAGTTGGCAGGGGAATCAATGTCAAGTGATGGTTTTTTGAGCAGAAGCTGCACCACTACCTCCTTGAGACAATCCGGCACCCTGCCCTCCCGAAGGCAATCCTTTTTTTTGCTGCCCTGACAGCCACAGCATAGGCCTGTAAACGGGCTCTGTGCCACAGCCTGTCAGCTTCAGCATGAGACAGATGCCACCGTTGCTCCAACCGACACCCTTCCTGCTTCAACCGCCACAGCCCCTCCACAAAGCATGGAGGCCTGCAGTGCTGATGTAGAGGAAGTGGATGCCTAGGAGCTGTCCAGTCGATGGCCTCGGTCAACAAGGTGTTCCACAGAACCACGAGGTCATCGAGTGAACAAACGTCAGGATCAGAAAGTAAGTCCCCAAGACCATTCTGGAACCTCTCTGGTTCCATCAGTTTCCAGGAGCAAACAAACTGAATTGGTTCTGCACCCTTCTGAGGGTAGATGTGCCGGGAGACAAGCCTGCAGGAGGTATAGCTCTATCTACATCACAATGTCTCTTTATTACAGTTCCCAGCTGCTCTCAGCAGCTCCTACTGTCTCTGGGTCCAGTAGGAAGGATAGGTAAGACAAATGAAAGCTGGTGCTTCCTACAGGGGTGAGGATGAGGGTAGCTGCTCCTGCTCCCAAGGGCAGATCTCGGCCCCCCATGGCGACACTTTTGTGGGTCTCTGCCTCCCCCTCCCCTGAGGTCTTGGCCCCAGTCCCACCCCCTCTACACTGGAGGCCCTGGCCCCACCCCGGCACTGCTTTTCTAACATCAACCCTGGAAATGGAACTTTTTATAGCAATAAATAAATAAACTTAAATTAAAAATCCCATTGATTTACACTGAACACTGAGCATTTAGCCTTAGGAAACTAGGCTTCCTAGTTCATTTGTATGCTTGCTGAATGGAATTACATGTTTCTTTACAAGTGAAGTAACACTTGTAAACAAATACCAGCTTGGCAGCTCTGGAGATGGAAGTCCTTTGTTTATCCCCACAATAGGTATAATGTAGAGGATGGCAGAGCATATTTCTTGTATGTTATGTCCTTCAGTCCTATATTGGATGATACATACCCTATGGGTCCAATTCAGCATCCACTGAAAACATGGACATTTTCTAATGACTTCATTGGCTGCTGCATTGAGGTTTGAGCCTATTATTCCTTAGACTTTGCTTAAACTGCCACGGTTGAGCTTAGCCACTAAACAACTCCTGGGTGATGATAACTGTAAGTCACCGCTGAGCTGTACTGGAATTATCAAACTAGAGGTTAAGGGTTTTAAAGCCAGTAACCAATTCCCTGAGCCATTCCAGATCCAGGGGGATAAAAATAACATTAAAATTAATAACTAAATGAAAACACAAAGTGAAATTAACCTGTTAACAGTCAGAGCCTCAGTATAAGCCTTGGGTGTCCAAGACATTGGGCAAAGCCACATGTGATGGCCGAGCTGCTGTGTCCCTAGATGGTCCGGGATGCGGAAGTCTGGGTGGACAGGGTGTGCGCCCGCTGGAGCACTGACCAGACATGCTCCCAGCCGGGCCAACGGCAGCACCGCCCAAGGGTGGGGAGAACGGGAAATGTGCGACCAGCCGTCCCCGCCCCTGCACTAAGCCTAGCGCCCTCCGCCATGACAAGTAGCCATGGCAGCAAATTATGGCCACCAGGGCAGCCGACCATAGTGGAGGTAGCCTGGGCTGGCAGACCAGTCCGGAGTCAGACGTGCAAGCTCCAGGACAGCCCACTCTGCCCCAGTACGGTGGGCTTTAGCCCAGGCTATTACCTCAGCTGGTTGCAGAGGTGAGAGCCTGGACTAGCTGCCAATGCGACCTGGGATACCCCAGGTCAACATCTGGCAGCTTAGAACCACACGTGACAGAGGCCTGTGGGGCAAAGCGGACTACTGTCACGTCTAGTTTTACCCATTGATTACAGCCCACCTGTGGACTGCCAGCTACTTCCCAGTAGACTGCAGAGACCAGCCCTTCAGAGACTGCCTCCAGGGAGGAGAATGTGACTAGCACTGTCAATAGCGGCTCTGGTGGAGAAAGAGATTAGGAGAGCACCTCCACCGCAGTGAGGAAGACTCTATCTGAAGGGGCATCCCCAGGATTCATGAAGGGAGCTAGCAGACACCAGGAGTGATCCAACCAAGGACTGAGTAGGCCAACTTAGTTTGATACCAGGAAAAGGTAGATTGGGAGCACCATACATCTGGCTGGCAACTTAGCTATAAGCTTTCACCTTCAAGTACTATATTCACTCCCTCTACCTCTTTGCATTTGTATTGATTGCATACAGTCAATATATGCCTCTAGGCTGTGAGCTAATCAGAAGATTATATTTGGTGTATGGCTCTCTGATGACCACTAGTTATAAGAGCTATGTAAACCATACAATTCGTAACTATACAAATTATTACAGATAAAAATCACTAATAAACAGAATACTGAATGTAATAAATCAATGATGGAAAGATTTGTGCAGTCAATGGGGGTTTTGCCATGGGCTTAGGGACCTAGGAATGGGAAAGAACGTTTGTGTCTTATACTGAAAATATTTTGAAATAATCTGATTTGCGTGCTTCTTAGGAAGTCCTCTGAGCTGTTGAAATGCATCCAGGTAGAATGAGTGGGGAGGGATTCTAACAGGCATCTCCCATGGCAGCCGCCTCGCACTCCCCCTGCCACAGACCATGGGGAAGGGGGAAGCACACCAGGCTGGCCTTTGAAATTAACATGTCCTGGCCATGAGCACTGGGGAACTGGGTTTCCCAACACTCCCGGCCAGTTCCCGTGACTTGCAAAGGCTGTGTCCCCATCCACAGTGCCTATGAGTGGGGACAGTTTTTTGGCTTGCCCCACATGGCACACTCTAGATTTCTCAGCAGTGCACCATGAGTGGGTACCGAGTGGTTCACAGGAGCACACATCCCCTCACCCCCACGCCACTTTCAGATGGGCGGTTGGATAAGTGCCTCCTGGGTGGCCATGCTTGGTATCATCTTGTTTAAAAACACCCTGAGTGGTCCTGCCCCTGGCCCCTCTTTGGAGCCACATGATGTCATGGTGCTTTGTAGGGAGTGGGGCTTCCCACAGTAGAAAGCCCAGCCCCAAGGGGCTCTGATTAGACAGAGCATCAGACCCAGCCTGGATTCTACCAGGTTTGGGTCGGTTTGTAGGCCTCTAACACATGAGTTCTGTTCAAGTGAATGGGATTTTTGTGAGTGCTAATTTATAGCATAGGTATTACCTGCTGGAGGATCAGGCTGTAAGTGTAAAAGAATCTTAATCAGATGCAGAACCTCCACCCAGTCATCTTCCACAGAACTCACAAGGTATCGTGGCATGATTCTCCAATGACTGAGTTAGCGTAGGGTTGAGATTTAACATTGCAAATGGACCACCAAGATCATCAAGTCCAGCCTCTTGCACAACACAAACTATAGAAACTGACCCAGCCATTACTGGTAGGCCCACCCACTAGAACCAAGGAGTCATTCCCCTTGGTTCTGTCCCAGTTGGGGAGTAGGGTAGGAGTTGTATATGAGACAGGCAACCTGATCTTCTAGCTGAATAGTGCTGATGCTAACTGTCAGACAATTGAATAGCCCCATTATCTAGGGGACTATTGAATAGGTTCAAGTCCTATTCACTTCAGTAGGACTTGAACCTATTCTGTTTGCAAGTGTGGATGCTACCCTGCTGGTCATTCACTGACTGCTGCTTTATGACAAAAGAGGATATGGAGTCCTCGGGTGAAAACAGACATGATGCTAACTCTACTTTAGCACCGCTTTAACATTTGTTATGCATGTTGCAGGGCTGCATAGGGCACCAATACAGCCCTGCAACATACATAAGAAATGTTAAAATGGTGTTAAAGTGGACTCATGTCTGTGTTCACAATTTGGTAACATTTTGTCCCCCTCAACTGGGAAAGCTGCCACGCAGGTTTCAAATGATTATGACGTCACCAGCCCAACACTCGAGAAATTGTAAATCCTCCAGGAAAATGACTAATTCTGCAATCCTCTCTGGGCAGACATTGGATGTCTTTAGACAGACCACCCCTAGACCTGCTCTGGGGGTGGGCAGCCCTTTATTCCCTGCGTGCAGCCACAACAGCACCGGCTTTAAATTTGACCTGGCAACTTCTGGGTCCCCCAGTCCAAACTGCCCCCCCCCCACACACACACCATAGAGCTGCGTGTGTGTGTGTGTGTGTGTGTTGACTGCTGCTCTAGGCTGCCACGCACAGCTCTATGGAGTGGGCCTGAAGCAGAGCTGTAGTGGCCCGTCTGCCAAGTAGATGCACTGCTGCTCTGCTCTGGATGGTGCTCTGAGTTTGAGTGGCCCATTTCCACTTGCTGTGCTCTGGATGTTCTGGAGGACTGCAGAGAGCAGGCCCAGGCAGCCCATCTTTAACAGATGTGCCACCTGGGGGTGAGACAGTGTAGAGGTGCGGGTGCACTCTATCTAAAAGCACCCATTGTCCACACTAATAGATAGCATAGGCATTAGTCCCACTGAAGAGAATTGGACTTGTGCCTACACTGACTGCTAATACCACAGGCACTATCCCCACAAATCTTGCTCTCAGAGCCTAATATTTATTATGTTTCTAAGGAAAAAGCAAGCAGATTTAAAATAAAAAATAAAACACAAAACCCAACAAAACTTAAAGGCAGTATTTAAATAATCATTTTTTTTCTTTTCTAGTTTACCTTTTTTCCTTTCGCACTGATGTGTTCTGTTCAAGATGTATCAATTTTATCAAATATGTATATCAAATATGCGGGACCCCCTCACCCTGTCTTGGAGTGGCCTCTGCAGTCAGCCAGAAGCACCCTTTTGGAGGTGTCCCATGTTTGGCAGGGGCCACATTGGAGAGGGCATTCTCGGCCATGGCACCTTGTTTGTGGAACTCCCTTCTGGTTGGGGTCCGTTTGTCCCTGGTTCTCCTCTCTTTTGGGTGTCAATGTAAAACCTGGTTATTCCTCAAGACATTTGGTGGGGGTGATGGGTAGGGGGTGGGTTTGGGGGTTTTGTGACTGCTGTATTTTGTATATTTTAAATCTGTTTTTAATGCATTTGTATTTATTTTTATATTTTATTGTACACCACCCTGAGTTGCCGTGGCAGTTGGGGACAGGTTATCAAATTTTGATAATAAAATAAATAAATAAATAAATAAATAAAGTGTATGAATTGGCAGTTGGAAACTCCAAATGAATAGCACTGTAATTTTCCATAAGTTTGAGATAGAGGGAGCTGGTTGCTGTGACACAATCTTTCCTGCACACCAGCAGCAGTGTCCCAGCATGCTCCAATGATACTTTATGACCTGCTAGCAAGTCAGTGCAGCAAACTGATGGTGTCACCATGCCTAGGAGATCTGTGATACTGCTAACGCCTTTGTAAATACCAAGTCAATTAAACACTTGATGAATTATGTAATAATAGTCTCTTACAATCCCAGAGGTTTAAACACACACCGACAGCATAGGGTGCTCTCAATTCTGCTCTGATGGCCTCCCCCTAACTGCTGAATATCTTGTCTGTTCAGCTACTCGATTTCATCAAATCCATCCAGGTGTTCTCATTTCCCTTCCCTGCCTATGGCTGTTCAGCTCTGCTAAGAGATTATTTTTCTATCTGCATGCTATTCAGGGAAAATCTTTCTGGTTTGTTTGGTGTTTTTTTTTTGGGGGGGGGGGGCAATGCTGAGCACAACCTGGAAGTATCCATATGCAAGGAGGAGGAAGGGGATACACAGAAGGTGCAGCTCCGGAGGGGTGTGTGTGTGTGTCTGAATACAAATATAGTGGTGGTGGGATAGTAGACGTGGAAGAGGTATTGAAGGTCCAGCTGGAAAATGGAGTCTGAATACAAAGGGTGAGAGTGGTCACAGCTGGAGGAGGAGCGGTATGGCATGCGCAGCTGGAAGACGCGAGTCTGCACAAGGGGGAGAGGGCATCGTGAACACAGCTGGGGGGCGGGGGAAGGGGAATGGAGAGTACAGCTGAAAGAAGATGGAGTCTGGACCCAGCTGGAGGGGCGAGGGGGCCTATGTACGGGGGACGGGTGGGGCCAGGAAGCTTAGCTGAAAGGCAGGGTGGGAGCGGGAGCCTGCCTTGTCTGGAGGGGGACAAAGACAGATTCACTGAGCCCAGGCGCGGAGAGAGGGAGAAGGGAAAGCCGAGGCCTGGGGGAGGGGGAAATCACCTTGTGTCACGTCGTCCCCCTCCTCCCCATCACTTTGATATGCGCTAGCCTAGCTGCACTGATCTCCAGAGCAACCGAGGAAGCAGCCAATGGGCTGCCTTCGGGCCTCTCCTCCCAGCCTTGCCTTGTACCGCTGTGTCTTTCTGCACCAATCAGGAAGCGGCTCGAGCCCCGAGCCTCACGGTTGGCTCTGAGCCGGGAGCCAATCAATAGGGTCGGGCAGAAGCGAAGTGTGAGGCGAGCGGCTCCGCGTGTCAAAGCGGGGCTATAAGAACAGGCTCCCTGGTGCGCGCTTCATTTATCCTGCGGGGAGGCAGCCTGTGTCTGTGTGTAGAGAAGTCGCGTCGCCACAGCCGGTTAACGTCGCACCCATCCCTTACCCTTTCGCGCTATGAAGACCAAGTTCTGTAACGGCGAGAGTGAGCCCACCCCGCTGGGGCTCCTACTGGGGTGCGGCCCGGGCCCGGTCCTGCCCGCCGTCGGCGTCGCCCCGTCACCATTGTCGCCCCCTCACTCCGAGGCTGAGGCTAAAGAGCCGGGAGGCCGGGGACAACAACCGTCTCTCCCCCCACCGCCGTCCCCTGAAGAGCAGCCGGACCTCCGCACCCGCCGCAAGGCGTATCTGTGGTGCAAGGAGTTCCTGCCCGGGGCCTGGCGAGGGCTACGCGAGGAGCAGCTGCGCATCAGCCCCATCAGGTGGGTGTTTCTGGCGGGGCGGGAAAGCGGCGGCCATGTGTGTCTCTACCCACAGAGAGCGGGAAGGGGGCGTGGGGGGGGGGTGGTTGGGTTTCGGTTCTGTTGGATCCGCCATCCTCCCCACTCGGAGTGGAATAAGGAGCGGGCGGCGGTTTCCCTTATCCCCAAGGGCCCTGGGTTTGAGCTCCCCTGGGTCTGGCGTACCCCGGATCTAACTGCCCAGTCGATGTGAGGCAGATAGAGAGCCCCTGCGCGTAAGAAGCGCGGGGTTGGAGGGAGGCGCGGTCGCAGCTTGGCAAATCTTTCTGGTCCCCTTTGGGTGAAGAAGCAACCGGCCCAGCACAAGGTTAGTCAGTCTTCCATGGCAGATCGGAGGGTACGGGCACGGTAAGGTGGCGGTTGCAGGGCTGTGGGAGGGTCTCGCCCTCTGAAAGTGGGGGTCGTCCTGGTCATGTCTTTGTTGCTGGTGCCCGGGGATTATCTTGAGTCTCCAAACGGAGTCAGACAGGCAGAGCGTGAGAGCCTAATTATTGCTCTATAAAAAGTGAGTGTCCCTGGCAAGGAATGGGGGCGTGTGGCGGAAGAGAACCACCTTCCTCAGCGTCACGTACTGTCTTGATGATGCCCTGGTGGCATAAGACTGAATTGTGTTGTTTTTTTATTTATTCAAAACTTATATCCCCGCCCCTCCTGCCCGAAGGCAGCTCGGGGAGGTGAACAACACACGCACACAAAAAATTCAACCATTAAAACATTTTAAAATAAATATACAAATTTGTAAAGCAAGTAATAAAAACACACCCACCCTCCCAAACCCCACCTACCCCGCCCCCTCGCCAAAAGCCTGGCAGAACAGCCAGGTCTAACACAAACGTTGAACAGGAGGGTGGGGGCCAACCGAGCCTCCTCCAGGAGTGAATTCCACAGCAAGGGGAATTCCACTACTATCTGGTCAGTAGCTAATCTTCAAAATCCACGCATCTAAGAGGGTGTTGTGTCACTTCCTTATTCTTGAGGCTAGAGAGGTGCCAGTGTATTTAGTGATCAATCGTTTTAAATTCACTGCTAAATTGGGTGCTTGTAGGTAATCTGTTACTTACAAAGTTCCAGTGATGCCTGTCCAAAATGTCTGAAGCAGGGGCATATATGCGCTTGAGATGTCTCAGCCAAGCTAGGACCAGGGTTTAGTCTTGTGATTTCTGAATAGCCAAAATTTGGCATGGCTTTTTTGTTATGTAAATCTTAAGACTGTTAGAAATGACTCCTGCTTTTAAACATCAGGTTTCTGTACTATTCGGTACTGTGACTCATCATTTCAGTCAGTTATAGTGTGGTAATTAGGCTTGTGTAGCTAGCAGGGCTGTGTAATCAGGAGCTTTGTGGAATGCCTTTTTTCTTTGTTCTGCTACTATATGCACTGTGTTGGGACTGTCCTGATAATGGAAGATGTGGTGTCTTTGCATCAATGAGCAAATGTAGGGCAGGTACGTAGAGGGAGCCAACACATTTATACCACCACCCATGGAAAGTCATTCCAAATACAAGGCAACGACACCTGCAAATCCTGAAGTGTAGTGTATTTCATTCAATGCAGCCATGTAAACTAAACCTTACAGTCGACTGCATTTCTAGTTTTTGTAAACCTCTGGACCAGGTTCCTAGATATCATTCTAATTACTTTGTCTCCCTCTCTGAACTAACTGTCAGATGAATACTCAGTGAAACCAGTTTTTGTGTATATTCCCTTCACCTGATAAGGTGTTTCCCACTATACCCCCAACTCATATGTTTGCCCCCTGTGTGTGTGTGTGTACCACTACCTATTGTTCCTTTGTCTCCTACACCAATATATAATTTTAAAGCTGTTTTTAAATGTCTGGCACTTCTCTTTCCCCCCCCACCCCCCCTTACTGTGTTATAGCCACTCCCACCAGTTCATATATACCTTCTGTACATTTGCTCACTTATATTTCTACTGATTGTGCTATATGCCTGAGGAAGGGCCCTATGTAGGGTGGCCAGAAATGCAAATTTTAGGTGATACTTATGAAAGATACAAGTTGCTGGACTGCATTAGTGCTAATGCAGCCCTGCAACCTGTCTCATGTGTCCTCTAAAATTTGCATATCTGGCCACCCTAGCCCTGTGTGGCCCAAAAGCTTGCTTATTTCCACCAACAGTTGGTCCAATAAAAGACAGCATTCAAACCACTCTGTTTAAATATATCAAGGAAGTAAACATGAGGGAGGGGAAAGAACCTTTAAAGGAAAATGTAGGCACAAGAACTGGACATTCCTAAACTTCAGCTGCAAGCTAGGAGGTTTCTAGCTATCATGGAATCAAAGCTCAAATAGTTTCCCAATGTTTTAGAGTAGTAATCCATCATACAATACTACTCCAACGTCATGTTGGTCAGAGGAATCTCCTGACATGGTTTCCCCTTGCTTCCTCTAAAGCATTAGAAATGACTACAGCTGATGGGACATAAGATGAGATGGATAGGTGTTTAGTTGGTACAGAAAATATTTCAGGGCATGCACAAATAAAATTTCTTGGTTTTTAAAACTAATCTTACAAAACATAGTGTAGACTTACCTGAGTAAGTAGCATTTATGCAAACATTCCCTCAGTGCTTAGCTGGTGGGTCTTGCATGTGCTGAACATCTGATTGCCATATCTGGGCTCAGGAAGGAATTTTCTCCCAGCGGAGCTGATAGATGATCGTGAAGTTTTTAGCTGTTCTCTGCAGTGTGGAGTGTAGATTGGTAAGATATACCCAAGTAACTCAAACAAATTTCTTGGTACTCTAGGGACTTATTTATTATTTATTTTATTTTATTACATTTATTTGCCGCCCCCTCATGCCCATGGCATCTTGGGGTGGCTTACAACACCAATAAAAACAATTTAAAACATCAACACAACACCTAAAACCCCACCACACGCACATGCCCCCTCCAAAGGCCTGGGAGAACAGCTAAGTCTTACAGGCTCGGTGGAAAGCGAACAGACTTGGGACCAGATGGGCTTCCCCCGGGAGGCAGTTCCATAATCGTGACCTGGCCAGTGAGAACGCCTTCTCCATTGTGGCCCCCCGCCTTACGTGGGGGACCTCCAAGAAGGCACCCCCGGCGGTCCGAAGGGGCTGCCCTGGGGCACAAAGGGTGAGGCGGTCCCTGAGGTATCTGGGGCCCAGACAGTGTAGGGCTTTATAGGCCAAAACCAATACCTTGAATCTGGCTCTGTACATTATAGGCAGCCAGTGCAGCTTGTGGAACACAGGAGTAATATGCTCTCGCCGACTCGTCCCCGTCAGGAGACCAGCCGCCGCATTCTGCACTAGTTGCAGCCTTCGAGCCAGCATCAAGGGAAGCCCCATGTAGATCACGTTACAGTAGTCCAGCCTCGAGGTGATGAAGGCATGGATGAGAGTGGCCAGGTCAGGTCTGGAAATGTATGGATGCAGCCTCCGCACTAGATACAGCTCGCGGAAGGCAGCCTTCACCATCTCCACCTGCCAATCCAGGCGGAGACCTGAATCCCGTAACACCTCCAAATTCCGAACCTGTTGGGCTACAGGAGGCCAGACCCCTTCTACGAGGGGAGCCAGCACCACCTCTGCCCTACCCACCGCCAGCACCTCTCTTACCAGAATTGAGCTTCAGTCTGCTCTGCCGTAACCAGTCCGCCACGACCTCCAGACACCGGAACAGTACTGAGACGGCAGGACCTGGGTCAGTTGAAAAAGAGAGGTAAAGCTGGGTATCATCAGCGTATTGGTGGCAATGCACACCAAACCCTCTCACAATCTTCCCCCAAGGGCTGCATGTATACATTAAATAGTAATGGAGGCAGAATTGAACCTTGCGGAAAACCACAATCCAGGGCATTGATATACCTTGGGGTCTCCTGTTCTTTGCCTGACACTTCTTAATTTAGCTGTGTCAGGGTTGTATTTTTCTTTGAATTTGGGGGTCTTAATATTTATTTCAGGAATTTTTATCCTGCCTCAGGCAGTTCAGGTTGGCTAACAAATGTAAAAACACATAAGCACATAAAAGTAATCATAAATATATAAAGTGGAGCTAGTTTACAAGGCAAAAAACTGAGTATGTGGGAAACAGAGGCACAGGGCCTGATTCTTCATTGTCTTCAGTCTCTTCTATTCTTTCACATTAGTGTAGTGACTTGTTATACCATATAAAATACTATATATGGTATATACGAGCAGAGCATTCTGACTGGGTAAAACCTGTACGGTTGCAAATGAATGCACCAAATTCAAGGCACTGAAGAAGCCGTATACCAACAAATAGCCAATAATGACCTAAGAGACTCTATTAATACAGTTGTTTGTCTATTGTTAGTCAGCACAGTCAGTGACACTTCCGTGTCTGTCTAAAACTTGGGTTGACCGGTTATGGGGATAGTAGGGTATGACATGATGAACTGTTACATGCAAGGACTCAGGCAAGAAGAAATGGTGGCTCCCTTATGATCTTGGAGTCTATGAAACCATTTGAGTAGTCATTTACTAGAAGACAGTAGAAACTTACTGGATTCTTGGTATCAGATAATAGAACCTAACCAAGTACTATGGTTGGGTTTCAAGACACTGTTGATGGGTCACTGCAAACTGATGGGTATCTCAACTTCTCCTTGTTTCCACAGCCTCTTTGATAAGATCCTAGTTGAACATCTAATGCAATGGATTCCCAATCCTGACTAAGGCTGCTTGCACATGAGACAGGGCAGGGGAGGACTGCCATGTGGCAAAATCTCATGGGGGGGTGGGGGGGGTGATGTGAAGTTCTGCTTGTGTGCAGTGGTGTTCAGCCCATTTCTACCATGATTTCATTGGTATCAGATAATAGAACCTAACCAAGTACTATGGTTGGGTTTCAAGACACTGTTGATGGGTCACTGCAAACTGATGGGTATCTCAACTTCTCCTTGTTTCCACAGCCTCTTTGATAAGATCCTAGTTGAACATCTAATGCAATGGATTCCCAATCCTGACTAAGGCTGCTTGCACATGAGACAGGGCAGGGGAGGACTGCCATGTGGCAAAATCTCATGGGGGGGTGGGGGGGGTGATGTGAAGTTCTGCTTGTGTGCAGTGGTGTTCAGCCCATTTCTACCATGATTTCAGTGATAGGAGACTGCTGGATTTTCAGCTTTGTGTCTCATCACTGAAATCATGGTGGAAATGGGCTAATCACATGAAAAACCCCATATGCACAAGTGGAACTTACATGATCCCCCTGATGTGATTTTGGCTCTCAGCAGCTTTCCCGCCCTCTTGTGTGCAAGCGGCCTTAGTGGTTTGGTAATATAGGCATTGCTAAATCTGGTTAACTGGTAAAGTTGGTCCCTGATGCTATTCATTGTGTATACTGTTCATTCATACATCATCTCTGTGCAACTTGATCTTCTGGATAAAGGCAAGATCTTTGCCATTTGATACTTTAATAATTGAGTAAGTCTGGCACACTCTTCCATTTCCAAATGAAGAAAAGTAAATTAGCAAAATCTGCTGGCTAACTTTAATTTTTCTATTGCTGAAGTTGAACCAATTGTAGCAGTTTTATAAAGTGAGCAAACTATTTTTAAAAAACTCCTTCCTGTAAACCAGTTTTTGCTTTTCTGCCAGCTTCCAAGAACATTCTAATGCAATTTTTGTATTTGCTGTTACTCTGGTAAAGCTGTTCTGTTAGTGGAACTGAAAACTAGTTCTTGTCATGCTTTGGTACTTGCAGTTCTTTGCATAGAAAACTTACTTTGTATAGAAAACCCTTATGGCACACTTTGACTTGTCAGGTGCACAGTCCTGAAGTGTATTGCAGTTCTCATTGAGCATTACATTGGTGGTCTGTGTCCCTAAAACTCACGTAAATTAGAAAACTTGGAACACTACAGTAAAAACTTTTTGAAAGTGCTAAAATGTCAAGTGAGCTCGGGTATCTTGGAAGAAATTGACCTCCTGCCTTGAGCATTCAAATAAGCTAGTTTGGTGGAGTCTCCTGCTTATGAACAGAGAAATGGCAACCTCGAACTGGCATGTTCTAACTAGTGTATAAGATGGACACTTCCAAACGGGATCAGGACCCCAAGTGGAGCTGCCACCTAGGTGTTCTTTGCTGTGGGGTTGGGCAATTATATTTAACTCTGCTTGCACATGAGACTGGGTGGGGGGGCAGGGGACTTTCACGTGTCACAATCATGGCAGGGTTAATGGCACGTGAAAATCTGCTCATGGGTGTGGGGTTTTAAGTCATTAGCCCGTTTCTGCCATGATTGCGCTATGGATTACAGGGCTGGATTTTGAGCCCTGTAGTTGGAGTGCAATCATGGCAGAAATGGTCTAATGATGTTTAAAACCCTTGTACCCATGAGCAGTTTCATGTGATTCCTTCCTCCCTGCTGTGATGGCGACTTGTGTACGAGCGCCCTAAGTCTCAAGCATGTCTATGCAAGATTTATAAACAGTGGCCTTCAAAGATGTGGAAGGCAGTATGTCGTGCATTCATAATAGGTTCCAACATGGGTGCCAATCAGACTGTTTTTTAAACTTTTTATTAAGCCACATAACATAAATATATCAACAAAAATTAACAGTTAAGAAGAAAAAGTGGGCTAGTATATAACCATCTATAAAATTAAACTTTTTATGTTTAATTACTAGTCACAAATATATTGTAATCAACAGAGGCTTGCTATATATTGAAACGGTAGTTTATACCATTCCTATTTGGATCTCCAAACCTAAGTCCATGGCATGTTAAGCATGGCTTGTTCAGTGTGATATGGGAAGAAGATGGATGTAAAGTCTATGAAGTCTACTGAACATTTTAAACCTTTTTCTAGGGGTGGCCTCAGCAACATATTGTTCCAGTGTTCACTACCTGACACAGTAGAGACTGTTGCAGATGAACCACGAACAATTCTCCTCCGTTTATATGGTGCAATCCTACAAATGGTGAGTATTTACAACAGTTTGGGAGTGGGAGGGTTTCTTACCTTTACCTCAGGGGTATGTTTTGAGAGAGCTTAAACTTCCAAGGATGATGCAAATTTATTTTCTGGGTTTGGGTGATGGTGGGGTTGAGGAGAGGATAATATGAAATATCTAGTCTGTTAGTTTATATCATACTTCATTGCCTAGAATTTGTACTCTGGTCTTTGTGGAAATCCTGATGTGTGGCTTTTCAGCTGACGGCTTGCTTGATGTTGGTTTGGACAATGTTTATTTCTGGAATAAACAGCTTCGAATTTGGTATTGTAAAACAAGGTATGAAACTTGCTTTATAGTTTGTAGGAGTTTGGGGGCATAATTAAGGATTTCAAGGGATTAACCTAACCCACTTGTATTTCCTTTAAAACTTAGTCTTAACTTTGAACCATTCATAGGTTCAAGTTTTGAAGAGTTGTCAAACTTACTTGCAACAGTATTCTAGCATTTTGTATACAGCCATGCTTAGATGTGTGCACATGTTATATGTACTGTAAAAAGTATTGCTGTGCCATGTTTAATACAACCAAAACCTTTAGCACATGCTTCCATTAATCTACAAGTCTCATTCCAAAACCTCTCTTTAAATACATGTGCCAGGCCTTACAGCTGACAAAGAAGCTTAATGCATAGCATTTGTTGAACATGCTTTTAGTTTTACTCCTTTCTTATTCTGTCAGCATGTCTTGTAAATGTTTAACTAATTAAACCTGTTGTGCTTCGAAAGAACTTGACAGTGGCACTCTGGTAAATACCTATGTAAAAAAAATTTGAAGTATCCAGAACACATTTTGCAAAGATACCCCTTGTTGCTGCCCCAAACTATGGGATAAAACTGGGCCCATATTTTCTTCATGCCTATGGTGTGAATTATTGACCAGAAATAATTTTCAGTGTTAAGTTGCTTATTTAAAATTCATCTTATTTACATGCATGCAATGTAAAAATGAAATGCAAGTTTTAGCTTAGAAAATGGGAAGTCCAGACCTTGCTTTTGCTGATCTTACTTGCCAAGTATTGCAGCAACATGCTGGATTGAGGCCACTCAAATGGGAATATAATCAGCTGAAATAACTTGGGTATAGCTTGGGGATAAGTAAGCTCATATTTTATACTTGGATAAGTTCATATTGTTTATTAAGACAAACATACATGTAATTTAAGACTGACTTAATTTTGTTATGAAAATCTAAAGAGGAAGTATTCTAAAGTAACTTACGGCCACTTGAAAAATAGTACATAGAAGCAGATACTAGTGTTCTGAAAATGGCATGTAATAAAAAATTAAACCATTAAATTGTTTTTCTTAATAGTCTTCTCAGAATAAAAAGATGGTCTGGGAGACTTCAATGTTAGGGAAGGGATTTAGCTTACACTCCAAAACCAATTTCTTAAAACTTTGTGGAAACTCTAGAACTTGATCACATACCTCTTTTATTCTGGATTTTGCTTCTAAACTTACCTTTTCTGTGCCCTCTTCATAAAGAAATCAAACTTTGTGCTCATAATGACTAATTTGATTTTAAGTCACTTAGAAGTGTTCATAACTTTCTAATCTTTTCCCTCTTGGTGTTTAAGGACCTTTTTGAAATGGCTAACTTCCTTTATTTTCGTAGTGGCAGTGAAATGACTGCTCTTGTTGGTGCAGTTCACTAAGGGTTAAGTAAGCCGAGAAAGTCCCAAGGTAAAACTTTCAGATTGCATTGAGGGTCACAATTTTTGTCAACTAAAGCATTTGTCTCTTCCAGCACTTTTAACTTGTTTAAGATATTAAACATAAGCAAACTGATTCTTATTGTGGTATTTTGAAGACATCATATTGAACTTTTGTGTGGCACAAACAAATAATAGTAGTGAGCATATTTAAAGAATAACAAACCTAAACAAATATTCTCATTTAGTAATATATTTAAAAGCCCTTAGGGACATTAATAACTTCATTGTATCTTGAGGGCATAACTTTGAGTTTACTTGTCTTATTTGGTCTCAGTTCTTAAATCACAAATGGATCTTAATAGTTGTCATTTGTGTACATTTGAAGCTGCTGCAGAGGCAGCCACTTGAGCTCAACATGAACACTTGTCATAGTTTTTGATTGAGATTGAAGCACAAGTAGAGATTGAAGCACAAAGTAAGCGGAGTCAGGTCTGCTTATTCTCTGGTACAAATAGAGGTTGCAAGTGTAATGGCATGTACATCTTGAACAGATTAAAGGGCCTCAATGTGGAAAAGCTTGAAATCTCAGAAGAAACAATTTTTAAAATAAGTTGAACTTCTAAAAAATACTGGTACAGGCAGCTCTTGGAACAAATAATTTTTTGCAGCTTGAAAAGTACCCTGGCTTGCTTATGACAAACTTTGGAAGAGACAAATGTCTGTACATGCTACTCAATATAAACTGTACCAGTTGGCTAACGCTGCCATGTGGGGATGACTGTATGCTTCCCTTTATCATAAAAGCCAATATGTTTAAGCCAGTTTTCCGTGTGCATGAATGGGCGTGGGAGGGGAGGGAGGGAGGGCAGTTGGCCTGGGCATTATAAATGGCCACACTGGCATGGATGTTATACACATCAAGGACAACTCAAGTGTATTTCTTGAAGATCTTAGGACAAGTATGTGGGCTTGTGAAAGATTAAAGTACTAACCACATTAAAATAGAAGTGTTTGAGAGGCACAATGCAGATATGTCAACATACTTTCAAGAGTAAACAATTGTCATTTTTGCTTCTTTAGTTTTCTGCCCCATAGCAGATTCAGTTGCTAAAGTGATAAGTGGGCAGCTAACTTAAACCTTCCCATGTCAAAAGAAACAGTTCTCCAATAAATTACTTAAATTTGAACTTGGCATTTAAGAGACTTACTAAACAGAACACCTTAGTACTATGCCCTAACTTCCTATGAAAATTCTGAACTAGTAAAATCACCTTCCTGGTAGCTGTGCCACAATATTAAAACATATGATACTAGAAATTCAGAAGAAACATGAATTAAGGAAGTTAGTAGAAGTTATTCAGAGTCCATCTACTAAAATGTAGATTGGGAATTTTAGTTTGTTCCCCATTTTTACCATGTCGAAAGAATTCTGAATTTTGTTCTATTGAAACTACATTAACAACTAAAACGAAACCTTACATGCTAATGTGGGGGGTGGGGGTGGGAGAAAGGACAGCAGCCTTAATGTTTCTATATAGTCTCTAATTGCCTTTTACTCAGATGCTGAACAAGTTAAAATCAAAATTGTGGAAACTTGCTCATACCTGCCTTGCTGCCTTTAGTTTCTTTTAACTAAACAAAAATACAGACTGCTGTGTAGCTGTAATTATCATTTTTATTGTTGCTGTTTTTAATGTTTGTCTGTAGCATGGAATAACTACAAATCCTTGGCACTGTCAGAGAGCTTATTTGAAGCCACACACCTCTTAAAGGGATGTATTTGTGTTGGGTGGAGGAGTTCTGGGGGTAATGTACCACTTTAGTTGTATGTGCATGTGTTCTCTTCTGCAGGCTTGCCCATGCGATCGTGCCTAGAGCACTCTGGTTTCCAGGTGACAGACACGATTCACGGTATAGTATGAGATCTCTGAAGTTGGAGCATTCTCTACAGCTTTTATTTTTTTTTATTTTATTTTTAAAAAAATAGTTGTGGGTTTCAAGATTAAAAATAGCTGTAGGGCTTAAGTAGCATCAGCCACATTTTATGCTGCCTAGCTAAATGGTGGTAACGAAAGCCAAAATATTGTGCTAAACATTCCCCCTTCCTTTCCTGTGCTCCCACGTTAAAGAATGGGAACTTTGTCTGAAGTAAAGAGGATTAGGCATGTCTTGGCTTTTTTGTAGGACCTGTATTAGGAAATCTTCATAACTTCCCCAGTTGATAGAGCTTTCCTTAAGTTAAACATTGTTTCATTTAGATCCGGCTGGTGAATGAAAGAGCACAACTTGCCTCACTCTCAAGATGAAAACTTGGTTCAAGGCATCTCGTCAACTTGCATGACCGTTTTGATTGCTTCTCTAGAATCCCAGAAAGTCTTCCAGCTTGGACTGGCAATGTAAACAATGTTTCTCCTTATTAATTAATACTGACAAGACTTTGGGATTGTAATATGTTGTCATACTGATACAGTATGTAACTTGAAGTCCAAAATGTTCATGCTCCATATAGTCAAGTTGACTTCAATCAGTTCAGAGATGCAATTCCTATGGAGATGCTTGCGGTTTGCATGCACGGGGCATGGGGTTGCCCCTGTGTCTTTCTAGAATTGTTTAGACTTCTGAGGGAGAACATGGAGATTTATCTCCCTGTTGTAGAATTAAGATAGTAATGCAAATCTTACTAACTCATCTTGGAAGGACTGTTTTGAGAAGAAGAATTACCTTGGGAATGGTCTCTCTAAAAATAGTGGTGTTCTCTTACAAAATTAAATTATTTGCCCCCTGACATAAATAATGGTGCTCTTAACACAATTTAATTGTGCATACAAAAATAATTCTTCCTGCCAAAATTAAAATGCCATAATTGCATAGACATCCTTTAAAATGGAACTTCAACTGTAAGAAGAGGTTTTTTTAGCATATACTAAAACCTTTTGACAAGAGCTAATCCCAGAAATCTACCCACTTGCAGATCTTGTTGACAGTAAGTGGAGGATTATCTAATTCTGCACCCTGACTAGACTGTTAACCACTAGAGCAGGAGTGGGGAACCTCAGGCCCGGGGGCCAAATGTGGCCCTTGGCAAGTTCTTATGTGATCCCTTTCCAGTGCCTGGATCCAGTCTCTACCCCCCAAGCACTGGAAAAACTAAGCTCAGGATAATGGGGCAGAGAAGAGCACACAAGGGTAGGGGGACAGATCCATGATCTGGACCCTCCTTTTCTTGAATACACCTGTTAATCACTCCGGCTCCCAACCTCTCTGTGGCCTTTGGAGCGTGTACTAATATTAAGTGTGGCCCCCCGGGACAGAAAAGGTTCTTCACTGCTGTACTAGAGGCATGTTATGATCTTTCATCCCATTTTTAATTGCAATACACACATCTTGTAAGCTGCCCCAAGCTGCTTGTGGCAGGAGGGGTGGGGTAGCAAAACTTTTTTCTTTTCTTTTTTTTTAAATCTACTTTTTAGTACCTATTTTGCTTGGGCACTTCTAACATTCTATGCAGAAGGAACATTGAAAGCATTCCCTTTTGATTATCTTGAATGCACGTTCCTCCCTAATCAAAGTAGAATAGGTATTCTAGAGTAGATTGGTGCAAGGGTACGAACTGGCCTCTTGATACTGGTATGATCCAAATAAAGTAAAAGGGGTCCCTATTCAGGTCCTAGGGAAAAGCCATCTAATCCACTTTTATCTTCTGATGGACTGAGCCATTCTAGGAGCATCAAGCAGGAAAGATTCCTGTATGGTGAGTAACCAACCCCTTGACTGCTATTCAAAGAACATCATTGAGTTGCAGTGGTAGTATTGACACAGGCATATTTTCTGATGAGGCCTCTGTACAGGATCTGTATTTAATGTTATTGTATAGTTGCATGCTAGCCCTAGTGAACGTTTTTTAAAGACCATTATCCTTCCAAGGAAATATTTTAGTATTTTTCATACTATCTTCTGTTAGAAACATTACTATTGTAGTGGAGTGGGAATTATGTGGTGAAAGATTTTATTTCAAATTACAGCAAGGATGTAACTATTGTAGAAGTCTAGTTTTTTGTACATTAGTTTTGCTGTATGATACTTAAATCAGCTGGTGTTTTTGTTCAGTCCATACTTCCACCTTTGGTACAAATATGATATAGCTTTGTAACAGAAAAGGTATGCTTATAGTTTCATAACTCATTAGTAGTCATAATAGGGAGAACGCTTCGTTCAGCCTCTAAAGTTAGTATGGTTTAAACAGTTGTGGCAGAATGGCAAATAGCAGCCACAGTAAGCTGCTGATGAATAAAACTTTGGTAACTACTGGCTTTTTCTTTACCTTTACCATAGATGACAGGATTTCTAGTCCCTGTTGCATTTTAGGCATATAGTTGTAAAAGTATGTGCCATTGAGTTCAGTTGCTGAGGGGATAACGTATAACTTTGTAAGTGCTTTATTATAGCTATTAACAATAATAGTAGAATTCACATGTATGGAACTAGTTAATGGTTTTGCTTTGTCATTTCTTTGAGGGAAAGTGACTGAAATCTCTTATCTGTAAAATATATTTTTTCAAGCTGATTTCATGCTTGCAAGATCTGCCTTTCCATAATCCTACTCCACATGTAACAAGTTGGTTAAAGACATTTGGGTCAATTTAAATGAATTTTAGGTTAAAAGGTGAGCTAAAGTTTGAGCTTATTTAGGTATTGTGTAGCAGGTGCTCTTTGGTTCTGTACAACTGCAACACTTTCCCTTTTAGACATGTAATCTTGTAATCAAACTAGTTTGCTCAAGTGTCTTTTGATACCTTGATGTGCAGAACTCATGCATTCCACACTACACATTTCACTTAAGGACAAAGGTGTTCTTAGTGGCTCAAATGTTCCTCTAAAGTTCAGCAATAACTAGAATATTAATTGGAAATACTGACAAATTTAAGAGCTTGTACTGGGTGGTGGAATTGGCTTGGTCTCAATTGCACATACTTTTGAAGCCTTTGGAGTGAACCTACCATATGCAGCAAGATAGGAGTGTTGTGGTCAGATGTTGGATACTAGTGGTGTAGATATTGCTGATCAAATCAATGGAGAATTAATAGTTGGTTATAGCTGGCTCCTATTCCCATTGCTCTGGTGGCTGCAAGTTAATGTTCATGTTGACTTTCAGGATCTCATTATGTTTGCTTTCTCTCATTCATAGAGGTCATGTAATAAAGGAGGATCTGTACAGGCTCAGAAGGAAAATGAGTTCCAAGTAAGTAATTCCTTTTATCAGTGTCTGTCCATGTCTCCCCCTCCCCCCAAAAAAAAAAAAACAAATACCAGATGGCAGTAGTATTTCTATAATTCTAGACAAGTTTGGTAGCTGGTCCCAAGATGAGTATGGACATTGCTGCCTCGGGCATAGTGTTTCCTTCTTTCTTTACTGTTACTGGCTTTGCAAGTATAGGTGGTTCAGCCATCTACTGTCATTTTTCATACTAAACCAAAACTTGGAATCAAACCTCTTTGATATGACTTGCCTATATTGGCTGAAGTATCAAATATTTCCTGCATATTGGAACAGATATCTGGTAATTCACTGTCTGGGTTAAGAGTGTAATTCTTGTAACAATACTACTTGTAACTAGTTTAGTGTAACTAACTGACCAGCGAGCCTGAAACTGGTGAGGTTGCAGCTCATCTGCATATTCTCCCAGCTGCCTCGACTGTCCTCACTTGAGGATGCCACAACCCTTCTGGGACCTGGCCTTTTTGTTACCTGAGTTTCACCGACCAACATACCATAAGGTGTGTGTGCCATAAGATCACTCTTGAACAGGATACTCAAGCAGCACCAGCTAAGGGTAAGCCTAAGGGTACTTCGGCCATTTGGTGTCTCCTCAATGGCCAGTAGGCCAGCCGCTCGCCACCTTGTTCTCCTGTCGCTCCCCCACTACCCACCCCGAGTTGCCTCCCTCCTACCCTCCCCACCATCATGCCTGCCCTAATTTCTTGTCTTCCCTCTCCCTTCCCCCGCACCTCTTCCTCCCTCCACTTCTTTCCCCCTCTGCCGGAGCTGCATGTGCCAAGAGCCACTGCCATGTGTCAGTGACTGCCACCAATCTCCTCCTTGCTGACCTCCCCATCTCTCACCTGTCCCGCCACCCCCACTTTTCCCAATTTTATCTCCGTTCCCGGCCTTCCCCCGATAAGCTCCCATTCTCCTGCTCCTGTTGGAACTGTCGCTCCTCTGCCAATAAAGCCCCCTACATCCATGACCACTCGCTCCAGCTCCTTGCCCTTACTGAAACTGATCTCCTCCTCTGACTCGGTCACCCCTGCTACCCTCTCCTTTGGGTGGGGTGTCTCCTTTTCTCACCAGCCCTGCCCTGAAGATCAGGATGGTGGCATGTGCCTCCTCTTCACTAATTTGTCAGTTCCAACCGCTTTCTCTCTCTCTCTCTCTCTCTCTCTCTCTCTCTCCCTTCCTTTTGAGGCTCGCTCTGTGCACCTCTACTCACCCTCCCATCTCTGCCTTTGGACCAGCTCTCCTCCTCCCCTCTTTCTTCCCCCCCCCCCCTGTACTTCTTTTGACCTCTTCTCTAGGAAC
>QEPC01013222.1:2106139-2118867 GCA_003113815.1 Sphenodon punctatus
ATAGACTATAAGATATAAACGTAAAAACAACAATACACCAACGGAGCAAGTTACAATGTTAATTTAATTTAATTAGTTATACAAGTTAATACTGTTAAGTATGTACAATGTTGTTGGAAGAAAAATAAAAATGTTTATTATAAAAAAAGAAAAAAGAAAAAAAAAAGAACAGTAACCTCCAGGCAAAAGGATTAATACTGATAGAAATACATGACCACTGATTGAAGCAATAGTTCTGGATGGAAACCACATGCTTGTTCACATGAGGTGATAAGAGACCTAACTCCTTAGCTTGCTACACTCCTGATTTTGTTTACACAGCAGAGGGTTTTAGCAAAGCAAAAAGACTGTTTATTTGACAAGTATGGGTATTCTGGGGATGGGGGGCTGTTAACTTGCACTGTGCTTATCTGAACATATGCAGAATGGGTGGGGGTGCTGAAGACTGTTCCTCCTGATTAAAAACCTCTTATCACCTGCTCAGGTGAACAAAGTCCAAGGCAGCTCAGAAATCGTTACAAACCAGGAGGTCAGGAATTGTGTGGAGAATGAAAACTTACCATGCTGTTCTTCAATACCTAACCTGTAGCTTGGGTTCAAATGTTTAACTCCTTTTACCCCCCAAATGCTTTTTATCAAAAAGCTTAAATCCTTAAATACTAATTTGTTTGCTGCCAGCTACTGAATGTCTAACTTCAAATGAAGAATAAAATGTAACCGTGAAAATGATACTTTAAACCTTCAGGCATCTGAATCTTGGGCATCTCTCAAAGCAGACTATGCCGGCGGTTTCTTGCACAACTTTAACTTTGAAACACTAATTTTAATGACACTGAGAGCTATGAGGCTACAGGTCAATTTGTACATTGCCAGAATCTTTTTTTCAAAGGCATTTGAGTAAATCATTAACTTAGTATAAATACCTCTCAATTTCTAGAGGAGCAATTAATTCTATTTAAAATGATAAACTTGGTGCTAAGTCTAGAAATATTTCAGAACCGATAACATACTAACATACTTCGTAAATACACCACACACTTTTCAGGGCTGCATGCAGTGATTTTCTAGTATGCCTTTGTACTATATACAAGTTGTATAATGAACTCTCCTGGGGCTGAAGAAAACATCATCAGGGTTTTCACTTTAACAGGGTTTGGGTTCTTGAAGCTTGGATTGTTAAATGGGACTTAATTATAAGCAGGCTTTTATAGTGAGGTTTGGCTGTAGCTCTAAATAAGGTGGACACTGTTCTAGATGTATGGAAGATGAAGCAGGAAGTGGTAGACTTCTGCTACTTTTGCTGCTACTTTTACTGATTTTTCTTTGACCTGTGAGAAGATTAGGATAGAAACTTTCCCCAACAGTCCTTGGCTGGTAATTTTAGTTTCACTCCCTATCACCTTAAATGCTCAATTGTTTGTTTTTAAGACTGGGAAAAGCTAGTGGGAGTATAAAAGGTAGATTTTGCTGTAGAAATATTTGGCTCACGTAGGCATGGTGGACCATCTTGTCGCCATATTTTGGCTGATATCCTATTGCTGGCTAAAAGTATAAATGGGTAAACCATCACCAAAACGTAACGTTCATATATATTGTTCCTCATGATCTGAAATTGAAGGGAGTCCCTTAGATTTGCAGCTCTGATGCTTTCCTGGTAACCTCTGGAATGAGCAAGTGATCAGTGCAAAAAGTGTATCCATTGTGATTCAGCAAGAAAGCAGCACCTTTTCCACCACTAACATACCTTTGAGATATTCTTGCAATATACATTTCATTGTTACAATCCAATGGATTACTTGGCTGTGCTTTTGGTTATTTTCCTTCAGTATTTCTTCCAACTTTTTCTACTACTGTGAATAAGGGAGTGTCTAACTCCTGGGTTACATGAAACTTGTACTGTTCTGACTAAGCACTTTAGCCAAGTTCAGGAATCCAATCAATATGCTATCTTGAGAACAAAATTTGTAAATTAAGCTTCCCTAGATACTCATTGAGTTAATTGCTACTGATTCTGTCACTATCTTGAGATGGTTTTGAGGGACATACTTTTAACGTATGTTCCAGGAATACTTGATCAGAGAACCTTTTGTGATAAAAAGGTAACTATATCGTCTCTGAGAAAAGGTGGGTAAATGAGTAGGACTGAGTCCAGTGATAGCTCTAGAGAAGCAGAATTAGGTGAATAATCCTTCTAGTTTTGTGCATGAAAAACAACATGGCTACTCTTTTAGTACTTATATGGCCCCATCACTTTAGTATGAGTGCCTTTACCCTATAAATCTGAGGGAAGGCCCTGTGTGGCCTGAAAACTTTTATACTCTCGCCAACAGTAGTTGTACAATAAAAGATTTTAAACTACTTTACATCTAGACTGTTCTAGGCAGTCAACTTAGAGAAACGTTTTCTATCTTACTTCAGGCTTTGAAGTTGTGCACTCAAGTATACGTATTGGAATACTGTTTTAAGAAGAACCTGATGCCTCTACTAACGCTAGCTTGTTTGAATGTCTATTCAGTTTGATTTTTGCTACTTTGACAGCATGCTTGCTAAAGTTCAAGTTATTTACAGCAAGGGCATGCAAAGCCTTGAAGATAGCACCATGTTGTATGTTAAATGCACCATGTTGTATGTTAAAAGCATTAATGCTACCTTATGAAACATGCAAAAAGATGCCCAGCCTATTTCGTACAGTGAAGGTTAATCACCAGCTATACTATTTAAAACATGCTTGATTCTTGCATGTTGCCTCTAGTGTTTTGAGTTAAATATAATATGGCATGATGGCGATAAAGGAACTTGTCTAGTTATCCTTTGCATTGTTTGTGTGCAGTGCAGAGGCCAACCTACAAGGCAGCTGAACAAAAACATTAAACCAGTCTACTTCCTTAACAAGAACACCACTGTTGCGTTAATGAACTCGTTGGACTCTGGTTGCTATACCTGTGGATGTGAATTTGATAGTTCCTCTAAGAAACAACTTCCAGGCTTAGACTTAAATGTCTAACAAACAAATACAACCTAGATTCCAAGTATTTTATCGGTCACATGTAATGGGCCTTTCTGCTGCTAGAAATATTTCCCAAGGGGATCAAATTTTCCTCATCCAGTGTCAGCCCATTATGTGCACAAGTATTGGCTTCATTGGTAGTCATCCAGATCTCCAATTTGTGGTTGATTCTACTGACAGTTATCCATGTACTAGCTTATACTTTGTCCTCATTTTCATGGTTTTATTTCAGTGAGTTGGACTTAATTATTTTTTAAGACACTTGTTCAAGTCAAAAATAATAGCTTCCAGTAAGAACTAGCTTGACAAACTTTCTATATTCCAGTGTACCTCAGGTTCTTGATATGAAGCTGGAGAACAGGGAAAGAATATAGAATCACATTTTAGAAAAATTGCTATCTGACGATCTAGCAGCCAAATGTAAAAATAATCTGTTCATAAGAACTTGGGCAAGAGATGGGTTATGCTGGCTGATTACACTTAGCCTTAAGACACTATAAAGCTACTGCCTGCATCTACAACTGTATTAAGTCTTGCTGCATTAACTTCTCTAGCAGTGGAAGGTGACTTAATCTAAGATCATATAAAAGTGAAACTTTTCATATAATTTCACAGTAAAAGTTATTGGTGCTCATGCAAACTGTTTGCAGAGTACCTAACAGGTTTCCTGATTCTTCAACTACAAATCATTCTTATCATATTGGCAAATCCCATATGTGGACTGAGCATCTTAACAGCAAAACTTGCTCGTTGCAGCAGTTATACATCAATTTTATTAACCTGGAGTATTGGATAGCAAACTATCTGTACTTGCCATGAATCTGTTAGATGTGCTTCTGAGGCCATTGGAAAGAGCGTGCATAGATTGGGTTGCATTGCCATAAATATGCTGATGAGATCCAAATCCTCTTCATCTGACCCAGGTCTGTAAGTCTCTGTGGCTTCCTGGCAGCCATTGGGGACTAGATACGGGCAAATCTATAGAAGCTGAATATCAAGTGGTGATGGCTGACAAACCCTGTAACCCAAGGGGGTTTGGGGATGCCCATCATTGGAGTACAGCCTCCCCTGGTTACCTGGGTTCTCAGCCTTGGGGTGCTCCAGGATCCTATGCTGCATCTGGAACATCAGGTTGTGTCTGTAGTCAGGAGTGTCTTTCACCAGCTCCACCTGATAAGTCAGTAACCATTTCTGGAGTTGCTGAACCTTGCACTTATTGATGTATTTGCATCCTATGCATTTGGAGATGCTTGCTTCTGCAGAAGAGGAAAAATTTAATGTCTTGATATGCAGGTACTCAAATAATATATTCTGTCATGTTGGGATCGAGATAAAGCTGGTGGAGGGGTCTTCCATCATAGATGGGATTCCCCCCCATGTCACTCAGGTTCAGGGCTTAGGGGTGCTCCTGGATCTGCAGCTGCGTCTGGATAGCCAAGTGGCAGCTGTTGCCAGGAGCGCCGGGCTTATAATTGAAATTCTGATTTTGCCACCATCATCCATGCCTTCATCACATCAGGATTAGACGACCGTAATGCCCTCTATGTGGGGCTGCCCATGGCGATGGTCCAAAGAGTACAGCTAGTGCAGAACGCAGCAGCTGGTCTCCTGACAGGCAGGCCAGTATGACCATACTATACCAGTTCTTCGCACTCTGCACTGGCTGCCTATAGTCTCAATTTAAGGTACTGGTCTTGACCTATCAAGCTCTGAACAGTCTGGGTCCCACCTGCCTCTGAGGGATTGCCTCATTTCCCCCGGTACTGAGCTGACCTTGCAGTTAGTCAGGAACGCCCTCCCTGAGGTTCCATATTGTAGAAAGGTGGTTACTATGAGGAGGGCAGTCTCGATGGCCGCCCCATTACTGTGGAACTCTCCCAGTAGAAATTGGCCTCTGCCCCAGATTTGCTCACTTTCTGGTGGCAGTGTAACACTTGGATGTTCTGCCAGGCATTTGGAGGGGAGGGAGGGTTATTGGCTTATGGGGTTTAAACTGTTTTATGTCCCTATTTAAATTGTGTTTTGAAGTGGTTGATGTATTTTTTTATTGTAAGCTGCCTTTAAGTTTATAAATAAATAAATACTTTTAAAATCTTTTATGAGAAGTTACTTCATCTTTCTGAACAAGCTTACCAATTGTCCATGAAATCTGTTGCTTGAGGATGGCTAGATATAAAGATACTGTAAAAGACATGACTGAAAACTAAAATACTGTTCAGCGTTGGCTACAAAGCATGATGACTTAAAACTGGCTAAAATGTTTGCCCTACAGTTTTATTTCAGCAACGTGTGCTTTATTTTTTTTAAAATTGACCTATGGTTCATTTGTCTTGACATTAGCAATTACATAAACTAACAGTTTTTAAGTTGCCTAAATGGTGGTGGTTGCTAGAAGCTTGAAATTAAGATCCTGTAAAAATGCCATTTGAAATTCTAACAGGCAGAATTGTGGAGCAAGATGGTGAGAGAGTAACAAGCCAGCAGAGTTGTAGTTCCTATACTCTGAGCTCAACTGACTCAGTGATTATTTTTTTTCCCCCTCCCCCCTTTAAATTCTTCCTCCAGTAACACTTGCCTTCTGCAGATGAACTGCATTGCTTACATGTTAACGATTGATTCAATAAAGGTTATGAAATCTTAGTTTTAAAACTAAATCTACTTAAGTTTGAGACGAGACTAAAAATATTTTTTATTGGAGTTAGAACAACTTCTATTGACAGATTGTGCAAGCTTTTGAGCTTCCCAGAACAGTCTTCAGGCAGATAGGAGAACATTGCAGCTGCAGCCAAACTAAATACAAAGAGGGCAAGTATTTGTATTTAGCTTGGCTTCAGCTTTACCTTCTAACTGCTTGGAGAATGGTTCTGGGAAGCTCAAAAGATTGCATATGATTCACCAGTAGAAGTTGGCCAGTCAACATGGCAACAAAATTCTGACAATGGGAGATGTAACTGAAGTGCCTCCTATGCAATTTTTGTTCATAATTTTAATCTTGAAAATACTTAACTGTAATATGTAAATCTTAATTGACATTACTCTAACTTATTCAGGGTGCAGAAGCCATGGTTCTGGAGAGTGTTATGTTTGCCATTCTTGCAGAAAGATCGCTTGGACCAAAGCTGTATGGAATCTTTCCACAAGGCCGGCTGGAGGAATTCATTCCGGTGAGCCCCATTCATGATTAATCAGTAGGGTAGTAGTAATTGAACATGACTGGGATGGTTCTGGATTGCCAGCAAAATCAGGGCTGAATGAGAATTAAGTATCTGGCAGTTTGTAGCAATTGCCTACTCTATAATTAGACTTTGCAGTAGTTTAAGTGTAAAACTTGGAGGGGGATAATCTTGAAAGAAAAAACTTCAGTTCTTTTTCGAGTGGCTGTGTGATTCTCTCATGGAATCACGTGACAGCCTTCAAGTGACCAGAAAGAACTTCTCTTCTGCAGCCGTTCTCATTGGCTTCCAATGTGGAATATTCTGGAAGTGCAGGCTCCAGCCCCCTACTCCCTCTCCCCTCCAGCATGAGAGAGCATGAGATCTGGATATATGAGGGGGTGGAGCCTACCTGCAGATGGTATACTCAAGGAAAAGCTTGCTCTACTTTTTTTTTTTTTTTTTTTTTTTTAAAGTTCACAGCTCACTTAGTAGTTTAGTTCGTTAGTCTCACTAGTTCTACAGTTCGTATACAGCTAAGTGTAGTATGGGCACCCCTGCTGGAAAGAAACCAAGATTCAAGCTCTGCATAAAGTGCTCTACAGTTGTTCCCCCCACGAGGAATACTTCTTCTGTTTGAGAGAAGGGCACATCCAAAAGCTGCAAGGCTCGTGAAAGCCTCTCCATGAGAACTCGAAAAGATAGAAGGATGAGGCTACAAGTCCATGCAGGACACTCAACCTTTTAAAGCCTGCTCAGGGGACTCAGTCACCCCTGACCCTGGCTGACACAAGCGTCCCAATAGATGAAACTATAGGGACTCCGCCTCGGGATCGGAGATTGGAATGTATCAAGCCCCAAGACGGGAGTGCAGACACTGGGTGAGTCGGACCACTCCCTAATCTTAGATTGCACCCCAGTACTACCAGAGCAAATTCTGGCCGCTCTGAAAGAGATTAAAAAGCAGAAAGCCCAAGTGCATAACAAATCTGAGGAGTGGAGGCCGGCCCCACCCCTGAGCACATCTGAGCTGCACCTGGAGGCAGCTAATGACACTGACTACTTGGATCAACTAGAGACAGATGCTGAACTACAGACAGATTTAGACATTAACTGGCAACCAGATGCACACGATTATACATGGGACTGGGACAATCAAATACATCCTGCCCTGGAACCCAACCTACACATTGGACCTGGGAGGAACTGATTCAGCATCTAAATAGACCCTCTCCCTATAGAGAACTCCTCCTGCCACAATGCCCCTCGCAACGCACTGCATTACTGCTCCCCTGGGAAGATTGCTTTCCCTGACCCCATGAGCATAAGTGGCACCATGATCACTATGATTTATTAAAACTTATACCCTTCCCCAAAAGGATCATAAAATAAAAATAAGTTGCTTTGTCAAAGAAATTTTACACTGTCTCTGGAATATGCTCTGGCAGACCTGAGGGAAGGGAATTGCATAATACTATGACAGCATGCCTCACTGTGAGCCCATGCCTACTCTTTAATTAGACTTTGCAGTACTTTAATTGTAACTCTTGAAGGGCAAGCTACCTGTATATTGCAGCAGGGGAGGGATAGCCCCAGGTTCCCTCTCTTGACACCTTTGCAGTAGACTTGTCGACACACTTCTGTACGCTTTTCCTCACTTCCCCTTAATCTCCAAGACAATTTACAAAGCCAGGAAGAAGGTCATCTCATCCTAGTAGTGCCAGAGTGACCAAGACACACCTGGTACCCCTACTTTGCAGGATGAAAGAGAACAAATGGACCCTTGTACTGCACAACAACCTCTTATCCCAGGTAGGGCTGAAATGAGAATGCAAAGCCACAAGAAGTTCTTGCAGCCCCTGGCAAGATCTCAAAATCTCACTGATTTTCAAGAATCGCATCTCAAATAAAATCCCCAAAACGCCATGCACAAAATGGCTGCTGTGGCCATTCTGTTCATGTGCACCCCAGTGGCCATCTTGTGCATGCATAGACCATTGTTCGAGGTTTCTCAAATCTCATGAGACTCTCAAATCCCCAAAATGCCCTGTGTGTGCGCAAATGGCTAACAGCTATTCTGCACGTATGTGCCCCGGAGGCCATTTTGTGGATGCGTAGAACGCTTTGGGGGCACTTGAGAATCTCACCAAGAATGGCAGCGAGAATGCCAATTGTGCAATTCTCGACCTGGAGGATCTCTACGAGAAGTCCATTCTCTGTGAAATTCACACAGGGGTCAAATCTTGATTCACTCCTAATCACAACAGAAGGGCCAGGTGCTTCATCAAGACCTGAGGTCTGTGCAATCTGATGGCTTGGTATATCAACCCAAAACCACAAGGAAAACACAAAATGGAAGCAATCTACCCTGTAGTGTGAAACTAACTTACAGAATCTATATCCTCTCTTAACACCTGGGGAGAGAAGGCCTCTCTCATCCATTAAGGTCCACCTGCCAGTACATTTCTCACACCTGAAGGGGAGGGCTCTATTCTCTGATACAGTGAAGACCTTCTGGAGAGGTCTCCCTAATCTCTATCACCGAGTGATGCACCCCAGGCCCCAGCAGGATCACTCACAGGTGCTTGCAAAACTAATGAAAGCCACTTGCCACTGTACCTTTCCCACTTCCTGACACTAAAAGTTCTTTTTCTTGTAGCAATTACATCAGGAAGAAAAGCCAGTGAATTAGTTGCCCTCACAGCCTCTCCCCCTTATCTCATCCTTCACAAGGACAAAGTCTAACTTCAGACTGACCATGCTGTTCAACCCAAAGTGGCTGTGGCTCTATTCCACATTAACCTATTTCTCTTACCATTTACTTCACAAGACAGCACTCAACCAGGGCAGAAACCTTCCTCCACACCCTAGATATGCACAGAGCTTTGGCCTTCTGTCTGGACCAAACCAGACTCTGGATCCTTTCTTATAGGATCATGGGAGTTGCAGTCGCATTGCAACAACTTTCTAAAATGGATCTTGCAGTGCATTGCAACGTGCTACCAACTGACAGGTAGGGGGTGGTGGCTGCAGGCCTCAGCCCACTCCACCAGGGCATGGCCGCACACTGCCATGGCTAACGTCCACCGTATCCTGATACAAGATATATGCAGAATAGCTATCTTGGCCTCATCTGACATGTTTTTGAAGCACTGTGCACTGGATTTAGCAGCTAGAAGAAAGTGCTTCCTTTAGGAAAACTGTCCTTTCATCAATATTTGATAGCCCTTGATACCACATCCTCTCACTCTCATGGGTCTGCTCACATTCTCCCATGAGTAAGAATCACAGAACCACTTGAAGAAATAAAGGATACTTACCAGTAACTTTGTTCTTTTGAGATGGCTTTGAGGATTCTCGCTACCCACCCACCTTCCCCACAGCTTGGAATTGCTTTCATTCTCTTCCGGGGTGAAAGTAACTGGGGGGTAGGTGGCTCCTCTTCTCCCCCTTCTTATACCTCCAGATCTTGCGATACATGCTGGAGGTGGGAGGGAGGGGTCTGGAGCCTGGGCTTCCAGAATATTCCATGCTGAAAGCCAGTCGGAACTGCTGCAAAAGAGACCAGCTCCTTCTGGGTCATCTGAAGGCTGTCAACATGATCCCATGAGGTGAGAATTCAGAGTCCTCTCGAAGACCAGAAGTTACTGTAACCTTTATTTGTAGCTTATACTGCCTTAAGTATAGAAATAATTGAGCACCCTTCGTTTAAAAGTCTTCACAATAACAAAAGGTTGGTCCAAGACATTAACACTGTCAAATGTGTGACCTAAGGCATAGGTCAAAGTCTGTAACTTGAACCCTTGATCTTTCAGTTCAGAAGAGCAGATGCTACCAAATGAGTCCTTGTATGGTAAAAGTAGGTTGAATTGCTTGTCAAATGACTGTTCTGAATTCTCAAGAAATCTCACAAATTGACTGTTTTAAAACTATTGAGGCCTAATGCTTCTCTAACTTACTCAGTTTCAAATTTCTGTTACAGAGCAGGAAACTGACAGCTGAAGAACTAGGTTTCCCTATTGTATCAGCAGAAATAGCTGAGAAAATGGCCCGTTTTCATGGTATGAACATGCCATTTAATAAAGAACCCAAGTGGCTTTTTGGAACAATGGAAAAGTAAGTTTCCTCCCATATAATCTGATTTTTTTCAATTGGGGCTTTGATTTTTAAGCATGATGGCAGTAATATCAAGAAAACTTTGCAATGCCACAGTTATTTTGGTAGTATTGTATGATCATATTAGCTTTTAAATACATGATTGTAAATATCTGTTTGTGTAGGTATCTAAATCAGGTGCTGAGAATTAAATTTACCAGGGAATCTCGTATTAGAAAACTGAACAAACTCCTTAGTTACAACCTGCCTCAAGAAATGAGAAACCTAAGGTAAGAGTTTACCTTTGACACGATTCTATTGATTCACCAGTATCTATTAATCACTTAATAGGTGAACTGTTAGCTTCCTAATCACAGCAGTTCTGCTCCTTGCTGCTATCACTTAATATTACTGAAAGTGCTTTTAGCTAAGCATATATTTGCACTGTAATTGAGTTCATTGGCTGCAGCAGCATCTAGCTTCTAAACTTTGATGCATGAAATGTTACTTATGGGTTTGAGAATGAAATGCAGCTTTCTGCCAGGAATACTAAGACTTAAGTGCAACAAAATAGGCTACCAGACTAGCTAACGAATTCTAGGAACTCTTGCTCCTAGTTTCTTTTTCTGACACTCTTCTCTTTTCCAGGTCAATGCTTGAAGCTGCGTCATCGCCAGTTGTGTTTTGCCATAATGACTGCCAAGAAGGTAGAGTGACCAATTTGTTTCAGTGGGTTTTTTAATTAGTTTTCTTAAACATATCTACTGTTAACTACTTCAGTTTTGCTTATGAGCATTGTACACAATATTGGTGAAGAATTACATTTTTCTAACTTATGACACAAGTAGTATAACGGTAAAACGAAGTAAAAACAAAAATGCACAACATACAAACAGTAAAGCATTCAGTACTGTAGCTATACTGCCTCAGTTAACTTTGTCTAGAGAAGTTTTTTCTATCAAATATTATGGCGTATTGCTCCCAGTTACGCTCCCTTTGGGTACTTGAGGTCTTCTCTCCATAGTTTTTTGAATAGCCTTCAGGCAAGGGTCCCACTCATAAATGACTCTAGATCCCCTCTTAGGTCTGCTAAAGTCTTTTCCGTAGACTATGTAAACCATACTCTACTTAACCAATCTTTCTCTGGACCGTGTGGATTTTTCCATTTCTTTGGAATAGAGGGCAATTTATTTCAGTTTTAAGATCGTATATGATCAGGTGTACTATGCAGGTCAACCATAGATTTTGTGTACTGTGGGAAAGTAGAGTACTTACACCCAAAATATTTAGATCGGGATACTTGTTACAAAAAAGTGTTGAAATTCAAATCAAAGCGCTAAGAAGCTACTCAGAAGATGAAAACTACTAATACTAGCTTAGATGATGGTTCATAGAGGAAGTATCCATTGGAATGCTTTAAAAACTAGGCTGGATGATGCACTAGTATGGGGGTGTTCAGCTTTAACTGTTGGGCCACGATAAATTGGTTGACCCAACACTGGGTTGCACATCTATTCTGAACCCTGACCCAGATGTTTGAGTCTGTTTAAATTTAGCTAACAGTGCATGTGTTATCTGCCAAGGATCAGACTGTTGGTGTGTACATGAATCTTGGTAATGCTTGAGATTTGCATGCATTATCTGACCATAGGATCAGGCTATAACGTAACTCAAACACCATGAAATGCACTTGAATAATCATAAGTGCCCAAGTGAAATGCCAGATGCCCAAGTTAAATCAAACCTTGAATGCCATCAAATGCTCTAGTAAAATGACCTCCAAAACCCTTATTTAAATCAAATATCACAACCATTCACATGTGCATGCACACTTTTAAAAATCAAATCTCCACTAAATCATGTCCAGCCATACTCCAGCTCACATGTAGCAGACCTTTCCCTCTGCCCTCATATGTGGAAATAGCCACTGCTGCATGAAATGGCACCTAGGACTGCTGGAGAGCCACACCTCTGTAAAGCCAGTCCCCAGGAGGAACTGGTCCTCGGAACCCCTAGGAATCCTTGCTAATGCCAAAACTGGTTCCTTAGTAGCAGCTGCTGTGACGAGCAAGCCCTGGGTACCTATTAGGGTTGGGAAACAGGCAGAATCCGGTATCCGATAATGCCGGTATCGGGCGTACCGGCATTATCGGATTCGGCCCCGGTAATCCGGCCCCGGTACCGGATTTCAGTGTTCCGGGTTTTTTGCATTGCAGCCATTTTTAAATGGCTGCAATGTAAAAAAAATTAAAGCCCCAGCCAAACTGTTTTAAAAAAAAAACAAAACCCTCCCCGAGTCCAGGCTGCGCGGGTGGAAGGGGGGACACCCCCCACCCACCCTGCCCAGCCTGGCTTTTTGTTGTAAAAAAGATAGAACAGCAACAGAGTGAGACCCCGAGGCGAGCCCCCCCCCAGCACCAGCGGCCGCGGCGTCCCCGCAGCCGCAGGTAAGTATGACCCGATCCCTGGGGGGG
>QEPC01013222.1:2118967-2168482 GCA_003113815.1 Sphenodon punctatus
GTCCCCCCTTCCACCCGCGCAGCCTGGGAGGGGGAGGGAATTTATTTTAATTTATTGCATTGGTTTCAATGGGGACACAGCGCCCCATTGAAACCAATGCAATAAATCCGGCACCGGTATACCGGATTTAATCCGGGAATCCGGTTTTTGTGAAACCGGTAACCGGTAAATCCGGTAGCCGGTAATGGGCCCGGGGTCCCACCCCTAGTACCTATTGCTACCACTGGAGCTGGCTAGCAAGGAGCTGCTGAACACCCAGCTGCCAATAACCCTAGAGCTGCTATTTCTGCTGCTGGAACAGCCCTTTTCCCATCTATCACAAGGGAGATCTTTTCTGCTCCCACCTCCAGCCTTTGAATTTTCTGCCCTTCCAGCAGCACTACTTCAGGGTTCTGGGAGCAATGGCTGCAGGCAGTAGTATAAAAGCAAACTCTCTGCTGCCTGTAGAGCACCCCAGCACTAGTACATATGCTGTGGAGCAAAAATCACACAGACTTTTGTGCTTTCTGATCATATTGTTTCCTTGACAGACCCAGTCAACTCACATTATGAAAGCTTAGAAGCCCTGGAGTCTTCTGAAAGGCTAAATTAAGACTTGAGCATCTTGCATACTTATAATGTAGGCAACCTGATAGGATTACCTGTACAGATGACATTTTAGCAGAAAATAAATATCTATTATGAACTCTCTCAACCTTTCTTCAGGAAACATCCTGCTTCTGGAAGGCAGAGAAGATTCAGAAAAGCAAAAGCTGATGCTTATTGACTTTGAATACAGCAGCTACAATTACAGGTAAAATTTCAAACACAAGATCTGTTGCACATTGGAGCTATTAATTGTTTTTAATAGACTGCAGTAAATGAAACTGCTGAATATTTTGCTAGAAGATACTGAACCTCCTCTTCCATCAGTTAATTTTGTTTACAAGCCACCCTTGTAGCTGCTTTCTCCAGTATCCTGGATTTCATACTAAAATCTTTTCCTATTTGCTAATTGTCTTTGAAATTTTTGCAACAACTTCCTCTAGAGCATAGTGTATGAACAATTTCACTTCACACTTGCCTTATAGTAAACTTAAAGAAGTTTGTTCCCTTAATTGTTGTCTTCCCCCAGCAACATGAGCAAATGAGCTACTTGTGTTACTCTTGTGTGTATGTAACTGCCACAACCAAGGTTTCTTTTGTATGAACTTGTGACTTCTTTTTTTAAATTAAGGGTACTAGGATGACTGTATGCAAGCCTCCTTTTTCTTTCTCAGTATCTGCTTTCATCTGGCTTCTGTCCTATAGATAGGGCTTATGTTCCATACGTACAGTTCTGTTGTGTGGCTCAAGTACTTATTCAGCTTTATTGACTTACTCTTTGCAAGGTCACATGCCAGCCTTTGACACTACATTAAATTATGGTTTAAATGTATAGTTCTTTATTGGAGCAGAACCATGCATAAATTAGGCACTCAGCGCTCTTGTTGCTTGTACATTCCTCTATCTTGTGTTTAACTTTGAAATTTCAGGCTCTGGTCCACTGCTACCAAGTATTTATAGCTGAACCATAACCAGCTGGTGGCAAAAACCTCTTACTACAGATTGTGAGAGAAACAGCTGGGAGCGCTAGGCAGTCCGGGTTCCCCAACGCTCACACCAGGGATATATCCACTGCAAAGGCCACCCCAGTGTGCATTTCAAATCTTTCCAGACAAGTGGCTTACCCACGACTAGTGGAGCACCTATCCAGCTAGGAGGCAGAGTCCACTGGGAACTTAATCTTCCTTTCTTGGCATGTAGACTCTGCTGCCAAGGGCAGCATGCACAGTCCTAGGACAGACTGACAGATAGCGACGCTCTACACCCATCTCTACTGTCTGACACCCACCAGAATAGTTAATCTTTCTGTGAGGATGCAATTGAAACTTAAAGCTTTTTGATGGTGGGGGGGGGGGAACGGACAACTTGGCTAGCAATGTTAACTCCTCCATTTGTTAACTTGAACTCTTTACTCATTGAACTTTTCTCCCTCCAGAGGATTTGACATTGGAAATCACTTCTGTGAGTGGATTTATGACTATACATATGAAAAATATCCATTCTTCAAAGCCAACCTTCTGAAGTTCCCCACAAGGAAGCAACAGGTAGGCCTACAGAAGCAGTTATATTCATTTCAGAGTATCCTCTGGTTTCAAATATGACCTGTCCTTTCTCAGTACAAATCTTTTTTTAAAATTTATTTATTTATTTATTTTGCCTACTAAAATCTTCTACCACCAGACTTTTAGGTTGATATAATCACTTAACTGATTCTGATCACTACTGGAAAGCATTCTTGTAAAAACATTCCAATGAGTGGGGCATTAATTCCTATAGATGGAATGTAGAGCACTACATGATAGTGTTAACTAGATACTTTATTAGTATTCAGAATTCTGTTGACTTACTGGCGGCAGTTTGACCAGAGTACTTGTAGATGATGCAGAATAGACACTTGTGAGAAAACAAATTGTGTATGGGGAGGGCAGTTCTATATAGCTTACGTCCAGTGCTAACACTTTATTTGATCAATTGCTTGGTAGATCATGACCCAAGTACTGGTAAATATACCAGCTTACACCTCAGCATCTCATGTTCATGAGCCTGTAGCTGATCAGTACAAGACTGAGGGAGGAGAATCCTAGTAGGAAGGATTGGTGGGGGAGGGGAGGAAGAATGCCTTAACTTTGCTACCAGAATGGCTGCTGTTCAGGAACCATACCCTTGGATTGCTTGTTTGGGTTTAAAACTTATATGCCGCCCTATCCTGCTACAAGCATCTTGGGGTGGCTAACAACATCTTGAAATACAAGATAAAATACACTAAAAGTTAAAATAACCCAGTACAAAAAAGCCCTCCCTGACCCAACCCACCCATCCCATCTCCCTTGGTCAAGGCCCGGCAGAACAGCCAGGTTTTACATTGTCTACGGAAAGAGGGGAGATCAGCGGCCAGGCGGAGAGCTGGGAGTAAATAGCAGGGAATGGACTGATTCATTGTGACCTGTTGTACTACAATGAAACAACTAAAAGTGGTCACTGTCAGACAGGATGCTCCACTGGTATAACACAGTATGGTACTTAAGTTCTTAATCCAAGATTGCATAGGTAGATCTGACAGATGAGTTTAGGAATTCAGTATGATGGGGAGAAAAAATGAGTGGCATGTTTGAGTTGAAAAACTATCGTGGAATTGTATTGATGCTTATTAATGAATTGTTTAAATCTTGGTAAAGACAGTTGAGAGCACAACACATTAAATGCTAAATGCCTTGCATGCGCTATTATCTATTCTTGAAGCTAATACTTATGGCTAATCTCGTCTCATTATGTCTTTAGCTTCATTTTATCTCCAGTTACCTGGTTGCATCACAAAATGGTTTTGAAAATCTAAGCAGTGAAGACAAATCAAAAATAGAAGAAGAAATGTTGATTGAAGTTAACAGGTAACTTTCTGTTGTCATGGTAGTGCAGTTGGCATATTCTGTCTGCTGGTCATATGGCTGACGCATAGCTTTTCACTTGCTTACAGCTTTGAAGAACTGCTGGTTGGGATTTTCATGTCTAGATGGAGCACTTGATGCTGAAATCTTATACAAAAGCTACTTGGAAAGATTTAGAATAAAAGTTGCCTAGTTCAGTTCAGTTCATTTATTAAGGCTCTAGCTTTCTCCATGGCTTATCAAACACACATAAAAATAAATAAGATACAACACATTTGTGAAAAACAAGAGAACGTATTGTTCCCATTACTTTATATACCCACACATTTAAAATCATAAATTAATTTTAAAACTGTTACTTATCTCACGCCCTCATGGCCAACAGCGCAAAAGACACATTTATTATTATTATTATAAGCATTTATATAGTGCAGCGATGTACCTGGTGCTTTACAAAAATCAAGATAGACATGGTCCCTGCCCGAGAGCTTAGTCTCCAAAGACGGGGGAGGGGAGACAGAAGGGGGAACAGAGGGAGAGAAGGGATGCGACATTCATGAGGATGAGAGAACTCGGTACGCGTTCTTGGCTTGGTTGCAGTAAATTGGGAGTTTGCAGATAACAGGTGGGGGATAATCCTGGGTGGGGATGATTAGCAGGAGTTAGGAAGGGCGGAGCAGAAGAGGTGGGTTTTGAGGAGGGACTTGAAGGTGTGGAGGGTAGGGGCAAGGCAGACGAGAGGGCAGGGAGGGAGTTCCAGGCGTGCGGGGCAGCAAGGAAGAAGGGACGAAGGTGGTTGGGGGAACAGGGGAGGTGTGGGAGGGGATAGAAAAGGAGCGGAGTGCTCGAACAGGGGTTAGGCGGGAGATATGGGGGAAGAGGTAGGGGGGAGCAAGGTTGTGAAGTTGCTTCCCCCACTTAGTGGCTGAGCAAGAGTGTGTTGACTTGGGCTGGATGTTAATGGAGTCTTCCAGCAAATGTTCAATTTTCCCCCCCTGTAATTGACAGGTTTTCCCTTGCATCGCACTTCTTCTGGGGCCTGTGGTCTATTATACAGGCAAAGATCTCATCCATTGAGTTCGGTTACATGGTACGTTTCTCTTCCAAATGCAGTCTTATTGTAAATGTGTACTAATTTAAAATGTTGTATTAAAGTTAATTACATTTTCTTCAAAAACTAATTTCCTCCTACCTTAAGTCTGCTCATCTTAATTTGTGTTCATCTTTCTATGCAGCTAGCACATACCAACAAATGAGATTCTAGTTGATTGGCCTCTGCTAGCACTTTGTCCAAGGTTGGATAGGGCAGTTTTATTTTGATCCTCTAAAGAGAGTGGAACACTTTCTACCTCCAAAATCCTGAGGGCTTAGGGAATTTGTTCTCCATAGAAACAGTGTAGACAGTGGACTGACTAATTGTAATTTTCCCATTTGTATTTGGAAAAGAGAGAAATTTTGACTTGTTTTATCTAGTAAATAATTATTTACTGATGTTCCAAATCCCTTTTCCTGTAGTGCTGCATTACTGTCTGTCAGTTTTGCTGTACTGTTAGACAAGTTGCACAGCTAAAATGAAGCCGTAACCAATAATGTGCAGTTCAGTGTAGTTCTACCTATTAAATGAGCCTTGCCTTGCAAAGCTCAGTGTGTTGTGTGAATGCAAATGCAGGTCAGGCTGTGCCAAAGTGACTGCTCCAGAAAAAGCTAGAGTAACTGCCCTTGGTTTTAGTCCACATGTGACCAGTGTAGCCTTTTGAAATGGCCTGTGGCTGACTGGAGCACATGTAGGGTGGCCTGTGAGAGAATATTATTCCCCAGACATGAGCATTCTGTCCTGATCACTTCCTGGCTGTGTTTGCTCTATAACAGGGCTAGAAGCACTCTACCACACATGCATCCCATACAGTCAGGCTTTTGCCAGGTTACGGCATGGAGACGGCGTTGGTGGCCGTGGTCGACTACCTCCTAGTAGAGCTAGATAGGGGTCTTATGACCCTACTAGTTCTACTGGATCTATCAATGACTTTTGATATCATGAATCGCAAGATGCTGGTAATGGGACCTGGCTGGGGTGGATGGAATAGTTTTACAATGGTTCCATCCTTACCTTGCTGGGAGGTCACAGTGGGTGGCCCTAGGGGACGGTACATCGTCCCCTGGGGGGCTCTCGGGTGGAGTCCCACAGGGTTCCATTCTGTCCCCCCTCTTGTTCAACATGTATATGAAGCCGCTCAGGGAGGTTGTGCGCATCTGGGCAGTGCATTATCGTCAATATGCAGATGACACCCAGCTGTATCTATCCTTGTCATCTGACCCAGGTCTTGCTGTCCCAGTGTTTGACTGCTGTGGGGGATTGGATGAAGTTGAGCTGACTGAAGCTCAATCCAGATAAGACAGAGGTGATGGTGGGTGGGGTCAATTTAGGGGAGGGGAATACTCCTGTCATTGGGTGTGTTTGCCCCCCCCCCCATTGGTTTCATCTGTGCAGAACCCAGGGTTGCTCCCAAGATTCACAGCTACGCATGGTGTCGGCTGTGGCCAGGGGTGCCTTTTGCCAACTACATCTGGCAAAAAGGCTTCACCTATGTTTCCGATTCAGACCTCACAACGCTCCTCCATGCATTTGTTACCTCGAGACTAGACTATTGCAGTGCGCTCTACGTGGGGCTGCCCCTACTGACAGTTCGGAAGCTGTAGCTGGTGCAGAATGCTGTGGTCCGTCTCATTACAGGGGCGGGCCACAGGGAGCACATTACACGGGCGCTCCAAGCATTGCACTGGCTGCCCGTTGCCTTCTGGGCCCGATCCAAGGTGCTGTTTTTAACCTTTAAGGGCATAAACCACCTGGGCCCTGCTTACCTGAAAGATCGCCTCAACCCCTGGGTCCCCAGGCAGCCCCTGCGGTTGTCTGGGAGTGCCCTCCTTGGAAGTTCTGCATTTCCAGCAGGTTCAAGCAGACAGGCAGGCATTCTCGGCAGCCGCACCATCACTTTGGAATGAGGGAGGTGGAGATTTGCCTCAGGCCAGATCTCCTTGCCTTTTGCTGTAGCTGTAAGACCTGGTTCTTCTATCAGGCCTTGTAGGATGGGTTAGAGGGGTTGTGGGGGTGGCTATTGCATTGGTCACTTTGACTTTATATTAGTGTTGTTTTTTTTTATTGGTTGTTGAATCTATTTTAATTGTGACTGAGTTGCCTGGTGCTAGAGGCCCGGATAGAAATATTTGAAATAAATAAAACAGCATCCCTGGCTGGGAAGAGCCTGGGGCTGCTGCAAGAAGAGCTATAGGTGTTGCTGGAATCCTGGTAGCATTTGTGGATTGCTGCTACAGGCCTGCATAGGTTTGCTCTTCATGTCTTGCTATGGATGTGGATCAATGTGTGGAAATGCACTCAGACAAGCTGGATGTTGTATCCAGCTGTATAACATGTCTCTCTACCTGCTTCAAATACTTTGGAAGGTGGATGCATGGGATAATTATTGAAAGCTATATATTCTTTGCAACTCCATGCAGCAATCTGTTCGGTCAGCATGCAAAATGTCTCATCTGTTCTTTCTTTGTTTTTAGGACTATGCACTATCAAGATTTGATGCATACTTTGACCAGAAAAGGAAACTTAAGGTGTGACGGATTGAACAATAGTCAGTTTCTGTACTATACAAGGAAGCAGCTGGGTGGAATGTGGCCTGTGCTAAGGCTACTGTCTGTAATGAAGGCTTGGTGAATTCCAACACTTTGGAATGCAGATGTGATACTGAAGATGACTGTACAAAAACTGAGTAAATTTACTTTGTTTACATTTTTGTAAGAAACCTTTGGAATGAGATGGGAAGCAAAGGTATTATACAACAGTGCAATATCAGTCTTTGAGAAGGCATTTTATATGATGGGGATGCTTAAATGTGGAACACGCACAAGCATTGAGTGAACAGTTACTGTGCATAAATTAATGCTTTTATTAAGTGTTTTCATTGACACACTGGTGAATGCTGTGACCAGATTTCTTGTAAATGATGCATTGTAGACACTACTGGTTAATGGAAACAACCAGCTGTGTGTAGTGAGGACAACTTTTATACTGTGAAACTGGCTGAATGGCCTCATATAAAACGTGGAATTTGAGCATGTTGAGCCCATCTCCAGAAAACTACTGGTACGTTTATTAAATGGCTGAATTGTTTGAAATACACTCACGAGAGCAGGCTGCACATAACTGGCTTTTAAAATGCTGTCTACATATAGACTAATGTAGCTTTCACATACAGATGTCTTTTGTAAAGCATAGTAATGGTGACCAATATTCAACTGGAAATCATGGAGATATGGTTTGGCTTGCTTTTTCAGCATCCTTCAAGAACATGCTTTATTGCCCAACTGGGCTGGCCAGCAGTATTGCACTGATGCACAGTGAGCTGCCTGGGTAGGCAGCACTGGGAGGAGTGCCTTGATTTACTTTAGTAGTCCCCAGCTGACTGGACTGACACTGACAATATTCCTAACTGGATCAGTCCCTCTCCCTAGCTTGAGGGACTTACATGCCTGTGAAAAGTGAAGGAACCCATTGATCAGAAAAGTCAGGTTGCAGGAGCGGAGAACTCATTTTTCACTAACTGTGGCACGTTTGCCTTCTGGGGCACACTTTGCTCCTCATTAAACCTCCAGCTTTTGCCATGTTCCATCGCTAGTAAAGTGGAGAGCCTTGTGGGGAAAAGTAACCTGTATTATGTTGAAACATGTATATACCTTTGAAATCTGCAGTATATGTGCAAATGTACTCTTTAGATGACTTGGTTTACTTTGGACATTTTTATTTTCTGCTAACAGATATACTGTATTGTATATAAATAAAAATTTTATGTCTTTATCCTTTTTACAGCTGTGTATAAGATACTGTATCAAACGTCTAAGCTGGGAATATGCAGTGTTTTTTGGGGGGAAATATGCAGTGTTTGTTACGTGGCTTGTCAAAGATGCCTTGCTCAATCTCTAAAACCTATTGAATGAAAGGCAACAGACAAGGACCTTACATCTCACAAACAATTGTAGAAGTGATGAGAAGCTTGAAGTGCTTACATATTACCAATGGAGAATAAAATGCAGCCCTGATTCCCAGTCTCAAATGTTCTTTTTGTTCAAGTTCACTATTATACATCTACAAACGGAAATAGAAAATGTCCTAGGGAGTTAGCAAGTGTGACTTTGGCTTTTAAAAAGGATGAGATGAGAAGACTCTCAGAACTGTAAACCACCTCGGAGTAGCCTGTGGACTTCAGTGGGGCAACTCCAGGGTAAGTGGTTTGTGGATCATGGCCATGTATTGCAGTATAGCAATGAAAAAAAATACAAGCACCTAAGTAATTGACTTAATCTTGGTTGAGAGACAAAGTGGCTCAAATGATAGCTTTTATTGGATCATCTATTGGTGGAAATGAGCAAGCTTGTGGGCCACACAGGGCCCTTCCTCAGGCAAGTAGCATAGCTAGTAGAAATATATACTTTTATAGAGTGTGTGTGTAATTCATATATTTCTAATGGCTATGCTCTATGCCCGACGAAGGGCCGAGTATGGCCTGAAAGTTTGCTTATTTGGGACCAACACAGTGATCACAGTCTTGGTTGAGACCAATTATTAACAAATTCAAGTTGACGTGAAGTCCTTTTGGCTTGCATTGTTGAATTTTCAATAACTTGTTACTTTCCAAGGAATATTAACCTGGTCCCATCCTCTTTAGCAATGGATAAAAGGCTGTTTCCCAACTGTTCCTGTGTATTGTACATGCCACCAGAAATATTCCAGGATAATTCTTACCCCTGTAAATGTTGCTCAGTTGTGCCTCTTAATTCTTACAAGTGAGAAGATCAAGTCAACGGGCCAATTTGTCAGTTAGTGGAAGCCTCTTGTAATTACCATTCAGTGTATATGGTTCTCAAGTGTTTTAGGAGTTCCAACTACTTCCATAGTTGGGATTTGAAATGTGAATGAGTTCCTTTTGGAGGGCTCTTCAGTGTTTACTACTTGGTCTTTTGCTCCTACTATAGTGAAGCACTTACAAAAGCACAGGCATGTTTGTGCCCACACTTCCCACAAGGACAGAAACATGCCTTGGGGTGAAGAGGCACTGGCTGCAACTTTACTACATTATTTACAGAAATTGGTAGATAAACCAATGAACCTGTGTGTATAGTGGAGAGGAACCATGCCATACAAAGCAGGTGGGAAGCTGAGATAATCCTTGCCTACCTACCCGGGTGATTCCACCCTTCAAATTCAACCTCCCCTGCGTCTGGGTGGGGTGAAGCCCTATACCAGCCATCACAAGTCTGGAGCGGGGCCCCCACCCTTAAGACCCACTCCCCAAGTGGTGGTGGGGTGCAGGCATGCCCCATGCCCTCTTAGGGAGCCTCACCACAGCATGGTTCCTAAACCGCAAACCTCCATGAAAAGGGGGAAGAAAACTTCACTCAATCCCTTCCCCCATCGCAGGTATACCTAAATGCCGATGTAACACATCCCTCAAGTCTTCCAGCCACATTGCCTTCCCTTGCTCAGAGAAGTGCACCCTGTCCTTTTAAAAAAAAAAAAAAAAAAAAAAGCCTGGATCATGGCACACACTATGCTCATGATGCACCGACTGTCCTCTAAAGCACTCAATGCCCAGATTGCTCTGTTAACCTTACGCTTGGCTTGCTCGATCTTGCCTGGTTTATTATTTATTTATTATAAACATTTAGCACCAGTAGTGTAACCTGGTGCTGTACAGAACATAGAAATAGACACGGTCCCTGCCTGTGGCTTACAATCTTAGTGGCGTAACGCCAAGACTGACATTCCAGCAAATCACACCACCATATGGAAGACTGGTCATTCAGCTACCACATGGGAGATGTTATCCTTCGCCTCACCGGTGAGCCCCTGTGCACTGTGTAGCCCAAGGTCATTCTTGCCCAAGTGGATGACCAGCATGGCTGGTGGCCTAAAGTGTGCAGAACAAAGAAGGCATCAACTCCTCCCAGTGCATTCCACTTCGCCCAAACCAATAAAGGTGGGCACACAAGCCACAACCAAGCTGGGTACCAAAAATCTGAATTAGCTGCATGATGTTTGTCCCAACGCACAATGCTATGTCCGCATACCTAGATGGTGAGCAGCCGTTCTGAGCCTGAAGATGACAAAACGAGGGGTTACTGACTCGGGGCAAGGAATAAAGAGCCCAAAACTATTCCCCAATTATTATATGGATAACCTCAAATCCCAATATGAGATATATACTTCAAGTATTATTGCAAAATACTTAGAACAAAAAGCCAATTTGTGTGTGCACAACACACAGCCGTACAGTGTTAAGGGACTGACACAATGTTCCTTCTGTTTATACAATCATTGTCCTAAAATGACTGTCCTAAAAATGTCAACACAGTTGTCAAAAAAATCCAACCAAATACAAATTCCCTTATTTAAAAACAGCACTGTTACTAAAAACCCAAATGTGACAATTAATTGGATTTATTGCATTTATTAACTGGATTTATTAATTGTGTGTCCTGCACAGGATACTACAGGCTAAAGATACTACAGACTAAAGAATAGAAGTTAGTTTGCAAGGTGAATAGTGTGTGAATCAGTGCTAAGAGCTCCAAGAAGCGTTAAATGGGACTGAAGGCTTGTTAGGAGGCTGGTGAATTGTAACATGCAACTGACTGACCTGAGAAGGATTAGATGTTCATCCTAAAACAGCTAAGAGTTACGCAGCCAATCCCCTTTTCCACCTATGACAGCGTGAACACAGAGTGGATAGTTCCTTGTGGTAGCGTCAATTCTGAAAATGCTCTATGAACATTGCATGATGTATACTTGGATTTTTTCCTCTAGAAAAAGGTATGATCTGGGATTTGTTCAAAGTCAGACGTGCAGCCTTCTATGACCAATCTTTTGCTTTCCACTCCTGCCAGCTGAGCCGACACACCTACAAGGAAGGGGCTGGATTTTACTCCTTTTTGTGTCCTTCCCACCTGTCGGCCTCTTGACAGCAGTTGTGTTGCATGGCTTCAGTTGGCCTGCAGACCCCTTCTTGCTAGTGACCATGCATAATTTAGAAAGAATGGAACTTAGGTGCCAATAGTGAACTTGCAGGGATTCTGGTTAGACATCTGGTAGATGAAGTAGATTTGGTGAGGGGGTCTCTGAGGAAGTAAGCCTGGAGCACCATCTTGCTGGGGGGTTTTGTTGGACTTAAAAGATAAAGGGCCAGATCTTCAGCTAGTGGAAATGATCATGGCTTCTTTGAAATCCAGTGGGTCTGTGCCAATTTATATTTAGTGAGAATCCATTCCCTTATGTGCAAAATGGTCAGAGGTGAGGCAAGCGATTCCCTGAATGAAAAGGACAGTCAAAGTGTCTGCCACTTTGCTATTAATGGTGCTGTTTTTAATTTAAGTGAGATTGGGGGGTGATTCAGAAATAGGCAGTCCCCAGGTGGGTGGTGCAGTGGTTAAGTGTTAAATCAAGACTTGGAGGGCATGGGTTCAGTTCTCTGTTCCTGTCTTGAGCTTAGCTGAGACTTGGAGTGTAACTCGAGTTGCATACTAGTACCAAATAATGGTGCCGCTTGCACTGATGTTGTGGTGCGGGGATCTAATGCCAGCAGCAAAACAATTTGAGGATCACTGTTCAGTGATCCTCTGCTTCTGTTAGCTCTCTAGTCTCCCATCTGTGCAATGCAGGAAGTAACACTTCCCTTTCCAACAAAAATATTGTAACAGTAAGCAGGCTTGACGGCAGGAGAAGAAATGAGGGTGCAGCTGAAACAGGCACACAAACTCAAAAAGCAAGCATTTTCTTTTATATTTACTAGAAATGTGATGGGTAAAATAACAATGTCAAGTAACAGTTTAAGAAGGTACCAGCATAGTTTCCAGAGGGGGAGGAGAGAATGGGAGGTCAGGATCCAAAGCTACTAACCTGTACCAGTGCCCCATATTTCTCTCAGTGGGCTTGTAATGTATTTGTGGCATTCAGGTACATCCTGGGAGTACTTTAGATCTACAGAAATGATGGCAGAGAAAGTCACAAGCCTAGCACCTCCCTTTGCAATTACTCCTCTCTTTTCTCTTCCCCAATCAGCCTCCCTCTGTGCTGCTGTTTCTCAAGCACAAGAGAGCTATTTATAAAAATGTGAAAATAAAGCTGGCCCTGTGATTTGACAGAATCAGCCAGCCAGTACAGCATGGCTCTGCATTCTTTCTGCAGTGCAGAAGGGAAGGCACTATTTGCTTGCCCTGATTGACACAATAAGGCTTTTGAGAATTAAAAGCCTGAAAGAGCACTGAGGCGGTGACAGCTACCTCAGAATACAGGATGCAAACGTGCATGGATACATCTGTCATTCCAGGTCCAAGCCACATGAAGCAACAAATGAAGCATTTCACCGGAGATAAACAGCTGTAATGGTTCTGGGTTGAAATGGAATACAGCAATGCACTTGCTGGTATGATAAAAGAGCTGCTGCCCTAACTAGCCAGGTTGGCTTCACAGGCAACAAAGCTGATGCATAGCAAACTGGTTACTTGCTTTCCTTTTGCATGAAACTGATTTTCATCGTGTTGTTACAGCTGCTCTTCAGAGAAGCTTGAGTTCTCTCTGATTCTGTACACCAGGGGTGAGATTGGGAAACCTTTGCTACAAGCGCTGTGGGCCAGATAGGAAGTGGGGGGTGGGGGTGTCCTGGGGAAAGGAAGGGTAAGGTTCAAATCATGGATCTATCCTTGAGTCTGCCTTCATCACTGCTTCCTTCTCCCAAGCTCACTTTCAGAACTTGAGAAATGCATACACTGGATCCCATGGGCCAGATCCAGGAACTGGGAAGGAGCCAAATAGTTATCATGGATACAGAGGTATACATTTAGTGTCTGTTCCTCTGTCCTACTCTCCCTCCGTCTTTGGATATTTGGGGGTTAAGGTTAGTGCAACCTCTGAACTATCACTGATGCTGCTTAATGTGATGTCAGTGCCTAACAGAACAACTACCATCCATGATCTCATTCAGGATGAGGCTGCTGATCTTGTATGTATTACCGAGACCTTGCTTGATTAGTTTTCTGGGTCTGTGTTGGTCCAGATGGTGCCAGCCGGGTACTTGGTACAGCATCAGCATCAGCATCAGCCTATAGTGTGGGTGTGGACTGGCAGTCGTCTGTAAAGACAACCTGGTCTATCAAAAATATCCAGTGTCGGACTTATCCAACATGGAGTGTATCCCTATCCATCTTGTGTTCATAGCCTGGGATAGATTGGCGATTCTGCTGGTGTACTGACCACCCTGCTACACAGCAGACTCCCTGACTACTCTAGCCAAGCTGGTCTCTGAGGTGGCATCTGGCCAGACACATGAGGCTGAACGCACATTGGATTTAATGTTTTGCACTCGGGTTCTGATTATTGGGGGTGTAGTTATGATACCGTTGTCGTGGTCAAACCATTACATTCTGAGGGCCCAGATCTCCTGCTCTCCTTTGCCTTCAGGGAGGTGGATCAGTCAGGTTGGTCTGTGAATCCAACAGGATTCCAGAACTCTCTGGGGGACTTACCTGCTGACCTTGACAGCCTCTCTGTCGATGACCTTGTCAACATGCGGTGTGGTATACTGACTCGGGCTACCGACACAGTGATGCCCAGGCATCCACTCCCTCTGCAGTGGCAATGCAGGCCTCATTGGTATTTGGAGGACCCGAGGCTGCTAAAGCGGGAGGGTAGGCAATTAGAGCGCAGGTGGCATTTGACTCATGCCAAAACCGATAGACTATGGCATAGTGCTGTCCAGCGGAGCTCTTCTGAGTGGTAGATAGCCTGCTAAATCCTGGCTGTCTCCATTTGGAGCTAGAGTCATTAGTTGCCTGCTGTAATGAGTTTGCCACCACTTTGCAGATAAAGTCACTCAACTTGGGTACTGCTACAGTGGCGGCTGGTGGGTTTTGAGGTTGGTGGGTCACTAAAGCCGGCTGGGCTGTCGGTGGCAAAGCCACTGGCAGGCCAATGAGCCTAGGGGCGGAGCCTATTCTAGGGGCGGAGCCAGGGAAACGGTAGGTGGAAAAAACACACAAACCAGAAAAACACACACAAACCAGTAACCCCCACCATGTCCCTGTGTGCCCTTCCCATATACCCCCACTCCCCCCCACCATGTCTGTGTGCCCTCCCCATGTGCCTCCACGTGCTCCCAGAAAACCACACACAAACAGAAAACCACACACAAACCAGCGACCCCCCACTCCCCCCACCATGTCCCTGTGTGACCCTGCTCCCCAGTTAACCCATTCCCCCACTGTCCCCAAGTCCCCCAACAACAAACCCGATCGGGTCCCTACCTGATCCTTGGCAGGTCCGGACCGTCGATGTCACCGCTGGGACATCTGGGAGCGAGTCAGCGAGGTCTGAGAGACCCCACCCACCTGCAAGCCAGTCCGTGCAGTTGCGGTGCAGCCTGGAGAGGCAGCTTCAAAGCCGCCCCTCCAGGCCATTAAAATAGCTGGGCAATGGGTTCCATGAGAACCCATTGCCCAAGCTGGCCACGCCCTCGAAAACCATGCGCAGTGCGTTCTGTTAGGTCGGCGGCAGTGTCGACTACCAGAACCCGTGGCTGCGCTAGAGGAGTAGTGCGCAAGTGCAGTCTTTCTCCGACACCAGCATGCGGTATGTGAGAATGTTCTGAGCCATCTTGAAGAACCTTGTTACAAGGTTCTTCGAGATGGCTCAGAACATTCTCACATGCCGCATGCTGCACTACAGCAGCTGACAGCACCACCGGTGTTGGAGTCTTGGTGCTGGGCGCTGGGTGCTTGTGGAGCACCGCCCCCAGTGCCACAGTGAGGGGCCGCCTCTGCACTGCTAGTTTGGGTGCAGTCTGAGTTTGGGGTTGAGGCTTGATCTTATCCGGTTTGCTTGGATCAGCTTCAGTTGGTTTTGCCCACTGATGCAGAGGGTGTGCATGGAGTTGTGCAGGCACCCAGTTGTGAATTAGATCCCTGCCCATCCTGGCTGGCGAAAGCTAGCTGGAAGACTTGGGGGCTGTTGCTGGCAATCTACAAGGGCTGCATAGAAGTTGGGGGCAGCAGTACATAAGAGGTCAAGTACATCAAGAAGATGAGGGTCCAGATCATGGATCTGTTTCCTATCTGTTCCCCTACCCAGTGAGGTCAGTGTCTCAATGGGTGATTTCAGACGTTACGGTATGGCAATAGAATATAGTGTTAGGGATATCTTATGTTCTCCTGGCCTGGACAAAGGAAGCCAGACCTAACTTCGGTCAAGCAAAGGCAAAAGAGCAGAGAGATGGTCCAGAACAGCCAGCAGGCCTGAGATTGTGATGGAATTCAAGCTGAGATGACTCAACATGTGGATAAGGCCCCATCAGCATACTAACAAAGGCATAGCCAGACAAGTATCTTCTCCTGGCACCGCCACACATGCTTAACAAAGTCTCCTGCTGAACAACTGGAGTTGACAAATGAAACCCATTGTGAACAGATAAGTGGGACATTTGCAACTCTGCTACTGACTTCCAGGCAGGAAAAGAACAATCAAGGAAAGATACAGATGTTGATATGCTAAGGGCCCTTCCTCCCAGGAAGACGTTCTTCTGATATGCTAAAGAACTGTGTGATGTCACCATGACATGGCATCTGGCTATTACTGACCTGTACCTCAGAACTGTATAAAAGAACCTGGTCATACAACATGACTTTGGGTGAAGGCTAGTGGTCACCAGTTGGTGAATCACGTGGTTTCACTCCCTTCCAGACCTTGCACACACGGATCACAACTTGTCTTCGCTCGCCAGCAGCTCTACTCTCCAGCACCAAAGGGCCCTCTCTCAGTCTTTTCCCTGAATCAGCCTGCGTGCTTCCAGGATTTGGCCAGTCACAGGACACGTAAGATATCTTTATCTGGGGACTATCTGTATAATACTGTGTGTGTAGTATAATCCTGCCAAGAATAGAAAACCAAGGTGTGCCGTTCCAATAAAGTTTTGTTTTGTACCACATTGGAGTGGTGTTTTATGACGATCTCGATCCCAATAATTAATTAGTAACATTTGGTGGAGAATGTCGGGGAAGGGAAACTGAGGCAGAGTTGCTAATTGTCAGGTCCAAAGGGAAAATTTGAAGAACTCTGACTCTCAGGGACCCTTTTGTCGTCGTTTTAAGGTTCACGGGCACTGCTGGTTCAGTGTTTAAGCGTGTTGTATTTTTGGAGACATACCTGGTTTCTAGATCTTTGCATTATTATATTTATCGCTCTATATATTGATATCTATGGCTTGGTTCAGAAAGAAATGTACTGGAGGGGTCCCCTCAGAAGGGTGGGAAAAAGTTCAGAAACTGCCAGCTATCTCACAAACTGTTGCAGAGAGTGGTATTTGCCCATGGGTGAAAGATGCATTGTGCTCCCCAGTTACACAGGAACAGCTCTGTGACATGTGGGAAAATTTTTTGCTGTTGTACAAACCTAAATCTAAAGATAAATTCTCAGCCTTGTTGTGGCTTTTTAAACTAGCTATTGAAAAGTTACAAAAAGAATGCTCTGATTTAAGAGAAGAAAACAAATCAATAGAGGCTGAGAATGGTCACTTGAAACACAAATTGACAGAAGGTCAAAACTGGAAAAACGAGACAACAGCCAAAAATCTCCTGCAAGTCCATCAGCTGACCAGACTTGAAAATCATAATAGCCAGTTACAGCTTGAGAGACAGACACAGGCAGACATGATTTCACGTCTTCAAACACGCTTGCAAGAAAGTCAAGCTGCCACTAGGGCTGTCATGCAAAGATTAAGAGAAATAAAAATGGGGGAGGGAAATTCAAATCATTCTGCTTGTGAAGCTAAAATCTCAGCTCTCACTAAACAATTGGAAACCAGAAAAGGTCTCATAGCTGCAGTCCAGTCCAAACCAATACACTTATGCAGGTCTATTGACCCAGATGAAACCCCAACTTCTGAGGAAGAAGATCTGGTGGATGAGATATGCACACAAAATATTCCCCAAGAAATAGCGAATGCCCCACCTATCCCTGAACCCCCTGACAAGATTGCAGTAATAACCACCCAAACCAGAGTTAAACAGAAGGGGGAGGAAGAACAGACCACCACCACCACTATAGACACACCTATGTCACAAGCAGAAATTAAAGCTGCTGCTGGCACTCTGGGACCCCTGAATAAAAAAACTCTTTTAGATTGGTTTGCAAAAGCAGCCCAATATAATATGTGGACTGCCACAGATCTTAAAGTAATTGCTATGGCTGCAGCGGATGCTAATATCTGGCCAGACATCAACCAAGCTTTTGCCAAAGGTAATGAGTCAAAATTAACCCTTAATCAGGTAATTAGAAATATTGTCAAAGAGTTTCACACTGCAAGAGGTGCAGCCCAGCGTTACCATACTGACACACAAACCCCAGGGGAATCTGTAAGAAAATATGTGCTTAGACACCAGCTCCTAGCTATTGCTGCTGATCTAATAGATGAAGACGGGGTTTTCCAAATTAAGGATTTAAATTGGGACCAAAAATGGTTTATGCAGAGTGTGTATGATGGGCTAAGTCTACACACCCAAATGGCCATGGGGACACCTGATTTTGATCATGAAGAATGGAAACTAGAGGAATTAATTAATAAAGCTAGGTTAGCTGAGTCTTTAGCTGAAAGGTGGCAGGAACAAAACACCAAAAGTAAAAATTCCTCCAAAGCCTCCCCGGAGTATAGACAGGCTCTCTCCTACACAAATACAGGAATGCCCCCCAATTATGCTCACGATCACACAGCAGGGAAATGTTCCCCATGCCAGCCCAGGGACTTTTATCCCTTCCCCTGGGATGTCCAGGCTCCTGTAGGGTCCCCCAGGAGTCCCCCTCCATGGCCAGGTTTCCAGCACAGGGCTTGGAGTGAAATACAGGCATTCACTAACTTGTTTTGGGGAATGTATTTCACCCATCTCTCCATGTGGCTCCCCCATTCTGCCCTAACCAGCAACAGTGGTCCCTGGCCCCTACAAGCGTAATCCAGCCTGAAGCAAGCCCCCCCTTTTGTGTGTTAGGGAGTTAAGGAGGGAAATACAGAACAGTGTTGTTGGAAATGTAGTAGGTATAAGGAAAAGATTTTAAGGATGGTTCTTGAAGGATAGGATGAACACTGGCTAAATGGGCATGGTGTAGCATCCATGCAAGGAGGAATTACATGTAAGTTGGAAAGAAGGCTAGAGAAAGTGTTTAAAAAGGGTAACAAAGATTGCTTTTATTGTTGTGATTGGTAGGGTTGTCTTTTAGGTAGTCTGTTTAGGTGTTCTGTTAAAAATAGGGCCTCATCTACACTGTTTTTGCCAGCAAGGGCTAAAACTGTCTGTAAGGAGGAATAAAAGCAGCAGTCTCAAAAATCCTGCCATTTACCATGCTTCTGTGCTGATATGAGTAATTTGTGTGTGCTTGACTATGTGGGATGTATGAGATAGGGTGTATGTATATTTGTATGCTCGAGGAGATCCCCATGCGGGTATGTGTGTGCGTGACTTTGCCTGAGTGCCCTGAGATAGGGGTGTGTGACAAAAATTTGTGTGAGCACATGTGCAAGTGTAATGAATGTTTTATTGAAAGCTTGTGTAAGTGGGTGCGCCTGCTATGTATGTATGTTTGAGGATTCCTACAAATCAGTGCTGGAGCAGGCAGCCATTATGCATGGGTTGTCTACAAAAGTAATACTGTTCGTGCTCTTACAGTATTAAAAGGGGGGAGGATTTATATAATTCCAGTGATTAGTTTCATGAATTGACTATGGGAGTCACCCTTAATTAGGCCTTGCAGAGGTCAGATCTCTTTATTTCTTACAGAAGCAAGAAGGCGGACTTGGAAGACAACAAACTAAGGAACCAACCACAGTTTTTATTTTATTTCATTTATGTGCGTGTGTGTTATGCCATGGCTGTTTGTCACTCAGTGTTGTATGTCTTTCTATGTGATGTCACTAAACCTTCAGTTAATTTCTTCACCACCACTTGTTTATCTATGCTTTGTAGTTTGTTTTTTTTTTTTTACAATTTTTCTCTTAACCATCCTCTGACCCTGTCCAATGACAATATCAGCAAACATCACCCCCAATGTTCTCCTTTTGTATCACCACTTTTTCAGGCTTGGATACACTCCCTATAGACTCAGTCCACAACCTCTCACAGGGACTGAAACAAATTGGGGTAACCCTTCCAGACTGGAATCAAATTATGTTACAAGGAATTATAGCCTCAGAAGCAGCTCTCAACTTGTTAGGAATACCAAATTTTCTGTTCTTGGTACTCAGTGGCAGGAAAAGATCTCTCATTATGCTGGACAATATACTTGGCAGCCTCCACATGGAACCCATGCACCCTCATCTGTGGGCAGTGTCCTCAATCAAAGAAAATCTTAACACTAATTGGATTAAGGTAATCGCATAATATCTCCATGCACCAAGGAGATATTATTCTTACCATACAAACTGTAACCCCCAAAGGAAGTCATTTTGGGGCATGTGCCATACAGGCACAGCAAATTTTCAATTTGGAAGAACAATGTGCAACTTAGAAGGCTGCTATGTACTATTACTGCCCAAGCCATATCACCAGTGCTATTACAATAACAGAACATATTCCTGTATGATTTCCCCCATAAGCAACCAATGACCCACAAGTATACACTTTAGGAAATAAATGTTTTTATGTAACAGCATCCCCTGGAATTCCCGTATGTTATAATGAATTATTTGTGCACACTACCCCGGACACTGGATTCATGTTCATGTGTAATGTAACTAAAAAGTATAATAATTATTAGTCTTGGATGTTGGGCCAAACACGCAATGGCTATGCTTCCACAAAGAGCAATCTATGACCTCCAACCTTAAGTAGATATAGTAATTATTTGTGATGGGTTTTATTTAATTTATTTGTCTGTTTCATGGTTTACTGTGTTTTTGGGCTTGTTCTTGCACCTCATCCTTGTTTTAGTTTAATAAGTTGCGAAATGCAGTATGTGATTTTTGAAGCATTGCTCTGACCCCTGTCAGCCACCCTTTCTGGTTTCCAGAAAGGAACTGCATTGTTCAGTTGGTAAAAACGCGTCAGATGGGCTTGACCATGCTCATATTGATGTTAAGACAGGTACAGCCAGGAAAGTTTTAGTATGGCACACTATCCCTTTCCCTCAACCAATGTCCCAATGTTGTTTTAATCAATAGACTGTGTTTTAATCATTGGTATAGTTATTTGTTATAGTATTAATGATCTTAGGCAGAATAATTTATAACACAATGGTTTTAGTTTAAACAATTATAACAGCTTTGCAAGTGGGGTAGCGCCCCCTGCTGCGCAAAGTCCATGCCAAAAATGGTGTTCACCTCATCCTGTACTTTCAGTGCACGGTCAGTACTGAATGATGTGACCCAATCACACCGCCATGAAACACCGTTTTGGTAAAGAAGTGATGGTAAAGATCACTTCCAACGAGGGTTAAGTGCTGGTAACCTCTGACCCCGCCCACACACTCATGAACCAAAGATGTATCAAACATTCTCTGTTACCATACCAATTTTATGTCATGATTTCCATTTCTCACCTTATTCAAATAATCACGTTGTATTTTCTATTGAACCACCTCATGTAATCTACACACCAATTTTTCTAGACTTGGCAGTTTTTGTAATTTTTTTATGATACGGTTTTAAACGTATCACAGGGGGGAATGTGGCAATAGAATATAGTGTTATTGATATCTTATGTTCTCCTGGCCTGGACAAAGGAAGCCAGACCTAACTTCGGTCAAGCAAAGGCAAAGAGCAGAGAGATGGTCCAGAACAGCCAGCAGGCCTGAGATTGTGATGGAATTCAAGCTGAGATGACTCAACATGTGGATAAGGCCCCATCAGCATACTAACAAAGGCATAGCCAGACAAGTATCTTCTCCTGGCACCGCCACACATGCTTAACAAAGCCTCCTGCTGAACAACTGGAGTTGACAAATGAAACCCATTGTGAACAGATAAGTGGGACATTTGCAACTCTGCTACTGACTTCCAGGCCAGGAAAAGAACAGTCAAGGAAAGATACAGATGTTAATATGCTCAGGGCCCTCCTGCCCAGGAAGACGCTCTTCTGATATGCTAAAGAACTGTGTGATGTCACCATGACATGGCATCTGGCTATTACTGACCTGTACCTCAGAACTGTATAAGAGAACCTGGTCATACAACATGACTTTGGGTGAAGGCTAGTGGTCACCAGTTGGTGAATCACGTGGTTTCACTCCCTTCCAGACCTTGCACACACGGATCACAACTTGTCTTCGCTCGCCAGCAGCTCTACTCTCCAGCACCAAAGGGCCCTCTCTCAGTCTTTTCCCTGAATCAGCCTGCGTGCTTCCAGGATTTGGCCAGTCACAGGACACGTAAGATATCTTTATCTGGGGACTATCTGTATAATACTGTGTGTGTAGTATAATCCTGCCAAGAATAGAAAACCAAGGTGTGCCGTTCCAATAAAGTTTTGTTTTGTACCACATTGGAGTGGTGTTTTATGACGATCTCGATCCCAATAATTTATTTGTAACAACGGGGCCCTTTGGCCCCATACTGAAACCACCGGCTTCGTTCCCCGCCGGGGTCACCCCGTAACGCCGCAACAGACGTGCTGGGGGGATCCCGGCGGGGAAAGTGGGAGGGGCCGGGGCCGCGCGGCGCAATGTGTGGCCACCCGCAAACAGACGTTCGAGACACGGTGACCACAGGTGGGTATTCACCGTGGTTCACTGTGATCTCGTAACATCTGAAGACACCCAATGTTTGGGAGAAGGAACTGGGAAGGGGGTCAAATAAAACGCCTGAGTTTCCCCCCACCCCTGGACTACAGCAGAGTGGAACTTCATTCTCCATTGGCCAACTTTGGGGGAAGGATGAGGAGCTGGGGTTACTTTGCCTTTACTGGGAAGGTATGGTCAGCACAGGTGCATCAGGTCTTCTATCCCTATGTTGTCAACCTGGGGATCAGAGAGAAATTTGGTCCAAAAACATTGGCAACTGCAGCTTTAGAGCATACTGTCTGTTGAACAGTGTGTGCTAGTCTCCTCTGAGCTATGTCACCAACTTGGGGGGAGGGGTGTGTTTCTTTGGTTCCACCTTAGTGTTTTATAATTTGTTGGTTTTATATGTTTTCATTATCAAATTGATTTATTTTGTTTTTTTTGTTATGTGAGCCGCTCCAAGTTGCCAGTGTGCACAACAGGAAACAGATTATTGATTTATTTATTTTATTTTGTATTTTTAATCCATCTAATGCCATACTAAGGCCACATTAATTCCTCTGTTTAATGTGATGGATAATGCTTAATATTTTACTGGATGATATGATTTATGGCTCGCTCTAAAGTAAGGCCAGATTGCTCTGTGCAAATTAGACACTTTGCTATGGGTTTTTTGCCAGAACTTTATTATAAAAACCAATTAACGATATTGGTCAGAACTATTACGTCATCTGGCTTTATCTTTTTCCCTGTAGGAGGTTAATAGCATCTGCCAAACTGGAAATGAGCACTTCACCCCATGCAATAAGAGCAATGGAACATTTGAAATAACCGAGGAGGCTCCAGAGAGGATTTATAGAAGGGGTTGCTCTCCCCATTGGAGATTTGCCATTTGGAAGGTCCCTTGTGGCAATTTGAACTTCATCTGGTGAAAACCTTTTCCTCCCAGGGCCACTTTGAAAATGAGTACAATCTCCACAGGCTGGCTAGGAGTTGGGAGCAGGAGTGGCTATAAGGGGTGTGCTCAGGGTGGGGGGAAGGAAGAGGAGGAGTCAGATGATGCCATGCATTCACACGGCACCGTCTGTCCTTCAACAATATGGGAGGGGATGCTCTGTTCACCAGAAACCTCCACATTTGTGTTGTGGGGGTTCTGCAGGCAGAGTAAAGTTGTGTATGCCCAGCAACAACAGCAGCAGCAGCAGCAGCAGGTCTCTCTGCAGCAACTGCAGTGCCTACCTACCTAGCACATCTCTGAGTCCCAGCAAAGTGATGGCAAGAGCAAGTGTGGCTGCATTCACATGGGAGCAAAATCCTGCCCTGACATACGTGAGGGAAGCCACGGCACATCCCTGTTCACACTAGCTCTTCTTCTGCTATCTGGCTCCTGTCCGCTGCCATGTCTTCCCTCACAGGTCTCGTCACACCCGGGTCAGCGTGAATGCGGCCTGTACTAGGGCTGGGGCTTGTTTAGCTGTCAGGATTATCCTTCCCTCCCCCACATGAAAACGCACTTTGCAGTTACGGCTGGAGGCTGTGGTTTGCAGGATGAAAAGCAAAAATATTAACTACCACTTAACAGGGCTTGTAGAGTAATCAAGGGTGATGGGGTGAGAATCCTGCTTTTCAGGATTCTGTTGACGACCCCTACCCCTCTCCAAGCTCCCCGAAGCTCTTGTTAAATTCAGCCTCTTGTTGAATGCTAGGAATGAAAACCACCACGCTAATTTCTATTGGACTGAGTGTTGCATCTAGCTTTAATAAAGCTTCTTAGCAGCATTTTTAATATTTGCTTGCTAATATTGCACAGCATACAGTACCAAAGCCAGGATTTAAGGTCTGCTTAAGGTGAATTTCTGACAATTTCAAGCTGGTTTAGATGGCCTGTTAAATTTGACTTGAGAGTTTAGTTGCCACGTTGTTTCCGTCTTTTAAATTCAACTTATTGAATTACAAATAAAAGTCCTTAGTCAACATGGATCACCTGTTTAGAAGAACGATTATTCCATGGGCAACTCCTGTGTCATTCATGATCCCACAAACACCTGGTGTAACTAGAACAATGCTTAGACAGGAAAGCAAGGGAGCAAAAGTATTTTCTCTTACTTTTCTTACAATGCCATTAGCAACTAGAACCAATGAGGAGTGACTATGTACTTATTTAAGTTGAATGCTTATGTCTGACTTGCTGTGCTACATGCCTGAGGAAAGGCCCTGGGTGGCCTGAAAGCTTGCATGGTCTTAGCAGCAGGCATTGGCCCAATAAAAGATATCATTTGAACTACTTCATCTCCTTTAGCAGGGCTGGCCTTGCAATTTGCAGGGCCCAGGACAAAAATAAAAGGTGGGACCCCAGGGCTTCACCCTCCATGGTCCTATCTCTTTAACTCCTTGCTGCAGGGACCTATTCCCCCACCCTAGTAGATGAGCTGAGGAAAGGAGGAGGGCTTGCAGGAAGCAGCCACCCCAGGGGCTGACAGTCACAGATGGGAACGGGACCCACAGAAATAGCCCTTCCCAGGGTCTCAGAAGCAGTGGTTCTGAGGCTACCAGGACTGGCTTCCCTGCGAGGCCCCCCTCTAACAGCAGGACCCAGGCTTTTGCCTCTACTGCATCAGCCCTGTCTCATACATTTGGGTCCAACCCAGTAACCACCCTCTAAATTTAACTTATAGAGACTCCACTGTAGATAGGGTTTCCAGATCAAAATTTCAAAAATAAGGGACACTACAGAGCTGTGGGATTCTGACAAAATGGATGTGCATTATGTTCCATGGAGCTGTGCTGTTCAGAATAAGGGATGTTCATTATGTTCCACAGAGCACAGCTCCTTTGAATGGAATGGTCAATTTGCATGACTCATCAGTTCACAAGTAAATGATTTCCTGTAACTTCTTTCTTGTAACTGTATTTTATTTATGGAGCACCCTAGAGTCAGATGATACTTTACAGGAAAATAACCCAGCCAAGTTTGGAGGAGCTTACTGTCTTAAGAGTAACAGGAACATCCTAAGGAAAGTTTTGACAAAGAGAGGTATGCCAAAGAAACTAGTTTAATTAAAGTAACTACTTCACTTTGGTAGTGTGTAGATGAACAGTAAACAAAATGTAATTAAATAGAAATAACTACTTCAGTTTGGTAGTTTTCAGACAAACCGTGTAAATTCAAGTAACTACTTTGATTTAAATAAATTGAAGTAACTTCTCTTCAGTAGCATTCAGATGAACTGAAGTAGTACTGTGTCAATTTCTGCCCTGGCTGAGATGTAATGAACCAAATTGTAATGAATTAGTCACTACCTTCACGCTGCTGTGCTCACACAAACAGTTCTTTCTCAACACAAACTGAAGGGAATCTAGCCTGAAAATCACCCTTAAACACAAACCCTCATCTCCCATGTTTTCCCCATGAGTCTGCTCCTTCAGGGCTTGAAGGTAGGGGCTGGATCTACGGATTGTAAAGGGGCCAAATAAAAAACAATGGCAGGGCATATTGGGCCAGCGGGTTCCCACACCTAGCACAGAGTCCTGAATTGCTTTAATTCAGCCCTGGTAATAATGATTTAATTGCTTGCCTAAATTTTGCAGTAAGCTCCTTTTTCATCCCCCCCCCTTTGCAGATGAAAACGGTACACCATTACGCGGTGTTAGATGCAAATGCCAATCTGTGCGCACAGATGCAGAAGAATTGAACATCCAACTGAAAATCTGTTCCTCTGCAAAAAGAATAAATTGGCTGAAGAGCTAGACTGCTGAAGTATCCGGAGAGAGTGGGAAAGTGCTTGGCCATTTCCGATAGTATCGTTTGGCAGCTGACCAAAGAAAATGAGAGATCAAACGGGGGCCTTGCAAGAACAGTGCCAGCATGTTCGGAACACCCAGCACACACTGTCAGTGAAGAAAGCAACGGAGCATGAGGCCGGACTGCTGTTGTGCTGGTTGAGTTGCCTTTCCCTGGAACATGGACAGGGGAACACAGCCTCAGAGCAGTGGCAGATTTAGCAGTCATCAAATGTTGATTGGGTCCCAATTCCCTCTGCCCCCATTTTGAAAGGGATCCCAGCTAAGACTGCCAGCTCCCTGTGTTTTGCTCAGAAACATCCAAGTTTTGGCTCCAGAGTTTTGTCTCATGGAGAAGCACATTTCTCCAGATCAGCGAGGGGCCTCCTTGACAACACAGAGAAATTGGGGCTTTCAGGGCAGTAGGGGCCAGCCACGTCAGAAAGGGGGTAAGCCCTAGCCCTGCTCCCCTTTCTGATGTGGCCCCTCTGTGGAGCGTCACGACATTATAACACTCCAAAAGGGGTGGGGTTAAATCAGGGAGGGGGTGTGGCAGCCCATTTGCTCTGTCCCCACCACCGTGGCTCCTACCCCACTGGGAGGAAACCCTAAGGGAGCTGGAAACACTAATCGTAGCTTGGGGGGGTCTCATTCATCCTGCTGGATTAATGGACAGGCATACAGGGCCATGGAGTTGCTCCCTGCCATGATTTTTTCTGTACTTGCTTGGTTCCTCCCAGTCCCTCCTCACGGTCTGCCAGAAAGGTTTGCTTGCCCCCTGTAGTGGTTTTTGTCATGCACGTTAGGCACAAGAGCAGAACCTTGGGGAGCAGCCAAGGCAGCAGGGATAGCCCCTCATTTTTTCCTCCCAGCTCAGGTGTTGCTGCTGCTGAGCTATGTTCCAAAGGAGGCGGAGCAAAGGGACTCTCCCACCCCTTTCTGATGTGGCTCTGCCCCTTTTGGTGCATTTGAGATGTCACAAGACTCCAAAGGGGGCAGGGCCACATCAGAAACATGGTAGGAGAGTCATTTCCCCTCCTCCTCCTCCTCCCTAATTTTGCCGGGTTATCCCGGTACCCCTGGATAGTCAAGAGAAAACAGGGCCTTTCCTGGAGCTTAGAGTTGCTGGGTTAAAACCGGGAGATTCCAGGTGAAACCCAGAGTACCTTGCAGAGGGGGCAGCAGGCACTGGGGATTTTGCAAGGCTGAAGGGGATGCTGTGAAATGTAATTTCTTTCCATCGCTTCCTTGTCTCTTCTCGCTGCAGGACACTGAGGGGTATGTCGGCTGTCCTGGGCCTCCAGCAGTCTCTCAATTGGACCCTGTTCTGACTCTTAAATCTGCCCCTGCCTCAGAGGCCCGCTGCAGCATCTGCTCCCTCTGTGGGTTCATAGTATGGGCAGCTGCTGTAGGAAGAGGAGCGAGGGGACCTTGCCTGGCCCCAATGCAGGCTTACCCTCCCTCTTGGAGATGGAGGCGGCAGCGGCTCCTCTCTCTCCTACCCCCAGCACTGGTAGATCTCTCCTCTTCCTCAGCAAACGTCCAGCCTCTCTTCCTTCTCCCTGCTCCCCAGTGCTAGCGTTACCACCTCTCGGGGTTTGAGCCCATGGAGAGTTTTCAAGCATCATCTCAGGATTAAGCCAATAATTCTCAGGGTCAGTCAAGTATCACTTTATACTTCATCTGCCGTTGCTCGGGCTGGAGGAGGGAGAGGGAGCTATGCAGCGTTTTCCAGTCTCAGCTGTTCAGGGTGAAGTTCCTGCTTTGGTTAAAGTGAGAAAGGGAACCTCCTCTGCATGAGCTGCATGCCCATCTACCCTTGCACCTCCATACCTCTGCACCTAGGCCCTACACCACATATCTTGTACTTAATGTCCTGCCCTGGCCCTATCTCTTTTTTTTTTATTAGCCAAGCAGAAATGTTAATTTGAATTTGCATAAATTTACATGAACTTTACATTTGCATGCAAATTTATGCTATTTATAATGGTCAGGGCTTGTTCTGTGAGAGCGGTGGTAACCCTACTCAGAGCTGGAGTCTTCCATTTTCTTCACTAAGTCAATGCTATCTTAAAGTGCCATTTTGAACTACAAGTGAGAAACAGCATGCCCCATAGAGAACTGGGGGCCTCGCCTATCTCTCTGCTTCTCTCTCTCTCTCTCTCTGTCAGGGAGGCCTGTAGGGGGAGTGATAGGGGACAGCTGCAGCAGTTATATATGGCATGCCATTTCTCCCTCATAATTCAAAAAGACACTTCAAAAGTTTCGTGTCGGTCTCAGGTGGGCCATACTGAATAGTCTGGGGTTTAAACTAGCTTTTCAAACGCAAATATTTCTTTGGCCTCCCTGTTGAAGTGACTGAGATATGTGTGCCTTCTGAAGGTCACCGAGTGGTCAGTGTTACAGAGCAGCCTATTGTGTGGCAGAGCTGGCAGGATCTCTGAGGGAAAGTGGGATGGGCTGACTGGGACACTTTTGAAAGGCTCTAGTATTTGTGGCAAAGCTTCTCCCTGGCAATTATCTTTCAGTGTTGAATACAGAATTTCTGACTGGACTGGAAGAGAGTAGTGAAACGTGTACTAGTAGGAAGGTACGTTATTATTTGTGATTTGTATAAACCAGGGCTTCTAATAAGGAGAAGCTGGGGAGAGAGCCTTGGATATGGTGGGGATTTCAGGGTTCCCCACCTATGAGACCAGGGTTAAAATCCTGGGTGGCCTTGGGCAAGTGACCTGGATGGTCTTGGGCTCCTGATGACAAACAGGAGCAACCACGCAAAGCGTTAGTGCGTGGTAACTTTTAATCAAGAGTATATTGCCCCACATCAGTGTAAACTCACTCAGGGTAAGAACAGACATAACTCCGCTTTAACACCGCTTTCCATTTCTTATGCATGTTGCAGGGCTGCATAGGGTGCCAATACAGCCCTGCAATGTGCATAAGAAATGTTAAAGCAGTGTTAAAGTGGAATTATGCGCATGTCTGTTTTCACCCTCAGTGTCATTTCCACAATAGCTATGGCCACAATCCATTTACGCTGGAGTAGCCCCATTGTAGTGCTTTTGGCTTTGACAGGGCTACTCCAGAATAAGTGGGTTGTATGGGTTGTGGACAGGGTGATTATTGATCAGGTTAAAGCCTTTAAATATTTGGGCCTGGTGTTCCAGGCAAATGGCAACTGGACCCTACACTCACAGGCGGCTTTAGATAAAGCGAAAACCTTGATTTGTGCGCTTCTGTCGTTCTTTAGATCTAGAGGGGGGCAGCTGGTAGCCCCAGCTATTACAATCTTTAAACAGCGGTGTTTACCGCAGTTACTATATAATGCCCATCTTTGGGCTCTGGATAGGTTGAAGGAGATGGAGCAGCTCCAGGCTTCTTTCCTTAGATCCTTGCTGGCCGCTCCCCCTGGCTCTACGGTAGTTGCTTTACGAGTGGAAAGTGGGCTCCCCCCGGTTAGACAGAAAATTTGGCAAAGTGCCTTCACTTATTGGCTCTGTTTAATCTTTAAGATTGCAGCCCCCTTATCACTTAAAGCCCAGGAAGATAAGTCCAGTAATATGTGGATCTCTCGGGTGGAGGCCAAATTAAGAACTATGGGAATTGATCCCCGAGCAATAGAGGTACTGGGATTCAAGGGTGCAAGAAAGCTGCTACTAACTAGGCTTTCAGATATTACTAGTCAGGAGGAGAGGGCTGCTTAGGAGAGGTTAGAATATCAAGTCCCTATGGATTGTTGGCCAATAACTCAGGTGCCCTATGCAGTACCTGGGACATGGCTTCCCTGCTAAGTTCAGGAGGGCATTTATGCTTGCGAGGCTTAATGCATTTCCATCTGCCGTTACAGAGGGCCAGTACAGGGGCACTCCAATGGCGGAATGTTTATGCTCCTGTAGGTTGAGCGTCATTGAATCCTTGGAGCATATTTTCTTTGATTGCCCCCAATATACTCTAATCCGGGACAAATACGTGCAACCTTTGATAGCAGGCTCACCAGGGAGAATGCCCAGAGTGCTAGTTAAATTCTTTCTTGAAGATCGCTCTTTGGTGATATCCACTACCATTGCTAAGTTTCTCTGGAGAGTCTATGTGGGTAAACTTAGCGTGAAGACTTTAGCTAGCCTTTTGGGTGGCCAAGTGGTGCCAAGATACCCGAATTAAATAACCTGAGTAAGCCTTGAGGCGCCGCTGGGAGATAACTAGCAATATTGATACTAACATCCCGGATATGTGCTTATGGGCTAGATGTTTAGCCGACTTTAACATCACACAGGCTATTATGTGCAGGACGGTGGGCTGCTACCCCGGTGTTCTTGGTCTTTCCACTACAGATGGGTGGTTGTATATTTCTCTAGTATGACATTTGATAATGTACTATTCATTATAGAATTATAAAATTGTGATTATTTTTTAATACTCTCGTACATTGCGAGTGATTTTATTTTTTGTGGTTTTATATTCACTTATTTTATTGATTTTGATTTTGTACGTGTTTTTATTTTCTTTGCAATGACTTTATTGTCAAGCAATAAATATTATTTATTATTATTATTATAAGTGGGTTGTGGATCGCAGCCTGAGTGTGCACTCTTGAAAATCTTGACCTCTGTTCGTTAAACATTAAGGCTAAAAAGAACAGGGCTTTTCTGATCTGTGAATCAAATTTAATGATTAATTTTCATCAACCATTCTTCAAGTTTGAGCTAACTAAATTTGGATGTTTACACGAGCATTGCTTTTTAAAATTTCAATTAGTCCATTTTTAATCAAGGCTGAGTTTGATTAGCCCTATCTTCGTTAACTCTATTAGTTTGGATTCAAACTTCAAATTAATTATCCAATCAAATAATATACCCTGTTATATGATACAAATCTGCCAATCACAAGATACAAAATTTTCAAATAACAGACATAGAAGTAACAAAATAATGTTGGCTGTATACACAAATATCAAATTGATTAATATTGGCTATCAAATTTAATAATCATTGATTTAATGAAAAATTCAACAATCCTGCTTGAAATTTTCAGCTGCAAACACAAATGGGATGCAAGGTTCAAATTTGAATTTACAGTTGTGAATTACTTTCCTTATTATCATTTGTTTATTCCCTCTAAGTGTGCTGGATTATTGTAGCATGAGCCTGATGTAAGATTCTTCGTAAGGACTGGGCTTAAAATGGCAGGTTTATTTATAAGGGCTGCCACAAGTGGATTAGTAGCTGTAGGCTTGCAGTATTAGTACTATATGGTCTTATCTTTAAGAGAAAGGTAGCACATATAAGAAACAACTTTGTGAACTTTGAAAGCAGATGTTTGTTTATTTAAATTTATAAATCTGGCCTATCCCAGAGACTCAGGACAGAACTTTATAATCCTTATCTAATTCACCGTAATAACAACCCTGTGAGGTAGGTCATTATTATTCCCATTTCACAGATGAAGAATGAAAACTGAGAGTGACTTGCCCAGGGCCACTCAGGAAGCTCATGGCTAAAATGAGATTTGAACCCTGGTTTCCTACATCCAAATCAAACACCTGATCCACTAGGCTACACAAGTTTAAAAGGACATCTTACCACCATCCTAGTCTTGACAGTCTCCTTTCGACAATCGCTTGCCTAGTGAAGATTGCTGACAGGCTCAGTTTTATAAAGCAGCTTAGGATGGCAAATTTAAGAGGGAACTACTGTCTGAAATTTGCTGCCTCATGAGTTGCACTACTGGCCCACTGCTCATCAGCTGTACAGCAGGTGAATCCTGAGCACTCCCTCCCCACCCCTGCAAGCTGTGTATGCAGAGAACACTCCCAGGTTCTCTACTCGGCAAAATGCTCCCCACACGCAGGGGAAGTGGGAGGAGGAACAAGCATGGCTGGGAAAGGGCCAGGAATTTCCCTATGGTGGCAAAATGCCTGAAGCTGCTTCACTTCAGGGTCAGCCATTTTCATTTTCATTGGGTGCTGCGAGTTCGAAACTGATGTAGTTCCCCCACCACCCCTCAGGAAGTCATTATGCCGTTGCCTGTTGGTTTGTTTGGTCCACAGGATTATTTCATTTTAGTTTTGTAGATTTGAAGCCAAGCAGCCCCATAGCTCACAGAAAGCCTGCCATAAGTGTGAGTTATCGCTAGCACCCATTTATAGGTTGATCTGTAGAGCAGGAGTGGGGATGGGGAATCTCAGGCCTGGGGTCCAAATGTTAGTTTTTATTTGGTCCCTTTCCAGTTCCTGGATCTGGTCTCTGGATCCATTTTCTACCCCCAAGCACTGAAAGACTGAGCTCAGGGTAAGGGAGCAGAGATGAGGGCATGTACACAAGGATAGAGAACAGATCCATGATCTGGACCCTCCTCTTCCTGAGCACATTCCTCAAGCACCCCTACCCCCATCTTCTATGCAGCCCTCAGAGCTTGTACTAATGCCGCCCCGAGCTGTTCTCAGGAGGGGTGGGGTAAAAATCTAGACAATAAATAAAAATAAATAAATAAATAATTTTTAAAGTGGCCCCTGGGAGAGTGTTTCCCCATCCCTGCTGATGCTTACAAGCTGCAAGGGCCAGTTAAAAAAAATAAATCCTTTGCCTCCGGACAGCTTGACTATAGCTCATGGCAGCAGTAAACCAGAGGCGTAGCTAGGCTGGAATGGAACCTGGTGCAGAAGATAAAATCCCCCTCCCTCCCGCCCCGTAGCCTTGGATGCAGCTTCAACAGGAAATTGGGGGGGGGGGGCTGGTGCAGCTGCACCTCCTGTCCCTATTATAGTTATATCCTTGCAGTGGTTCTCAAACTGTGGCCCGTGAGGCCATGGTGAGTGGTCCACAGCTGCTCTGCCAAATCAGCTGAGGCTTTGGGTCCCTGCCAGTACTGCTACTACAATGTTTTTGTAAGCCGCCCTGAGCCTTTGGGAAAGGGCAGGGTAAAAATGCTAATAAATAAATAAATTAAATAAATAAACCATCTTCAAAAAGAGGGGGGACCAGGTGATGACTAGAACATCCTTTTGCTGGCTGTGGCTTTTCCCATGCTTATTATGGACATCCTTTGCTCACTCTGGCGAGGGCTGTTGTGCTGTCATGTACCAACTCTGTCTACCCTTTGCAGCCACAACCAGCCTGCTTTGAGCATGCACTAGGCTACAGGTACCTCCACCAGGTGCATAGCAGCACATGAGAAATTTGGTGGGTTGATGGTGACCTGTCAGTCCAAAAAGCTTGAGAAAGCACTGACTCATAAGAAATGAATGATTTCTCCTGTAGTATTCCTAATGGTCATCTCTCCCTACCATCTGAAATTGACACCCTTGTTGGAGGTTTCTCAACCAAATGGTCAAAAATTGAACCAAATTGCAAACTAGCATCACCAATCCCCAACACTGACCTTTCTAAACGACGTCGACATGGTCATGTAGGGAAAATGGCCTGTCTTGCGGGTGAATTGCAGGGAGACTTCAACATCCATGCCAACGCCACTCTTGGAAGGGCAGAGAGTGCGTTCATGGCTGCCATGGCAACCATGGGCCTGTCTCAGAGAATGGTGGGCCCCACACATGTTGGAGGACATACCCTGGACATGATATTTTGCACAGGCCTTGAGGCAGGGGATTCGTTAGTGGGGGAGGTGTCATCAGTGCCCTTGTCATGAACGGATCATTATCTCCTCCGGGCTGGTATCCTGATGCATGTCGGTGCCCGGGGGGGTGCAGAACCGGTTAGGATGGTTCGCTCCCGAAGGCTTATGGAACCAGGAAGGTCCCAGACTGCTCTAGGGGATGTTTCCTCTGATCTTGATGGCCACTCACTTGATGACCTCGTGACCATGTGGAATTCCTTGTTGGCAGAGGCCATCAACGGCGTGGCTCCCAGGCATCCACTCCCAAACCACTGACAACTTAGGTCCCCGTGGTATATGGAGGAGATGCGGCGGATGAAGCAGGAAGGCCAGCAGTTAGAGCGATGGTGGTGTCACTCGTGTGCTGAAGTTGACCGATTGCAGCATAGAGTCTGGTTACGTACCTATGCCGTGGCGGTGCGGGCAGCAAAGAAAGTTTCCTTTGCTGCCCTCATTGCATCCGCCAAGTCCTGCCCGGAGGAGCTTTTCCAGGTGGTGAGGGGGCTGGTCAGTCTGGCCTCCTCTGCCTGGATTTAAAGTCATCAAATGCCCACTGTGATTTGTTTGTGTACTTTTTTGCAGATAAAATTGCTCAAATCCACCACAGTTTTGACGCAGCATTTTTTAACAGTAGGTGAGCCAGAGGCAGTAGAAGCCATGTCCTGTCCTGTTAATTTCAGGATGTGTCGCCCTCAGATGCAGGGGATGCTCTTGGGACTGTGTGAGCCACTTATTGTGAACTAGATCCATGCCTGTCCTGGCTGGTCAAGGCCAGCCGGGAGACATTACAGCCGTTGCTGGTGGGGATTGTCAGTGCCTCCCTTGGGGAGGGCATGGTGGCGGACTGTCTCAGAGCCATCATTGGGCATTGGCTTCCTGGCCAGCTATCGGCCGGTCTCTAACCTTCCCTTCTTAGGGAAGGTTATTGAACGGGTGGTGGCTTGGCAGCTGCAGGAGCATCTGGGCGGTGTCAATTTTCTTGATCCCTCACAGTCTGGCTTTTGTCCTGGTTATGGCACGGAGACTGCGCTTGTGGCTTTGGTCGATGACCTCTCCGGTGAGTTGGATCAGGGTTGTTTGACCCTGTTGATCCTGTTAGATCTCTCGGCTGTGTTTGATACTGTTGATCATGAGTTGTTGGTGACTCGGCTGCGGGACCGGGCAGGGATTGGTGGGACCATTCTTGAATGGTTCCGCTCTTTCCTGGCTGAGATAACACAATGTGTGGTTCTGGATGATTTTTCATCTTCTCCCCAGGGTGTCACTAATGGGGTCCCGCAGGGTTCTATCTTGTCACCTCTCTTGTTCACTGTGTATATGCAGCCTTTGGGGGAGGTTGTCAGGGAGTTTGGCGTACGGTGTCATCAATATGCTGATGACACCTAGCTATATCTCTCTCTTTCATCTGACTCAGGCCCGGCAGTCTTGGTGCTTACCCGGTGTTTGTCAGCTGTGGGGGATTAGATGAGGGTGAGCTGCCTGAAGTTAAATCCTGACAAGACGGAGGTGATGGTTATGGGGAAGGCTGGGGGAGTGGTGACCCCCATCATTGATGGGGTCCGTCCTGCCTTGGTATCTCAGGTTAGGAGTCTGGGGGTGCTCTTGGACCCGCAGCTCCGCCTGGATGTCCAGGTGGCGGCTGTGACAAAGGGGGCATTTTGCCAGTTACATCTGGTACGTCGACTTTGGACGTATGTGTTGGACTCTGATTTGGCCACAATCGTCCATGCTTTTATTACCTCGAAACTGGACTACTGTAACACACTGTACATGGAGCTACCCTGGTTCAGAGACTGCAGCTGGTGCAGAACGCAGCGGCTCTTCTCCTAACTGGGACGGGCCGACGCGAGCACATTACACCAGTGCTCCGTTCTCTGCACTGGTTGCCGATAGACTTCCAGGCACAATTCAGTGTGTTGGTGCTGACCTTTAAAGCCCCAAACAGCCTGGGCCCCACCTACCTGCGAGACCGCCTCATCCTCTGAGGCCTGGATCACCCGCTGTGGTCATCCAGGAGCGCCCTCCTTGAGGTCCCCCGGGTTTCTCGGGTGTCGACCTTGAGGAGGGTGTTCTCTGTGGCTGGGCCGCGGCTGTGGAGCTCCCTCCCGCCGGAGGTCCGTTTGGCCGCCGACCTCCCCTCTTTTCATAGACAATGTAAGACCTGGCTGTTCCACCGTGCCTTCCCCAAGGGAGATAGATGGGTTGGGTTAGGGAGGGGTACAGGGTGAATTGTTTTTATTGTGGAATTTTAATTGTATCTGCTCTAATTTGTTTTTAACATGTTAGCTGCCCCGAGATGCTTTTAGCAGGAGGGGGGGCGGCATACAAATTTCATAAATAAATAAATAAAGATATTGCATCCTTAGAGCTTCTAATCTGACTCCAACCACTAGGGGGGGCAGATATGCAAAATTTTAGAGGACACTTATGAGAAATACAAGTTGCAGGGCTGCATTCCTAATGCAGCCCTGCAACCTGTATTTCTGATGTGTCCTCTAAAGTTTTGCATATCTGGCCACCCTACCTGCCACCAGCATTTGAACCCACTAGTATCCAGACAAAAACCTACAATAAGGAAGAACGCAGCCAGTACAGGCCTTATCACAGGGTTCCAGGGAATTATCAGAGAACACTGGAAAACCTGTCCATCTGAGCTTTGCCTTTCAGCCTTCTCTCGCCAGCTGTTTCCATGGCTCTCTCTACTCTAATTCTGCTGCCAGCAATTTACGTGCTAAAAGCGATGATTGGTTGCATTTTTATCCAACAAGGATTCTTTCTATTTAATCAATCTATCTCTCACTCTTTCTTTTTGAAAGCTTTTCGTATGTTTAAAGCTAATAAGCTCTGGAAATCTATTCACTGGCTGCTTGGTCTGGGAGAGACCATTGTTCTATTGTTCCAACGAAGGGTTCTGGCTGCGACTCCACAGCAGAAAGCTTTCCACCCCATACTTACGACTGGTGACTTGTCTAATCCATTAAGATCTTGCCTCCATTTGGCATTTTGCCCTAATTCTAGTTGTTGGTGGGCGACCCAGGATGTAGCTGTGTCAGCACAAATCCTAACAAAATGAGAAAAGCCACTTGGAGAAAGTTTGCCCCAAGTTGAAGACAAACCTGTCAGGGCTCATTGCCCCAAACCCTGGTCTGCCAGGCTTGCAGGCAGGAGAAACATCCATAATGGGGGCTGCAGCCCACTGGCTTCTTGCAAAGTCTGACTTCACCAGGCCCTGCTACACCAGGATGGCTGCTGGTGATGAGCCAGACCCCGATTGGCCAAGGACTTTTAAGTTCCTGGGTCACAATAAGCCCTGACCTGACAACCAGACACTAAACGAGCCAATCAGTGATCTTATCTTGTTTCATCCAGAGCCAACCTCTTGCCACACATTTTTCTTTGTCCATTCCTAAATCCCTGCCTGTTTGCCTTGCCTTGTCTGCTCTAACTCTTCACCTATCAGAGTTGAGTTGTCCAGGACATGAGGGAGGAGGCTGCAAGATTGGGTCTGGGCAGGAGCTGAGTCAGAAACTGGTCAGAAACGAGTCCAGAACAGACTCAGAGCAGGAAAAGTCTTGAGTGTAGGGCAGGCACAAGGACAAAAAAAAGGTCAGGGACTAATCTAGACCGGGGGGGGTGGCGGTGTCAGGCACCAGGCCCACAGACCCAAGAGAAGGCAGGATCCAGTGAATAGGCCAAGTCAGAAGCTCACAAATCCATGAGCCATTCATCAAGACTCAGTCTCAATCCACCAGACAGGAACTGGAGTAATTGTACAAATTGGGCTGAGTACCAGATTCAGGCCAGTCTGGGCAAGGATGTCGCAGGAAGGCTGGAGCTAGGAAGGAAGAGGTGGGATGTCTTTTCTCACAGGCTAAGATCCACTTGTGTAAACACTTCTTCCTGTTTCCTGCGGAGATGTTATATGGACAAGGACAGTCAGCAGGGAGAAGTTAGGGCACAGCCAATCATAGAGGAGGGCTGGAGATGTTGGTAAGCATGAGATTCCACTTCTGGGTATATGTCCAGCCATCCAAGGAGCCTGTCTCAGGTCCTAGAGGCCTGGGTTTAAGCCTGCTCCTGCCAGACCCTGACAACAGGTTCCAGAACAGGAAGGAGCACTGATCCAGCTGCTGGGTGACCTTTACACAGGTAGGTAGCCAGCCAGGAAGCAGAAGGAGTGTAGCATAGGCTTCAAGCAGAGGGCCACTAAGCAAATTCCAGGCCAAAGCCCAAGGTGCGGCAGTGGTGTTGCTGTGCTGGGCACTACCCTAGAATCCTGGAGATGCCAGCTTGAGACCTGGTTACTGACATCACTCTAGACCCCACCTTGAATGGGGCACCTGGCCACTGACCCTCATACTGTCCCAAATCATCTGTGGCCCCACACATGAGGAGGGACATACACTGGATTTGGTTTTCTGCACCAGCCTTGAGGCGGGGGGTCAGTTAGTAGGAATCAGGGGGGTGGAGCCTTTGTCATGGTCTGACCATTACCTCCTTAAAGCGTGCATCCTGGCGCATGTCAGTCCCCAACAGGGTACAGGGCCTATTAGATCGGTCCACCCCCGGAGACTTACGGACCCAGATCAGTTCCGGAATGCTCTGGGGAAGTTTCCCTTGACACTCGCTCTGTCGATGATCTTGTAGCCTTCTGGAACATCTTGTTGACTGAGATCACTGACAGAGTGGCTCCCAGGCGTACACTGCCCTCCTGAGTCTCCCGCAGGTCTCCTTGGTTTACTGAGGGCCTGCAGTGTTTGAAGCGGGAGAGCAGGCGGTTAGAGTGATGGTGGTGCCAGACTTGCGACGAGTATGATCGATCTCAGCATAAGAGCAGTTTAAAGGCCTATGCTGTGGCGGTGCAGGCAGCAAAGAAGCAGTTCTTTGCTGCCCTCATTGCATCTGCAAAGTCAGATCCAGCTGAGCTTTTCTGGGTGGTGAAAGGCTTGGTCAGTCCTGCCTACCTCCACCTGGACCTGGAGCAATCCTGTGACTGGTTTATCAAGTACTTTGTAGATAAAATTGCTTGCATCCGCCACGATTTCGGTACCACAGTTATTGCAGAAGATCATCTTGGGGCTATGGATGCCCCATCCTGTCCTATTTTGTGGGATTGGTTTCAGATGGTGTCGCCTGCCAATGTGGAGTCCTTGTTGGGAGCTGTTCGTGCCACCACTTGCGAACAAGATCCATGCCCATCCTGCTTAGTGAAAGCCAGCCAGAAGACGTTATGGCCGTTGCTGGCTGGGGTGGTTAGTGCCTCTCTTTGGGAGGGCAGGGTGCCTGAATGCCTGAAGGAGGCTGTGGTTAGGTCCCTGCTCAAGAAACCATCTCTTGACGCGGATGCTCCTGCCAGTTATTGGCTGGTCTCTAACCTTCCCTTTTTAGGGCCAGGTTCAAGGTGCTGTTTTAACCTTTAAAGCCCTTCATGGCCTAGGCCCTACTTATCTGCGGGACCGCCTCACTCCCCATGTGCCCGTGCGACCCTTGAGATCGTCTGTGGGAGCCTTTTTGGGGGCTGGGGGTTTCCCGGGCGAGATGGGTGGCCACCGATGCTAGATCTTTTTCGGTGGCTGCCCCTGTGCTGTGGAATTCACTCTTGGAGGAGGCTTGGTTGGCCCCCACTCTCCTGTTTTTCAGCGTTTATGTAAGACCTGGCTGTTCCACCAGGCCTTTGGCGAGGGGGAGAGTTTCTTTTCCCTGCATATTTGTGAATTTTTAATTGTTTTAAATTCTTTTATTGTTTTATTGTTGTTCGCCGCCCCGGGCTGGGGGCGGGATAAAACTTTTATATAAAATAAAAATAAACACTGACCACAGCTATCATCCCTCACTAGCCCTTAGCACTGATGCTCCATGGATTACCCCCATGGTACTTGTTGACCCTTGGCTGGCAAGCAAGCTACATATTTTGCCTGCCCTTTGAACTTATCGTCATACAGATGGTCACCATGAACTCTGACTGGGCTGAGCTTAGGCTTCAACCACAGCCCAGCCATGACCCAAGGCTGGATGCCTGATAGAACCTCTTTCTCTGTACACTTCCGTGAAATACCTCTTCCTTGATGTTGTTGCAGAGTAATAACTGATTCGCAATCAGTAAGGACAAATGCAGCTGAAGGTTTAACAACAGAACTTTACTTAAGACTTTCCAGGCACAGATCCTTAGTTACATCTAACTAGTAGTAAGACAAAATGGAGACTGAGACAATGAGAGAGAAGGGAAGAAGGAGTGGTTACACAAAGGAATTCAACTGTAAAACCCCATCTCCCTTCCATGTACACACAAACTTAGCAGCGCCATCTGGTGGCTCTATAGTCAATTACTGTTCTTAATACAGCAGACATTAACTTATGGATGTTGCATATACCAACACCCCTTCTCAACAGACAGAAGTTAACCTACTATGCCCATTTTACTTAGTAGCTTTCGGTGGCGCTCTCCTGCTAAAGGTTTTGTCAGGGCATCTGCTACCATGTCTTCTGTAGCTGCCTTTGTCCATTTGTTGTGTTCCCCTTCTGACGTTTGTAAGACGTCTTCCCATGTTGATGGCTCAGACAGTCTGTCGGTACTTGCTTTGTAGGACAGGCGGGTGGGTGGTTTGCCTTTATTTTCCCTGGTAGATCTTCTGATTTCAACATCTGCAGGTGATTGGGTTTGTTCCTGCATCTCAGTTGAGCTTGTGCTGATTTCAACTGTTTGTTCAGGACGCTCTTCTCCTCCTGATTCAGGACATGCTTCTTCTCCTGATTCTTGTAAGGACATTACACTGTTGCTTGGGTTTTCTTCGAAAGTCACGCTGTTGCTGATAGTTACTTTGTCTGTGTGTGGGTTGAGGATTCTGTATCCTTTGGAGTGTTCGCTGTATCCAACAAGAATCCCTTCCACAGCTCGGTTTTGTAGTTTGGTGCGTTTCTCTTCCGGAATGTACACGTATGCCTTGCATCCAAACACTTTGATGTGTCCCACACTAGGCTTCTCTCCATACCAGAGTTCATATGGAGTTTTACTTGCTGTTCTTGAGTAGAGTCGGTTCTGTAGATATGTCGCCGTAACTACTGCCTCGCCCCAATATTTTTCTGGCAGTCCAGAGTCCGTCAACATGCACCTGATCATTTCTGTTAAGGTTCTGTTCTTTCTTTCAGCTACCCCATTTTGCTCGGGCGTGTATGGTACCGTCTTCTGGTGCTCTATCCCGTGGGCTCTCAGGAAGTCTTCAACTCTCTTTCCTGTGTATTCGCCTCCGTTGTCGGTTCGAAGTACGAGCGGCTTGCGTTGGAATCTGTTGCTTGTCATGGTTATGTAGTCCTTTAATTTTTCCAGTACTTCATCCTTATGCTTCATGAGGTATGTGACTGTGTATCTTGAGTAGTCATCTATGAATGTCATTATGTATCTGTTCCCTCCAGGTGTGGGTACTTTCATGGGGCCGCACACATCGCTGTGTATGAGGTCAAGTGGCTTGGAGGTTCTTGTCTGGCTTGCCTTGGGGAGCGTTGCTCTGGTGGCTTTAGCTTTGATACAGCATTCACATCTCATGGTCAAGGGACATGCTGTTACTATCAGGTCTTTTGTCAGCTGCTGTCTTTGCAGTTCCTTTATACTTTCCGGGTGCCTGTGACCCAGGCGTCGATGCCACAGATGAATGCAGTCCTTGTGTTGCTCATGTGCAGTGAGTTTTGCTTGTTCCTTGGTTGCACTCAAGCGATACAGGTGCTCATCTGCATAGGCTCTGGCTAGGACCCTTGTCCCCTTCTGGATTGTGCATTCATTACCCCGGAACTTGACGGTGAGCCCTTTCTCTGTTAGGCGTTTAACGGATAGGAGTCCTCCCTCTAAGCCAGGTACATACAGCACATCCTTTACTGGTATTGCTAGTGTGCCTCCGTGTGGCTTGTTGCAACTTAGAATTCCTTCGCCAATACCTTCTGCAGTGATGCTGCTTCCATCAGCGAGGTATATCTCTTCTTTGTTGCTTGGGTCCAGTACCGTGAAAAAGCTCTTGTCGCTGGTCATGTGACTTGTGGCTCCAGAGTCGACACACCAGTCCTGTGATGAGTTGGTCTGTGTTGCTCTAAAACATCCTCTCCACTGTTCTGTGGTTGTGTCACTGGTTGTAGCCTTGGCCCTTTGCTTAGACACTTGTGGAGATCGCTTTTGTTGTTCTGCCTTCCATATGGAGCAGTCTTTCTTTAGGTGTCCTTCTTTCTTGCACCGAAAACATGCCCTTGTTTCCTTCTTGTGCAATCTGTTGTCTGCAATTCTCAGGGCAGTTTCCTTATCCTGTTCCTGATTGTCTTGCATGATTTCTTTCCTGCGCTGGAATTCATCCATGAGTCTCCCTTTTACAAATTCCAGTGTTAGTTCTGCCTCAGGCCTTGTCTCTAGGGCGTTTATGAGGGCGCTGTATGATTCAGGCAGGCTGCAGAGAAGTAAGGCCGCCACGTGGTTGTCTTTTATCTCTTCACCTATGCCTCGCAGTTGTGCTACCACTTCCAGCATTGAATTTATGTGATCCTGCATCTCCTTCCCTTTACCAAGTCTCATCTGGTACAGTTTCCTTAGGAGAAACAGCTTACTGTTCAAGCTGGTCCTTTCATGCAGCTTCTGCAGTGCATTCCACATGCCCTTTGCTGTGGCCTCCTCCCTTATGTGGATTAACTGGTCATCTTCTACTAGCAGGCTTATGGTTGCCTTTGCCTGTCTGTTCTTTCTGTCCCACACCTCAGGGTTTGCTGCAGGTCTGTCTGTGGTGATCACCTCCCACTGGTCATCTTTGGATAGGAGCATTTCTATTTTGAATTTCCACAACTGGTAGTTTGTGTTATTCAGCTTGCAGACTGAAAGCTTTAATTCAGAGCTGCTGGCCATGCTTGCTTCCCTCCCCTCAGATTGGGATTCTGGTTCTTCTGCTCACTTACAGTTAGTAGGCCTCCTCTGGGAGTTTCCTTTGGGCCTCTTTTCCTTTCAGCTCACTTCCAGTCTTTAGAGTTGTTCTGGGCTGTTCTGAAGAGGTCTGGGCCCATAACCTGTTGCAGAGTAATAACTGATTCGCAATCAGTAAGGACAAATGCAGCTGAAGGTTTAAAAACAGAACTTTACTTAAGCTTTCTCAGGCACAGATCCTTAGTTGCATCTAACTAGTAGTAAGACAAAATGGAGACTGAGACAATGAGAGAGAAGGGAAGAAGGAGTGGTTACACAAAGGAATTCAACTGTAAAACCCCATCTCCCTTCCATGTACACATAAACTTAGCAGCGCCATCTAGTGGCTCTATAGTCAATTACTGTTCTTAATACAGCAGGCATTAACTTATGGATGTTGAATATAACAACAGCTGTTGTGTTTTTTTAGTACCAGGACCAGAAGTGTAGGTTGGAATGAGCCCTGGGTGATGAAATGCCCCTTGACCCCTCCTCTCAGCCACAGGGAAGTCTTGTTACTCTAATGCCTCTTCCTGATCAAACCAAAGCAGGCTGAGGAATTGTCTGGCTGCCTTTGGAAATTCCCATCCTCTCCTCCAGTGTAAACCTCAAGGCCTGAACTTCCTACACTCCATGGACCTCCTGTTGCTTCAGAGCCAGAAGGAGCCTCTCCAAGCAATATCCAGAAACTGAAGGCAGGAGGGACAGGGGACTAGTATTTGCTCTCCCAGCATCTGTCTACTGACAGATTACCCATAAGTGATGACGGGGAAGACTATTCACACCTACTCAGAATGAAACCTGAGCTTAATTTGGCTGTGACCTGCTACATGGTGAGTAAAAATAAAAGAGGGCTTATTACTGCTGGGATGCATTTTTGCTTGGAGTTTTAGGTCATTCACTATCCCAGGTTCAGCACAGAACTTTCTGCTTGTGCAGGAAGTCAGAGGAGCAAGCAAAGGGGAGAGGCAGTGAACCAAGGGAGGCAACTTCTCACATAGGGGCCACACAGAAAAAGGCAGGCAGAGATGCAGTACAAGATAGGGAGTGTAGCCTGGATTGTGAGTGGTTTTGGTAGGGTCAGGCATGTGGAAGAGTTGTGGCTACCAAACCAAAAGCAGGATTTTGCCTCGTGTCCCCTATATGCAAGACGCTGGAGACAGGGATCTTTATTTCTAAGCCCCATCTTCTCCTTGTACGTCTCCCTCCATGTCCCCCTGCTGGCCTCCTTGTAGACCCTGGAACAAAGGTACTAGGGGACAAACTTACAAACTAAAACCAAAATGATAATTAGCAACTAGCTGAATACAATACAGGAAAACAGATGAGGCCACCTAGGGCATTTTCAGATGACAAACTAATCCTAGATAAGCTTTAATTCAGATGTTTGATGTCCGTCTGAATGACGCTAATCCTAGATTACAATCTAGGATGTTGGAAAATATCCGGATATTATAAGCCCCAGCAAGGTAGGGTTTATGATATCTGAATCTTAAACTAATCCTAGATAATGTATGTCTGAATGGACTAATCCTAGATAATTACTAATCCTAGATTAAAGCCACAGAGTCTTATGTAAAGACCTGCCACCCTCTCTAGGCATTTCTTGCTCTATGGTACATAGAGCTGGCAGGACGGAGGGAATGAAGGGGGCTGACAGGAAGTGGGAGGGAGGAGGGGAATTAATGAAGCTGAAAAGACTTTTAGCTCTAGTCAGTTTCATGTCAATTATTCCCTTGCATCAAAAGCACCAGCAATGGGCCACTGTAGTCAGTTTCATGTCAGTTACACTCTTGCCTCACTGCCTATTTTTCACTCTATTTTAAAAGTTACATAACTTTTATTCAGGCAGGAAGCGACAGAGGAGGGTGCCACTGGGGGTGGGGGGGACACACACAGGATGCCTGCTGCGAGGAAGCATGGGGGGAGACAGGAGGCAGATTGTGGCATGCAAGGGCTCTGCAGAGCAGACCAGAGGAGGCAGCCGCAGCAGGAGGCAGGATCGGATTTCCTCCTGGCCGCAGTAAATGAAGAGTCAGACGAGCTCAAGTGCATGGCAGCAGCCCTCTCAGCCTGCAGGCAACACACACACTGACACAGCTCACCCTGCTCCCTTCCGTCTCCCTCCCTCCGTCTCTTTTTCTTTTCTTTCTTTTCTTTTGCAAATAGTTACGTTTTCTGCTTATATGTCAAGGCCATGGTCAGTCACCTGAAGTTCACCAGGGTGTGAACATTGCACTGAGCATGTCTGCAAAGCACCATGGGATTGAAAATGCATCCAGGAGACTGTAAATCCTGATTAACAGCAAGATTGTGTTCAGACAGATTATCAAGGCTTAATGTTGTCTAGCATTAAAATGTCCATCTAAACAAAACGGAGTTTGAAAATCCTAGACAATAAGCTAGGATTTTATCTAGGATTAGTTGTCCATCTAAAAATGCCCCTACATAGGGCATTTTCACACGGACATTTAATTCAGAATCCTAGCTAATTAGCCAGTATTGAAAAACTCCCATTTATTCACACAGACATTTTAATCCTAGCTAACGTTAATCCTTGATAGTCCATGTGAATGCAGCCTTGCTGTTAATCAGGATTTAGAGTCTCCAGGATGAATTTCAATCCTGTAGTGCTTTGCTGCTGTGCTCAGCATGATATTTTCTGGGTGTTCCACGTCACGTCCTTTCTCTGCAACCTCACTTTTGAAGCGACCAAACCCCTCCCCCATACATGAGTGACACTTCACTGAAGTTCCCCCGCCCACTGCTCCCATCTGCAAGCAGCGTAATTTAAATACCCCCTCCACTCCTCGGCTCTCCACCCCAGCGGTTTCCTCCACCACCTGGAACAGCGCTTGCTCCGATAAAAGCGCACTCAAGTTCCCCCTCCCACTGCGCCGTCTGCAAGTGCCCTAATTTAAAAAGCCCTCCGCACTCTGCTCCAGCGGTTTCCCCTGCCCTGCCCTTGTGGCATGAAACTTTTAAAGTGAATGTGCTGGGTGTATTCCAGTACCCCAGGACAATGAGACATGAAGTATTTAAACCTTTTCATGTCTGTACAGAGAAAAGCAGTAGAAGAAAATCAGTCATTTATTAAAGCACCTATGCACGTGTGGAGAAGAAAATGGAGACTCTCCCCTTTCTTCTCTGGAGTTTTAAACTTGGTGCTCCACAATGCATTGTGGAACGATGACGGAGGGAAAACAATTGCTCCACAGTTATGTGCCCCTATGTACCATAGAGCTGAACATTCCCAGAGTGTAGGTAAAGTCTTAATGCTGCACTCTGTGACTAATTGACTAATCCTGATTAATAATTCACATGGACACTAATCGGGATTATTTTGACATCTGAATGTTGCAAACCCTAGCGACCGAGGGTTTACAAATACCTAATTTTTAACTAATCCATACCGCTAAACTAAGGGCGCAGTCAGACGTGCGTTTAAATCACACAGCCGCGGCGGCGGCAGCGTGCAATTTAAAGCACTGCGCACTTCCGGGTTGGTCTGAATGCAACATTTCCACCTAACCCGACCTGTTGGAGTGCGGTGTGAAAAGTTGCTCCAAGCAGCTTTTCAAACCGCACTCCAACAGTTCGGGTTAGGCTGAAATGTGCGCACTCACCGCATTCAGACCAACCCGGAAGTGCGTGGTGCTTTAAATCGCACGATGCCGGCGCGGCGGCTGTGCGATTTAAACACACGTCTAAATGCCGCCTAGGATTTGTGGTATTCACATGGACAGCTGAAATAGGAATTAAATCCTAAATTCCTAATACAATTTTCATGGGAAAATGCCCTATATTGCCACTTTTTTAAAAGGGGGAGGAAGAGCCAGGGAGGTCTAGGCCAATCACCCCTCTTACGATTAGGGTTGCCACCTCCCTCTGGGAAGAAACCCAGAGGGGACAAGGGCAGGCCATGCTGCATTGGTTCCAGTGCAATCCTGCAACATCAGCGTCCTCTTTTAAAGGGGAGGTATGGTAAGCCTATTTAAAAGACGGCATTACACTCCCTTTCTGATGTAACCCTGCTCTTGCGGAACATCGTGGCATGTCATAGGGGCGAGGCCACATTGGAAAGGAGGCAGGAAGTCCCCATGACTCACCCCCTTTTTGATGTGGTCATAGGGTTACCATACCTCCCCTTTAAAAGAGGACACTTATGAAAAATTCATGTTACACGGCTGCACTGAAACCAATGTAGCCCTGCATCATGTATTTTTCATAAGCGTCCTCTTTTAAAGGAGAGGTATGTTAACCCTATGTGGCCACCACCTGCTACCCCTGGAAGCCCTGATTCTCTGTATTTTCCATGGGTGCCCTTGACTGACCAGGTCAAAACCCCAAATCTCTGGGTGAAACCCAGAGAGGTGGCAATCCTATTCCCATCCCATCTGTTTACTAGGGACGGTACTAGCCTTGCAATCACTCAGGGTGATGAGAAGGTTCATTCAGCCATGCTGAGCCATAGGTTTGATGGTGGCTAGATCCCTAGATGCTTATTTGTATTATGTACATCTTTGTAATTTGGATGCTTCTCCAAATTGGATCTGTGACCTTCTAAGGCTTGTCCATCCAACTAGTATCCTGCTTCCAACAGCAGATACTAGTGAGGGGCAGGTCTCATGCTACTGACCTACCAAAGGCTTTGGGCAGGAGCTGTCTCTTGTGTTGCTGCCAAAGACTTCAGGAAACCCATGCAGTAACGTGGATATCCTCACCTGATCTCCTTCCAGCTTGCTACTGCCCTTGGATATCATACAGATGAGACATCTAGTGCTTGCATCTTCACACTCTGAGGGCTGTAGAGTGAGCCCATGATAGGACTCCATATGCATTCTGCAGAGCTAAATATGCTGTCCAGTATTATCTTGTTGTTGATTACTTAAGGCCCCTGCCTTTCATATCCACTTATTGTCCCTTGTCCTATACCTCAGCAGTGGGAAACGCAGACCCAGGAGCAAATATGGCCTGTAGGCCAAATGCAGTCCACATCTAGTTTTTATTTGATGCNCTGGGCCCCGCCCCCTTTTGCGTGCAGCCGCGCCGAGCGACGCAACGTGATTTCTGGCCCCGCCCCCTGCCTTGCCGGAGCAAGCGGTTTGTCTCGGCGGGGCCCCTGCGGTGCTTCCCCGGCCGCGGCAGCGGGGCCTGTGCTGGGCTCCGCCTCCGTCTCGGGCAGGCCTATAGGGGGCATTGCTTGTGGGGGTGCCAATACTTCCAGGGCTACATTCGGGGAGGCGGGGTCCCTATTGGTCCCCCGAGGCTTCCCCTGCCCCCTGGTCCTGACATGTAGGCCAAATGCAGTCCACATCTAGTTTTTATTTGATGCCTTTCCAGTTCCTGGATCTGATCCCTGGATCCATTTCCTACCCTCAAGCACTGAAAGTCTGAGCTCAGGGTAAGGGAGCAGAGATGAGAACATGTACTCAAGGACAAGACAGATCCATGATCTGGACCCTCTTCTTCCTGAACACATCCCTTAAATATGTCTGCCTGCCTCCAACTTCTATCTGGTCCCCAGAGCTTGTGCTAATTTTCATAGTGGCCCCTGGAAGGGAAGCGGTTCCCAATCCCTGCTATACCTGAGTATACAGTTGAGAGCCCCCAAGTGGGATTGTGCCATCTGTAGATGGGGAGGTCATAATCCGTGCTGATATTTGACAATCTCTTGCTATCTGGGGCACAAGATTATATGTAAGTCTCAAAATGAGGACGCAGCAAACAGTTTGGAAACCACTGACTTAGATTCTAGAATCTAGAGACAGTGAGGTTGCTGTGTTGGCCCCTAATGTAAAGGCAAAGTAGTTCAGATGATGTCTTCTGTTGGACCAACTTCTTTTGGTACATACCATCTTGTTATGTCTGGACAGTGTCTAGCACAATGAGGTTTGATCCCTGACTGGGGTTCATAGGTATACTATTGGAAAAAATATAATAAATCAATTTATTATCTTGACTAAAACACTGTGTATGTTTGAATTCTGGTTAATGTAATCCTGGTGAGCATGTTTGTACCTGTGTATCGACACAGTGTCCAGATCTTACTGAGCCAATGGGAAGTAGTGTTAGAAAATGGTGCTTAGAAGGACTGAGATTCTAGGGACAGGGAATTAGTTTTCAGTGAAATGTGCTTTGCTCTGTGAATTTTTTTGCACACTGCCAATGACTGTGGCAGAAGCCAAAAGAGGCTTCTGCAAACTGACACTCCCCAAACTGCTGCAGTTCTACTATGGCGCAGCTACACAAAACAGCAAGATGACGTAAGGGTATTGAGTATTCTGAGCTTGCAAGAAAATCCATGTTAGTGACTGGCCATTTGTGAGTCTAGCAGTGGAAAAGGTCAATTTGCCTTTGCAATGATTCCCTTTATGCATATACATTTACCGGTTCTCTTTTGTTCATTCTCTTTCCACTCCCAGAAGCCTGGTTGACTGAGGACTGGTGTCATCTGATTTCCCTTCACTTATCTTTTAGGGTGCTGACCATTTTTGGGTGATTTGCGGTATCCTGACCCCTATCATGACCCACAGCTGTGGTGAACTATGGGAAGAAGAAGCCGCCCCAGCTGTTTCTTTCTTCTGGGCTATTATGACTCTGGGAGATGGTCCCAATGCCTGCTATCCCTGCCCACCCATGGAGGCTCATACCTGGGTTTATACCTGCCAGCACTTGGCGGCTGGAAATCACTTTTTGTGATGCACAGAATGCTGAGTTTATTGAGCACGCTGCATACTTTATTGAGCACCTATTGTGAAAATTGAAATTGAAAGCAATCAGGTTTTGCATGTTGTCACACCCAGTTTCTCGCATCCACAACTCACAGCAATAAACTGGCAGGTAGCAGCACACAAGTGTATTGGGGTCGTGCCTGCCATGGTGTTGAAAATCCCTCTTAGTTCGCATAACCCCCCCCCCCC
>QEPC01013222.1:2174150-2186151 GCA_003113815.1 Sphenodon punctatus
TTCCCGGCACGTCTGTTTGGGTCGTTTTCCAACCCCCGGGCGTGGTTGCGCTGTTCGCCCCCCCTGGTGGTTCGCTGTGGTGAACCGGCCGCCCGTAACGTCTGAAAGTACCCATCGTGCACACCAGTGAGAGCGAGCATGGAGAGAGGGGCTGGAAGTGGTCACTCCTGGGAACACTCTAGGCTTTTTCACTCGTGACTCTATGGTGCTGGTGGATCTGTGTGTACAGAGGATAAATGCAACCTAAATGACAGGATGCAGACACATGGGCGGCACACGTTAGCCCACATTTGCCCACACAGCAGATTCCACATGTTTCAGCACCCTGCCGCCGTGAGTGGGCTCAGTGTCCAGTAGGTGGTGGCCATGTGGCCAGTGGGGGCAAACGCCTAATAAACGGACCGGTGGACAACCACCTGGGTGTGGGCTACTGTATCATTTGTTAACACCCAGTGTCTGCATGTGGAAGGTGATTGGTTTTCAGTAAGACATTATGGCTGCGTGCTTGAGATAGAGGATGAGGAATAATCTTCAATTCTGGCTTTAGCCCTTGTGCTGCAGCCTTTGGAAAGCTCCATCAGAAATCTCTGAGCAGCTTTCAGCCCCCACCACATGCAATGCCAACTGCTTTGTCTCAGGCACAGCAGCGAAGGCAGGCACTGCCTGGCTCTGTGGCACACTAGCCCTGCTTGTTCAAAATGCAGTCTGCTCTTGTTTCTGCTGCCAAAGCAAATCTGTATGGAGAGCAGAGCGTGGAGCGTGGGAATGAGAGGGGAGGGGGCTGAATCTTGATGCACGGCACACATTCGGTGCAGCTACCTTTTGTCTCTTGCTTCCCAGCTGGAGGAGTCTGTCTGCAGGGCTTGACTTGCACAGCATAGCTGATTGCCTGTGTGCAATGGGGAAGGTCAGGAGGAAAACCTCTCTCACTCTGCATTGCACAGAGAAGGTGAGGGATAAGGGGAGACTTTCCTGCCAATAAAGCACCCAGATCCTCTTGGAGACAGGACGCCAGCCTTCATACTGAGTACATTCATGAGCTGATGCATTGAGGGTGGCTAGTCCCTTTAAACAGACAGGTTTAAAGGGATCATGACACCACTCTCATGTGATTTCTGTCTTGCTGTCATTCAATTTGACTGTTCTCTAAGGAGGAGAGGAGGTAGGTCTTTTGCCTCCCACATGCTACTGAATACAGATGGCAGCCAATCAGCCACATTACAGCTATCATTCCTGACTACACACATCCAACTTGAGTCTGTTATGAGGCCTCTTGGCAAGGTTCTGTGATCGCGTCCCTCAGAGCCTTGCCTCCTCCCCAGCCAGGCAGGCATCAGGATAGAAACTGGGATCTAAACTCCTATGAACAGAAGGGCCTGATCTGCTGAGTTTGTATCCAGAGGCGGGGCAGAATATGATTGTCAGGGACACAACGGGGGGAAATGCAGTAAGCACAGGTCCCTGGTGGTTATTATTTATTTTTACTCTACCCACAAAGTTTTTACCAACCACAAGGACTCAGGGCAACTAACAAAAAGTAAAAATACAGTATAAAAATACCCAAGCCTTTGCCCTCTTGCCCACCCTCAAAAATAGATTATAATTTAAAAATCACAATTTACAAAATAAACTACAGCTTGTACATTACAAATCTACAATTACAATCTTCACATACATACATACATGCAAACACCTGCCATCTCCATAACCACCCTTCTCTCAGGGGGGTTGCAGCATAAACCTCTCTCCCCCCTATGCTCATCTCTCCTCTCTCAGCAGGGTTGTAGCATAAGCACCCCTCCCCCTCCCGCCCCCCCATGCCCATATCCTCCTCTCACGAGGGGGGTGGGTGGGTTGCGGCATATCCACTCACACCTATGGCTGCCACCTTCGGTTGTTTTTGACCTGACATGAGGGTTGCCAGATAAAAAGCTACGGGGGGATCTATATTAATGATGCCAAATGGAGCTCATGAGACAGTAAAAAAATAGCCACTTGGGCACAAGGAGAGGGACGTTTTTGAGCATCAAGAACTAAGAAGAGGGATGTCACGTCTGCCTCTGCCCACTAGGCACTTGGTTTCTTGCGCAGCTTGGCAGCTCTCTCTCTCTTGAGAGAGGGGAGAGAGAAGGCAATATGGGATTCTCTCCAGCACTGTTAGCTGCTTATCTAGGGTAGATTTTCTCCCCCTTTCTCTGTTCTCTCACGATAGAGCAGTCTGAAGGTTCCTTGTTCAAATACCAGGGTTTATACGCAGCCAGGACAGGTACAATCCCAGCGAGATGGACCCTGCACAAAATCCCTCTCTCTCTTCCCCCAGCTGTGAAAGATATTTGCCCCTGGACTCAAACTCTGCCCCATGTCCCATCATTATAATTAGGGCGGCAATACCTCTACAGCTGCCACCTTCGGTCGTTTTTTACCTGACACTTCCATTTTGTCCTGTGGGGGTGTCAGGTAAAAAACCACCACAGATGGCCACCCTACATACCTCCCCTTTAAAAGAGGATGCTTATGAAAAATACATGGTGCAGGGCTGCACTGGGACCGATGCAGCCCTGCAACATGTATTTTCACAAGTTACTTCTTTTAAAGGGGGGTATGGCCACCCTAATTATAATGGGTCAGATCACAGCCTGGAATCTGCCTTAAAGTTGAAAGTAGGGTTGCCAGGCATCCTGTATTTTAAGGGATGTCCGTTATTTCAGAGCACAACAGAGCTCCGTAGCCCAGACAGCCCACAACTTCACAGAAGATATACAGGCTGTTTTTACATGAGTGCAGGGTCATAGTGGATTAGGAGGCAGTATGGGGGGCATTTTGTTACAACCTTCTCTGTTATAAATCCCTACCTGTGACATTTTGCTACACAAGACTGCAGAAAGCCAGAGACTTTGGGTAGAGGGGCCATGAACTCGACCTGCAGTTCTCTATGGCAGGGGGGCTCTACTCCAGAATAAGTGTTTACACAATCACTATTCCAGACTTATTTTATTCTGGAGTAAATAATCCTTGAAAATCAGGTTGAATAAAACCAGAAAACAGGAGTTCAAAACCAGAGAAGCAGAAGTAAATCAATTCAGCATGACAATTCCAAAGATCACATGCAATCTGGATTTAGATGTGTTAATACTAGTATAACAATTGTATAAAACTAGCCACAGTTTCATAAAACAGATACTGTGGCTGCAGTGATCCGCCCCCCTCCCATTTTCCTGCTGTAGTCATGTCTGTTGGCAGTGGCTGACCCTGCCAGGGTCCCTGTCAGCGTCTTTCACAGTGTTTCTTGGACTCCCGTGGGTCTAACCCACCTGAACTGGCTTCTGTGGGTGAAAACAGCCATGTACCTTAACATCACTTTAACATTTCTTATAGGGCGCCGATACAACCCTGCAACACGCCTAAGAAACGTTAAAGCGGAGTTACATACATGTCTGTTTTCACCAAATGCTTTGCTCCTTTCCCTCATGGCAGCGGAGAAGCTCAGAGGTGTTTGGATTAACTCTAGGCCAGGAAAACAAAGTCTGGGTAAGCAAACTGACCTTGGAGAGGTGGGAGAGTGGGAAGGCAGGAATGTACAGTCTGTGAAGGCAAAAGGAATGCTATGCAGCGCTGGGTACAGAGCTCATTGTTCCAGGTTCTTCTTCAGACTCACTCTCATGAGCTGGTTAGAAAAGGGTAATAATGAGTTGTCATGCCAGAGATGTGGCTACAGGTGGAGAGCCCCAGGGCTTGCTGGAAATGGGTTTGCTGTGTCATGGTGGAGCATTTTGTCAATCAATTATGGATTAACCCTCGTGTCCTGGATTGAAACCAGTCTGTTTAGGGTAGGAAATAAATCTTCAGGCCTTAGTTGATGATGTAACCTGCTGTCAAGGGCCACATCATGCCTCTGAGTGGCCAAACAGGGACAAGCCCCACCCCCTTGGCCAATAAGCTCCAACTCTCAGCAAATAAACTCTACCCCTGGCTTTATGTACACAAGTGCATAAAGAGGAACAGGAATCCATTGCTTCTCATTCTGCTTAGTTTCTTCTTTTTCCTATTGTCTTCTCAAGTTCCCAGTCTGGGATGAGGCAACTGTGCCTGAGGCTTGAATAATGTTCCTTTTGTGTGTCTCACCTGAAAGAGGGACTTTGACCCTTGAAAGAGAGGTAGTAGATTCAGCACCCAAAGAGGAACTGTCCCTCTTACGTAGCGACTGTTGGGAAATATGTCACTCCATTGAAGTATTTTTTGTATTTAACTCATTTTGGTTCAGCTACGATGTTGTGCACCTTGACGAAGACACCCAGAAAGCGGCCAGCCATCCCTCACTCACAGACACTAAAATGGGTGGGAAACCTCTAGCCATTGGGCCAAATCTGGCCTGCGCTAGTCTTTATTTGGCCCCTTTTCTGTTCTGGGCTCTGGCCTGTGGATCCAGTCCCTGCTCTCGAGCACTGAAAAAGTGAGTTCAGTGGAAGGGAGCAGTGATTAAGGGATGGATCCATGGCATAGATNCAGGCTCAGGCTTAGGCAGATCTCCAAGGGGAGGGAGTTCCATAACTGTGGGACAGCCACCGAGAATGCCTCCCTGCACACTCTCATTGTAGCAACTTCATGGGCAGCTGGCACTTGCAAGAGAATGCCCCTGGCTGACCTCAGAGGTCACGATGGGACATATGGGAAGAGGTGGTCTTTCAGATACCTGGGTCTCAAGCCATTTAGGGGTTTATAGGTTAAAACCAGCACCTTGAATTGTGCCCGGAAAGCTATTGGCAGCCAGTGCAGACTCTGGAGCACAGGTGTAATGTGATCCTGGCAACCTGTCCCCAGCAGAAGGTTCTGCACCATGTTCTGCACCAACTACAGCTTCTGAACAGTCTTCAAGTGCAGCCCCACGTAGAGTGCATTGCAGTAGTCTAGTCTTGAGGTGATGATGGCATGGATGACAGTGGCCAGATTTGAATCTGATAGAAAAGATTGCAGCTTTCTCACCAGATGAAGTTCGTAAAAAGTGCTCCTGATCACTGCCACGGCCTGACAATTCGGGCATGAGAGTGGATCCAAGAGCACCCCAAGTCTACAAACCTGAGTGACCAAGGGAGGCTGAACCCCATCAATAACAGGGGTTCCCACCTCCCCCAAGCCACAGGATTGGCCAACCATCATCACCTTGGTCTTGTCTGGACTCCGCTTCAATCAGCTCGCCCACATCCAGTCCTCAACAGCAGCCAGGCACCGGGAAAGCACTGAGACTGTAGGACCTGAGTCAGATGAAAAGGAGAGATAAAGCTGGCTGTCATCCGCATATAAATGGCACCTCATTCCTCTGAACAATCTCACCCAGGGGCCTCAAATACACACTGAACAGGAATGGAGATGGGAGCTCCGGAGGGGATGATGAACCACTGCCCATCGCCACCCTCTGGGTTTGCCCAGCGAGGAATGAGTGGAACCACTCGAGTGGTCCCATGCACCCCAGCCAGGTCCCGCAGCTGTGTCAACAACACCCCATGGTCAACAGTATCAAAGGCCGCTGAAAGATCTAAAAATCAGCAGGGTACAATTTCCCCTGTCAATTTCCAAGCGGAGATCATCGACCAGGGCCACAAGCACAGTCTTAGTGCCATCCCCAGTATGAAAACCTGACTGACATGGGTCCAGGAAACTGATAGCATCGAGATGCACCCAGAGCTGCAGGGCAACCACCTGTTCAATAACCTTCCCTTAAAAGGTGAGGTTAGAGACAAGGTGATAGCTGGCAGGGGAGTCAACTTCAAGAGATGGTTTCTTGGGCCTATGACCACACTCTTGAGACTGTCGGGCACTCTGCCCTCCCTAAGGCAGGAACTAACAACCTCATCCAGCAGTGTCCGTAGTGTCTCCTGGCTGGCCTTCACCAACCAGGATGGGTATGGATCTAATACACAACTGGTCGCCCGCACCCCTCTAAGAACATCCTCTACATCAGTGGGCGAGATTAATTGGAATGGATCCAAGTAAACCAGACAAGACCGGGCCTTCTCAACCCCAAACTCTGACACTGCACTTAAACTAGCAGTGCCCAAGCCAAGCCAAATACGAGCAACTTTGTCTGCAAAGTAGGTGGCAAACTCATCACAATAGACAGCGAACAACTCTAACTCCAGGCAGAGACAGCCAGGTTTTAATAAGCTGTTCACCACATGGAAAAGCTCTGCTGGACAGTACTTTGCAGATGTTATGGTGGCAGTGAAGAAAGCTTTCTCTGCTACCACCACAGCCATGGCATAGTCCTTCAAAACAGTCTATGCTGCAGTCAGTGAGCTTTGGCATGAGTCGAGCACCACCTGCGCTCTAACTGCCTACTCTCTCGCTTTAGCAGCCTCAGGTCCTTTGTATACCAGGGAGACCTGTGCTGCTGCCATGGGGGGAGTGGACACCTAGGTGCCCCCGTGTCAGTATTTGGGTCAGAAGGTCATACCATAAATTAACCAGGGCGTCAACAAGGAGGTAATTGAGGTCAGTGGGTAAATCCCCCAGAGAGTTCTGGATCCTATTGGATCCATTAGTCTCCAGGGGTGGACCATCCTAACTAGTCCACCACCCTGATCTGGGTCTTCAGAAGGTAATGGTACGACCATGACAATGGTGTGATAGCAACACCCCCAATAACCGGAACGCCTCGTTCCAGGGCCGTGCAGAACATAAGGTCCAACGTGTGTACTGCCTCATGTGTCAGGCCAGATATTATTTGGGATAGGCCCATGGTTGTTATGGTGGCCATAAACTCCTGCTCCACCCCTGAAAGGCTGGCTTCACCATGTATGTTGAAATCACCCAGAACAATAAGTCTGTGAGATCTTCACCACCTCTGAGACCAGCTCGGCTAGAACAGTCAGAGAGTCAGCTGTGCAGCAGGGTGGTCGGTACACCAGCAAAATCCCCCAATCTATCCCGGTCCTTGAACACTAGGTAGACATAATCTATGTTAAACAAGTCAGACACTGGATACTTTCAATACACCAGATTGTCTTTACAGACCACTGCCACTCCACCCCCCACCCCAGCCTCCAATCCTAGGCTGATGCTGCACCAGTACCCAGCCAGCACCACACAGGCCCAGAAGCCTCATCCAGCCAGGTCTCAGTAATGCATACGAGGTCAGCAGACTCAACCTGGATGGGATCATGGATGGCGATTGTTTTATTAGCCATTGAACTCGCATTAAGCAGCATCAGCGATAGATTTGAGGCTCCACTGACCTCAACCCCCAAATATCCCAAGATGGGGGGGAGAGGAAACCAGGAGAACAGACACCATCTAACATAATTAGATGATAACAAACAAGACTTTATCACACAGCTGTGTAAATGAAAACACACCCACATCCAGGTGCGTTACCNAATCCCAGCGAGATGGACCCTGCACAAAATCCCTCTCTCTCTTCCCCCAGCTGTGAAAGATATTTGCCCCTGGACTCAAACTCTGCCCCATGTCCCATCATTATAATTAGGGCGGCAATACCTCTACAGCTGCCACCTTCGGTCGTTTTTTACCTGACACTTCCATTTTGTCCTGTGGGGGTGTCAGGTAAAAAACCACCACAGATGGCCACCCTACATACCTCCCCTTTAAAAGAGGATGCTTATGAAAAATACATGGTGCAGGGCTGCACTGGGACCGATGCAGCCCTGCAACATGTATTTTCACAAGTTACTTCTTTTAAAGGGGGGTATGGCCACCCTAATTATAATGGGTCAGATCACAGCCTGGAATCTGCCTTAAAGTTGAAAGTAGGGTTGCCAGGCATCCTGTATTTTAAGGGATGTCCGTTATTTCAGAGCACAACAGAGCTCCGTAGCCCAGACAGCCCACAACTTCACAGAAGATATACAGGCTGTTTTTACATGAGTGCAGGGTCATAGTGGATTAGGAGGCAGTATGGGGGGCATTTTGTTACAACCTTCTCTGTTATAAATCCCTACCTGTGACATTTTGCTACCCAAGACTGCAGAAAGCCAGAGACTTTGGGTAGAGGGGCCATGAACTCGACCTGCAGTTCTCTATGGCAGGGGGGCTCTACTCCAGAATAAGTGTTTACACAATCACTATTCCAGACTTATTTTATTCTGGAGTAAATAATCCTTGAAAATCAGGTTGAATAAAACCAGAAAACAGGAGTTCAAAACCAGAGAAGCAGAAGTAAATCAATTCAGCATGACAATTCCAAAGATCACATGCAATCTGGATTTAGATGTGTTAATACTAGTATAACAATTGTATAAAACTAGCCACAGTTTCATAAAACAGATACTGTGGCTGCAGTGATCCGCCCCCCTCCCATTTTCCTGCTGTAGTCATGTCTGTTGGCAGTGGCTGACCCTGCCAGGGTCCCTGTCAGCGTCTTTCACAGTGTTTCTTGGACTCCCGTGGGTCTAACCCACCTGAACTGGCTTCTGTGGGTGAAAACAGCCATGTACCTTAACATCACTTTAACATTTCTTATAGGGCGCCGATACAACCCTGCAACACGCCTAAGAAACGTTAAAGCGGAGTTACATACATGTCTGTTTTCACCAAATGCTTTGCTCCTTTCCCTCATGGCAGCGGAGACGCTCAGAGGTGTTTGGATTAACTCTAGGCCAGGAAAACAAAGTCTGGGTAAGCAAACTGACCTTGGAGAGGTGGGAGAGTGGGAAGGCAGGAATGTACAGTCTGTGAAGGCAAAAGGAATGCTATGCAGCGCTGGGTACAGAGCTCATTGTTCCAGGTTCTTCTTCAGACTCACTCTCATGAGCTGGTTAGAAAAGGGTAATAATGAGTTGTCATGCCAGAGATGTGGCTACAGGTGGAGAGCCCCAGGGCTTGCTGGAAATGGGTTTGCTGTGTCATGGTGGAGCATTTTGTCAATCAATTATGGATTAACCCTCGTGTCCTGGATTGAAACCAGTCTGTTTAGGGTAGGAAATAAATCTTCAGGCCTTAGTTGATGATGTAACCTGCTGTCAAGGGCCACATCATGCCTCTGAGTGGCCAAACAGGGACAAGCCCCACCCCCTTGGCCAATAAGCTCCAACTCTCAGCAAATAAACTCTACCCCTGGCTTTATGTACACAAGTGCATAAAGAGGAACAGGAATCCCTTGCTTCTCATTCTGCTTAGTTTCTTCTTTTTCCTATTGTCTTCTCAAGTTCCCAGGCTGGGATGAGGCAACTGTGCCTGAGGCTTGAATAATGTTCCTTTTGTGTGTCTCACCTGAAAGAGGGACTTTGACCCTTGAAAGAGAGGTAGTAGATTCAGCACCCAAAGAGGAACTGTCCCTCTTACGTAGCGACTGTTGGGAAATATGTCACTCCATTGAAGTATTTTTTGTATTTAACTCATTTTGGTTCAGCTACGATGTTGTGCACCTTGACGAAGACACCCAGAAAGCGGCCAGCCATCCCTCACTCACAGACACTAAAATGGGTGGGAAACCTCTAGCCATTGGGCCAAATCTGGCCTGTGCTAGTCTTTATTTGGCCCCTTTTCTGTTCTGGGCTCTGGCCTGTGGATCCAGTCCCTGCTCTCGAGCACTGAAAAAGTGAGTTCAGTGGAAGGGAGCAGTGATTAAGGGATGGATCCATGGCATAGATGCATGATCTGGCCCCTCCCCGTCTTTCTTCCATCCTCCGCACACCCCTTAAGCACCCCCACCCCCAACTCCTATCCAGCCTGTGGAGATTGTACTAATTTTCAAAGTGGCTCACGAAAGGGAAGAGGTTCCCCACTCCTTCAAGATGGCCACTCAGAGGCATGCCCTTAGCAGCATCACTCATGCTTCAAAGCTGAAAATATTGGGGGGTGGGGAGGGGCGGACTGAGCATGCGCGCCGAATAGCCGCGCGGGGAGAAAGCTCCACTCAGCCCGAGTGCATTTTCGCTAAAAAAACCAACCTACAAGCACCAAAACTTGACAAAAAGCATTCCCTCATGAGCGGGAGGACCCGGAGTCGTTCCAAAACCAAAAAAAGGAACGGTAAGCGGCACGATCCAAGCCTTTTACAACTTAGGCTCGCAGTATCACTCCACAAGGACCCCCTGGAGGAGGTGTTTAAAATGGCGGTGACTGTTGGGGCAGAGATTGTAGAGGAGGAGGAATCTCCTACCCTGCTGACTAAGCTGACACAGTTAATTAAACAGCAATATGAGACAGCCCAACAGGACAGGGAAACTATCAAAGAGGGATTAACAAAGGTGATTTCTGTCACGGAGAACTTAACTAAAAAATTTGATGATTTAGCAAAAAGAGTTACAGAATTTGAGAACAGATTGAGTCAACAGGAAGATCTAACTAATAAGAGTGAAGAGAAAATGCAAGGGATGGATCAAAATATGGCTCTTTTGATTAGCAAAGGAGAAGATTTGGAAAATCGCAGTAGAAGTAATATTAAAATCATGGGCGTGCCAGAGCTGAGAGAGGCCACTAATGCTAGAGACTTGGTGATTGACATTCTTAAACAAGCCTTCCCACAAAATCAAGAGCTACATGAGATTGAAATAGAGCGAGCACTAAGGACACTGAACCACCCAGAGCTATTATATTCAAGTGTCTCAGATATTTGGATAAGGAGGCAATCTTATCAGCTGCGAGGAAAAACAAAGAGGTAAAATTTGAAGGAAAACAAGTTTTATTTTACCCTGACCTGGCGGTTGAAACATTAAATAAAAGAAAACAATGGAAGAATCACTGTAGCCTCTTTTATAAAAATGGGATAAGAGCCCATGTGTTGTTTCCAGCAAAAATCTCCTTTTACTATAAAGACAAACTTAGAGTCTTCCAACAGGTGGCACAATTGGAGGCTTACATGAGGAAATCTATGTCCGACCTAACATGGACACAAGCAGCAACTTAATTAGGAGGAACTATATATCTGACAAATGTTGCAACTGGAAGACAAGCTCAAGTCCACAACTTTGAATGAACTAACCAGTTTCTTCAAAGACACAAGACCTACAGTGTCAGATAGATACAACATAAAAGTCTGAAATGAAGACCAATAAACTCGGTTAAGTACGCCAACCTAATATATGTTTGGCCACTAGTTGGCATTCTTGGACAATCTGTTCAATGTTATAGATTGGTTTTGGTTAACATATGTGTTGTATGTGCAATGTTATGCACAGTTTGGCCAGGCTAATATAATATTGCTTAAAAAGGTAATGCTCGGGCTGGACGGATACATAGTACCACTGCAGCGCGAGTTTAGTCTTTTAACCCCCTCACGCAGAGTGCTATGAACTCCGTACTAGGGTGAACGTTTGTTCTCATCAATATGCTTGTTACTTTCACTAATCTCTTGTTTTTTTCTTTTTTTGTTTATTACACACCTTATGCTAGGGGTAATGTTGTAAACCGGCAAGGGACGGGGATCCAGAAACAACATATGTACAACCCAGCCAGAGTAAAGACTGGTATAAAAAGTCATAATAGAGGCAATCTGAATTGTAACATACTTATTGGGATGAAAGTTAGAGAGATGAGAAAGTACAATAATGAAGGTACCATATTTATAACCAAACAAATAAATAAGTATGGCAGAACTTAATATATGCACTGTAAATGTCAAAGGCCTAAATTGCCCCATAAAAAGACGCAAATGTTGGCAGTTCGTAGGACAAAAAAAAATTGATATCATTGCAGCGCAGGAAACTCACCTGCTAAGTAAGGACAATTACAGACTAAAAAACAAAAAGTATAATTTTCGCCAATGCTAATAGTAAAAAAGCTGGTGTTATGATTGCAATTTCCAACGCAGTAAAGTTTAAATGTATTAAAAAAACGGGACAGGGAGGGCAGATATTTAATTATTAATTGTGAGATAGAGGCTATCACTTGTACAATTGCCTGTGTCTATGCCCCCAACAAAAACACACTAGCCTTCTTTAAAGAAATTATCCCAGCTATAAAGAAAGAAATGAATGGTAGGCTGATCTTATGTGGGGATTTTAACTCCCCCCTATCGTTATTAGATAAATCTAATCCAGCAAAAAAA
>QEPC01013222.1:2199235-2214183 GCA_003113815.1 Sphenodon punctatus
CAGCCTTGTCACCAACATCTCATGATCAACGGTATCAAACACCACCGACAGATCCAACAAGATCAAAATAGATGATCTGCCCTGATCTAATTCACAGCATAGGTCATCGATCAAGGCCACAAGTGCAGTCTCCGTGCCAAACCCCGGGCGAAAGCCAGACTGCGAGGGATCAAGAAAACTGAGGGATCAAGAAAACCGACCCAGTTCAGATGCCCCTGTAACTGCCGGGCCACCACCCGTTCAATAACCTTCCCTAAAAAGGGAAGGTTAGAGACTGGCCAATAGCTGGCTGGGGAGTCAACGCTCAAAGATGGTTTCTTGAGCAGAGGCCGTACCACTGCCTCCTTGAGGTGGCTACCCGGTACCCTGCCCTCCCCAAGGGAGGCATTGACCACCCCTCCAGCAACGTCCCTAGTGTCTCCCGGCTGGCTTTCACCAGCCAGGATGAGCATGGATCTAATTCACAACAGGTGGCCCGTACTGTCCCAAGGACCTCCGCCGCATCTCAAGGACCTCCATCTCAAGTGCAGCATTGAGGTCGTGATGAATCTGAGCAATTTTATCTGCAAAAAAGTCAGCAAACATGTCACAGCGGGCACTGGAAAATTCCAGTTCCAGACGGAGAGAGGCCGGACTGACCAGCCACTGCACCACCCAGAAAAGCTCTGCTGGACGTGACTTTGTGGATACAATGAGGGCAGCAAAGAATTTTTTCTTTGCTGCCTGCACCGCAACAGCATACACTCTTAAACTAGCTTTATGCTGCAATCAGTTAGCTTCAGTCTGAGTCCAGCACCACCATCGCTCCAACCGCCGTCCATCTTGCTTCATCCAGCGTAGGTTCTCCGTGAACCACAGTGACCCCCGCCATTGGCATTCTGGAAGCGGACGCCATGGGGCTGTTTGGTCAATGGCCTCAGTCAAAAAGCTGTTCCAAAAAGCAATGAGGTCATCAAGCGAACAGTCATCGAGATCAGGAGGTAATTCCCCTAGAGCATTCCGGAACCTTTCTAGTTCCATAAGTCTCCGGGGGCGGACCCAACGAACCGGACATACACCTTTCTGGGGGCAGACATGCACCAGGAGCCTAGTCTGGAGAAGATAATGATCCGTCCATGACAGGGGTATAGTTACCATATCCCCCACCACCGGATCCCCCGCCTCAAGGGCCAGACCAGCACCCTGAATTGTGCTTGGAAAGCTATAGGAAACCAGTGTAGACTATAGAGCGCAGGTGTAATGTACTCATGGTGACCCATCCCTAAAAGGAGCTGGACCACCGTGTTCTGCAGCACCAGCCACAGCTTCCAAATAGTCACCAAGGGTAGCCCCACATAGAGTGCGCTGCAGTAGTCTAGCCTCAAGGTAATGAAAGCATGAATAATGGTGGCCAGATCTGAGTTGAAAAGAAAGGGCCGCAGCCACCTCACCAGATGAAGTTGGTGAAAAGCGCTCCTGGCCACCACCACAACCTGGCAATCTAGGTAGAGCAGGGAGTCCAAAAACACTCCAAGGCTGCGAACCTGAGTAATTAGAGTGGGTCAGATCCCCTCGATAACAGGGGTCCCAATACTCTCCAAGTCACAAGATTGGCCAACCATTGTCATTTCAGTCTTGTCTGAATTCAGTCCCCAACAGCAGCCAGACACTGGGAAAGCATTGGGGGATCTGGGTCAGATAAAAAAGAGAGGTAGAGCTGGGTGTCATCAGCATAATGATGGCACTTCACTCCACACCACTGGATGATCTAGCCCAGCAGCTTCAGATACACTTGAACAAGAGGGAATACAGAATGAAACCCTGTGGGACACCACAAGGGAGGCCCTGAAGGGACGACGATCAATCTCCCATCACTACCCTCTGGGAACTCCCTGAAAGGAACAAACGGAACCACTCAAGAGGAGTCCTACACATCCCTGCCAGGTACCGTAGATGTTTCAACAACACCTCGTGATCAACCATATCAAAAGCCGCTGAAAGATCTAACATGATTAACAGGGCACAATTTCCTCTGTCAATCTCTGGGTGTAGATCATTGACCAAGGCTACAAGCACAGTCTCCAGGCCATCCCACAGAAAAAAACCTGACTGTAATGGGTCCAGGAATTTGAAAGCATCAAGAGGAGCCTGAAGTTACTGGGCAACCACACATTCAATAACCTGAGACAGGGTGATAGCTAACTGGGGAGTCAGCATCCAAAGATGGTTTCTTAATCAGGGTCTGGACCAATGCAGTTTTAAGGATGTCTGACAACCTACCATCCCAAAGGGAGGCATTGACAGCTCCAGCCAGCAAAGGCCCCAATGTATCCTGGTGGTTGGATTTCACCAGCCAGGACAGACAAGGATCTAATTCACAACTGGTTGACCGCATTGCTCCAAGCATATCCTCTGCATTGGTGGGCGACACCAATTGAAACTGATCCAAACAAATGGGACAAGGCTGCTCTTCCACAACCCCAGACTCTGACTCTGCAGTTGAAATAGCAGCACCCAAGTCATGGTGAATACATGCAATTGTGTCTGCAAAGTAGTTAATAAAAGTGTCACAGCAGGCAACAGATGACTCAGGTTCATGGTGAAGACAGACTGGGTTGACCAGGCCGTTGACCACCCAAAATGGCTCTTCAGGACAGGACTTTGCAGATGCTATGATAGCGGAGAAGAAAGCTTTCTTCACCACCATCACAGCCACAGCATAGTCCTTTAAAAACGATCTATGCCACTATCAGTTGGCTTCAGCATGAACTGAGCACCACCTGTGCTCTAACAGCCTACCCTCCCACGTCAACAGCCTCAGGTCTTCCGTATACCTGGGAGACCTATGCTTTTGCAACAGTGGGAGCTGGTGCCTGGGTGTAACCATGTCAATGGCCCTGGTCAAGATGTCATTCCATAAAGCAACCAGGTCGTCAACAGAGTAGCCATCAAGGTCAGTGGGTAAATCCCCCAGAGAATCCTGGAAGCCAATCCATTAGTCTCAGGGTGCAGATTAACCTATCTGGTCTACCCTCATCCATCTCCATGTAGTTTCATTGCGTGGAGATGGGTGGAGGCGCCCATGTGAAAGCCACAGGGGATGGATGGGGGTGCATGCGCGCTCCCGCGTTGCACCCACCACCACCCATGCACAGAGCAACGGGCTCTATGGGTGGAGATGGGTGTGCGTCCGCGGGAACGGCCGCACACCCACCTCCACTCACCGCGGTCGCACAGGCGCACATCCATCCCCCACCCACCACGGTCCGTTTAAAAACAGCCTCAGTGTGGGGGCATTCCCCCCACTGAAATGCTGTTGATAAAATATGACCATTATTGTAAATGGTGGGCAGGGCAGTGGCTGTTCTGCTCTCTTCACTTGGGTTTATTTCTATAGCACCAGTGATGAACCTGGCATGGACAGTCATGATTAGATATGGATGCCTGTACAATCTAGGGGAGACACGGGAGAAGGGACCATAGGGAGACAAGAGAAGGATACTTTTAGGACGGGGTAGATTTGCAGGAGGGATTTGAAGGTTGGGGGGAGGGAGGAACACTGATTGGTGTACAACCCACAATTGTAAGGGAAGAGACTGGAACCACTTCCCTGTTTTCAAGAATGAGCAGAAACATTATGTCACATTTTAAATTTCTACTCCACCCTATTCCCTTAGGGCTCAGGGTGGCTTACAAAAAAATAAGCAATGCACACATTACAATAAGCCCCCTTGCAACCCAACTNCTGTTGAAGCTCCCACCGGTGATTGACCTGCCCGGAGTCCAGCCAAGACCCAGCTGGTAAGAGTTTCCCCGAGTACCACCCCGACAGCCTGTGTCGGCGCTTCCCGGGTCCTGTGGACTTGACGGTGGGGAGTGTTAAAATACTAATCCCCCCCCCCAAGCCCCCCCCCCCCGCTGGGGGGGCAGGGAGAGTCATGGCACAACCATCCACCCTTCTTCACACTCCCACCACATATCCCCCCCAAAGAATCCCAGGCCTAGCCCAGTTCCAACCCCAGATGGGTGAGCAGCCACCTGCAAAGGGCAGGTAGCTCTTCCGTAGCAGCAGTGGGGCAGCAGCAGCCCCCGTGCTCCTGTTCCAGCCCCTCCCCCTTGCAGCAACAGCTCCCTTCTCCTCTCAAGGGGAGGCTGCTTGTATTTAGCAACAAAGGGGTGAGGTGGGATGTGAAAGAGAGCAAGCCCCAAGTGTCATGCCCTATGGGTCCTGTCCCCAGCAGAGCAGCAGCACTGGCCCCAGAGGCCCTGATGGGGGAAGAAGAGAATTCGCATAATGTTCGACTAAATGTTGAGGGGGGCGGGGGTGTGTGTGCCTTTAAGCATCAGGGATCAATCATCCACCCATTAAAGTCATTGACTTCAGTGGGTGGAGAAGTTATTAATTAATTATTATTATTATTAACAAACATTTATATAGCGCCACAGTGTACCTGGCACTTTACAAAGTAATAAAATAGGCAGGGGAACAGAGGGAGAGACAAGGGGTCTAACATTCATGAAGATGCGAGGTCTCAAGTGCACGTACTTGGCTTGGTTACGATGAGAATGTGAGCCTTTAGTGTCTTCTTGTTAAAAAGACAAATCTCCCCTTCTTAAAGTCCCAGTAAAACAGCCTCCAAACAAACCCCTATCTGTCCTGTATATGCAATCAGTTAATTAACCCATTAGCTCCCTTCCTCTACACCCTCTTCCTCCTCCTAATCTCCGAGCAGAGAACTGCTCAAAACATAAAGGCCTGAAAGTCAGACGTTGTGGGGAATACGAACATTCATATCCTTCCTGCTCTAAAAATTGGATGGCAGGCATCCTCCTCCCACCAGCGGTAGGGTTGTTGCCACCTATGTATATTTTCCCAGGCCACTTATGAAAAATGCATGTTGCAAGGCCTGCATTGGCACCAGTACAGGACCTGCAACATGTATTTTTCATAAGTGGCATGGAAAAATATACATAGGTGGCAACCCTAACTGGCGGTCCTCCTCTATGATCGGGCAGGATAATGACAACTGGGCATGTGTGGCATAGGCTAGGAAGTGGTGTCTGAGGTCCCTTGATTGAGTAGAGTTACTAACTTCTGGGTTTGACCCAGAATCTTCAGGTTTCAGTGTATCCCCTCCGGGTGAAGCTCCGTGAGAGTCAAACAAGACACTTGTAAATTGACTAGAGAGCCCGCAACAGCGCAACTCAGTTTAGCCAGCATGCACACTCACTCGCGCTCCCTCTGGTGCTTGCCAAGATAAAGCAGCAGGAAAGGCAAAGAGTACATGCTGCTCACATATCACCAGGCTCCCGTCTTATTTACAGGGGCTGCACTTCTGCACATACCTACAGCAGGTCAGAAGGGGCTCCATTTAAATAAAGCAGGTTTCATGTTAATGAGAGTTTATTAGAGAAATGGACCTAATTTAGAGTCTTGTTCCAAAAACCTTTGAAGAAATAAATCATGATAATAACTCACTGTGAGTTGTAGCATTGCTCATACCATGTCTTGTCCTTGACACTGAAAAGATGGATTTTCTTATTTACTTCACACTTCCCAGTAACCAATAAACTTTCCAATAATGCAATATTAAGCCCTCGGGCAGGGACCGTGTCTATCTTATTCTTTGTAAAGCGCCAGGTACATTGCTGGTGCTATATAAATGCTCATAATAATAATAATAATAATTAATAACTGTCCAAACTGTGACTGCTGTAAACTTGCTCTGGCTGCACCAGTGGCCTAACTGGCAGCTAAGACACTATGATATTATTTATCCTCAGCGCAGGCTACAGCAGTGACTGTTTTCCCAACACCACTCCAATAGGTGAGCCTTAGTTCTGCCATGGGTGAGGGCTGCGGGGGGCAGAAAGGAAAGCATAGTTCCCTTCCTCTTCCACACATTCAGGCCTGAGCTAAATTTCATTGAAAGGCAACAGAAAAGCTCTTACTGGCTTTAGGGCCAGAGGCTGTGGGGAGCCTCTGGCCCATGGACCAAGTTCAGCCTGAATCTGGAGCCGCCCTGAGCTGCGTTTCAGGAGGGATCAGGGTATAAATTGTGTATAACATAAAAATAAATACAAATCTGGTTTATTTTTGGCTCCTTTCTAGTTCTTGGATCTGGTTAATGAATCCAGTTTCAACCCTCAATCACTGAGCAAGTGAACTCAAGGGAAGGGAGCAAATATGAGAGCATGCACTCAAGGATGACGTGGACCCTCCCCTTCCTCCCCATATCCTAGAGTGTACACCCATAAGAAACCCTGCCCCTAATTCCTAACTGGCTCATTGAGCTTGTACTAATTTTCAAAGTAGCTCATGGAAGGAAAAAGAGGTTCCCCACCCCTGGCTAAGGCACTCAGTCCTTGTCCACTGAGCCGAGGACAAAGGTTGTTAGGGAACTGGATGGCAACCCATAACAGGCTTCCAAACAACCTGAAGTACAAGTTGTTCAAGCACGGTGATCACGGTCTGGATTTAAAGCCCCACAATGCTAGCCTGGTTTGGGGGTGCCCTCCCCCCAAATAAACCTTACCTTTGAATATAGGAGTCACTTGGCCTCGAGGAGCTGTGCTAATATAGCACAGGAGGCATCTACACAATGGAAAGTAGAGAGGGAGGCACTAGGTCCCTTCACTTCGAGATAAGCTGGTATCCCCGCAAAAGCTACCTTCCGGACCTGTCACTAACATACTACTGAGTTGCCATGATGACTAGCTAACATAGGCTAATCAAACCCAGCCTGCTATTTCATTTGGTTTCAATTCTGATCTTCTTCACTCTTGCCTGAAGAAGAGTTCTGTGAAGCTCGAAGGCTTGCATATACTTGCCAACAAAAGCTAGTTCAATAAAGGCATCATTCTCCCTCCTGTTGCCTCTTGTCTCTCTTATTTGGGACAGGACCAATCTAGAATATTTTCAATCTAGAAGCTACGAAAGGACTGCATCTCTGCAGACAATGAGAGGAAAGATGGTCAATGCACTGGACAAGGATTCAGAAGATTTGGGTTCCAATCCCATTTCTGCCAGACTCCTTGTGTGACTTGGGCAAGTCACTTAATCTTTCTGCCACTCTCCCATCTTTACACTGGCAACAATTCTTAGTTTCTCTCCCACACCTTGTCTATTTCTGGAGTAATTTTTGCAAAGCAGAAGTTTTGCATAGTCAGACTGTCTTACCATGGGTGTGTACAGCATCTAGCATGATGAGCCCTCCTTCTCAACCAGGGCCTTAAAGATGCTACCATAATACAGGTTAAGATGGCAGTTGAAAAGGATGGGAAGTTGCCCTTGCCTTCCCAGAAGGACCAGTGAGAATGGACTGAGAACGAATGGCTCAGAAACACTAAAAAAACCCATTGTTGCTTCAGTCCAGGCTGTACTAAGCAAGCAGCTCAGCTCTCTAGTTGCTGGTTCCAGTCCTACAGAAGAAAATCTAACCAGCTCTGTGTCGCTGACCTGCTGAAGAATCTTGCCTCTATATCAGTAAAGGATGCCACTTAGCTACAGGCTGCTGGATAGACTGCAACATGAGATCCCAGTGATTATTTGCATCACTGGGTCCCCTATTCCCCAGGGCAGCCTGTCCGACAAGCTGCCTGCCACTGCTGGGCTGTATCTCATAAATGGAGATGAGGATGGTGCAGTCCCGCACCGTAAGTTCGGGAAGGTGGAAGAGAAAAGTCTCGTTGAAGACAACGACTGGGGTTCGAGCCCTGAGGCTGGATTTCTGGTGCCTCTGTTTGTGGAGGTTGCAGGAGAGGTCAATCCTTGCGTACACATCTGGAAAGGGGAGAGAACATCAAGGGAAGTGACAAACTGAGTTTCAATAACACCTGAAATCACTGATCTGAGGTTGTATGAAATCACTGATCTGAGGTTGTTTGGTCAGATTCAACTTATGTGACTAAGGTGGCCACCGCTCTGGGTTTTGGCCAGAAACTCCAGGTTTCGACCCAGAGTCTCTGGGCTGTGGAGGAAGCCCCAGTTTCTCCAGATCAGCCAGGAGCACACCTGGTAACCTGGAAAAATGGAGGCTTCTGGGATTTGTTTTAAAATTTGTTTTTTTATTGTTCAATTTTCTGTGTGTGTTGTTTGCCGCACTGAGCTGCCTTTGGGCAGGAGGGGCGGGATACAAGTTTAAAATAAATAAATAAATAAATAAATAAAGCCACATCAGAAAGGGGTGAGCTCATAGGGACTTTCTTGCCTCTTTCCAATGTGGCACTGCCCATATGGAGTTTCATGCCATCATGGCACTCCATAAGGGGCAAGGCAGCTCCTTTGCCCCTCTCCCTTTCCAACATGTTCCTGCCTCCTACAGAATGTCGTGATGTCACAGTGCTCCGTAAGAGGCGGGGTTATGTAGGGTTCCCACCTATGTATATTTTTCATAATATATATTATGAAAAATACATGTTACAGGGACTGCACTGATGCCAGTGCAGGCCCTGCAACATGTATTTTTCATAAGTGGCCTGGGAAACTATACATTTATTATCATTATTTATTTATTACAAACAATTACTATCCCACCCCCTCCTGCCAAAGGCAGCTTGGGGCAGAGTACAATATAAAAGCATAAAATATAATATACAACATGACTTAAAACAATAAAATCATCAGTTTCCCCACCAACCCAATCCCACCCCTCCCCCTAGAAATCTCTTTCACCAAACACCTGGCGGAACAACCAGGTTTTACATTGATGCCTGAAGGAGGGAAGGTCCCGGGCCAAACGAGCCTCCGCCGGGAGGAAGTTCCACAACCGAGGTGCGGCGACCGAGAACGCCCCCTCCAATGTGGCCCCCCACCGAACACGGGGGACCTCCAAAAAGGCGCCCCCAGCCGACCACAACGGCCATTCCAGAACCCTGGGAGCGAGGCGGTCCTGCAGGTAGGTGGCAGCCCTAGTTTGGATTGCTGTATTACAGCAAAGCTTTCTCTCCATACTGTATTGGTGCCATCAGTGCCAGTGCAGGCCCTGCAACATGTATTTTTCATAAGTGGCCTGGAAAAATATACATAGGTGGCAACCCTAGGGTTATGCCAAAAAAGAGCGTGATGGCCCTTTTGCCCCTCTCCTGCCAATGTAACCCTGGCCCTTCCAGGTGAAAGTCAGGGAGGTGGTTACCCTACATGTGGCACACGAGGGTGTGACAACATCGTCTACGGATATGGTTGGGTGGTGCTTCCACTGAAGTCCACAAGGGTCACACCTTTGTATCTCAAGGATGAATTTGGTCCTTTAATGGAAGGGGGAAGCGCAGGGCTTAATTGTGCCAGGTTTCAGCACCAGAAACTCTTCCAGACTGTCTCTCACCACTACTGCTCTTCAAGACCCTCCCCCCTAGATGCAGAAGCACCAGCCTCAAACCCAGTCTCTCCCCTATCAGGCTTGGAGCGGATCGGTGGTGCCACATGCCAAACAGCCAGTCGGCTCCAGCAGCCTGGTCCCCTTCAAGCTTAATGTGGCCCTAAGCTAGGACTGGGAAGGTAGGGTCAGGGACACGGGCTGGTGGAGTCATGGGGCCTGGCAGGGCAGAGAGGGTGGGAGTTCTGGAGCAGGCTGGAGTCGGGGGCTTGTATCTATTGGGGTTAGGATTTTTTGTTAGTTTTTTGTTGTTGCCCTGGGGAGTCTTATTCTTAATCCAACCCCTGCACCAGAGGGAGAACCCTGAGGCTCCTCTGCAGAAACCAGTCTAGAAAGAAGGAAGAAGAGCAGCCTTTAACTTAGCAGGTTTAGGTCAGGATGGGGTTGCCCCTTTGGCATAATTCCATCCTCCACACAGTTTCTCCTGGAGGGAGGTGGTAACATTACCACCACTGCAGTGCCAAGAAAGAGTTTTGCTATTGGAGAGTGCTAGGCTGTCTCTTGGTGTTGGGTCCTTTTAAGATAGTTCTTGTCCTGAGCCAGTGTAGCTTAATGGGTTAAAATGTTGGGCTTGGACCTGAGAGCAGCATTCAAATCCTGTCTTAGCTGTGACCTCACTGGGTGGCCTTGGGCCCCCTCAGCCTCAGTTCCCCATCTGTAAAATGGGAATAATAATGTCCTACCTCCCAGGGTTGTTGTGAGGATGAACTAGATAAGGACTGGAAAGGGTTGTCAACACTGAACGCACTATCAAAATGGTCAATAACAACAGAGATTTAGCTCCATGGCATTCTCACTTGGAGGGAGTCAGCTCTGCAGCAGGGTTCTTATTTGTTTGTTTTCATTTCTATTCTGCCCTTCCCCAAAGGCTCAGGGCGACTAACATCATCATAAAAAACATAAAATACAAGCTAAAACACATAAAACCCCATAAAATACTTAAAATACCCCACTCAAAAAGACCAACAACCCACCTAATCCAGCTTGTTAAATGCCTGGCCAAATAAACAGGTCTTATGTGCCACATGTAGGGTAACCACCTTCTTGACTTTCACCAGGCGGGGCCAGGGTCACATTGGCAGGAGAGGTGCAAAAAGGCTGTCACGCCCCTTTCTGGCATAACCCCGCCTCTTACGGAGAACTCTGACATCACAACATTCTGCAGAAGGCAAGGCTTCTTCTTGCCTCCAGAGGAAGCTCAGACTAAGGCTCAAGGCAAACCTCCAAAAGAAGGGAGTTCCAGAGCCATGGAGCAGCCAATGAGAACACTTCTCTGCATGCCCTGGTCATCTGGGCCGGGGCCAATGGTGGAACTTGTGATGGCCAACACCAGAGACCGAACTGGGGAGCTAAAAGCATCTGCTGAGCCTCCGTAGCTGGGATCTGTAGTAGAGTTCCATCTAGCTTGGGCACAATGGGAGATATAACACACGCTGCCCAGTGAGTTACACTCAGAAACAGGGCAGCTGGCACCGGTGGAGTTACGTAGTAGAACAACAGTGAAAGTGAGAGGGACAGACACTCTCCTGCCCAGCCCCTCACATAAAACGGGTGGGTGGAAGGAACACATCCAACTGGAGTTTGGAGTGTCCATCCTAAGTACTGAATCATAGAATTTATAGGATTGGAAAAAAATCATCTATAGGTGGCTTGAGGTGGTTCATTACAGAAAACCACCTCAAGCTGCTTCTCTCTCACAAACAGCGGGGTTGGAAAAGGTGAAGTCGCAGGCCTGAGAGAGATGGACGGACCCCCAATCCCAGAGAGTATCAGAAAATAAATCTCTTTACTTTTATCTGGACTGACGTGCAGGGAGGTAGCTTTGAGCTTAAGCAGCCCAACCTCTATCCTTTGAGAAATTGGGAGACATTTCAGCGACACAAGGACCTCTCCAACAGCATCCTGTAAAACGGACAGAAGTGCCAGGCCATAAATATCCAGCTCTCCCTCTATTCCAACCAACGCATGCGCACACACACTGCTGAGGTGAATTCACCCTGAACGGCACCGTGGGTAGCTTTCTGAGGGAGAGAAATCTAAATTTTCACCTAGTAATACACCTCAGTTACCACACACAGGAGTGGCTGGGTTACATGGCAGGTGAGTACCTAATCTCTCTACTTCTGTTCTGACACACACACACTTCCTCACCCAGGGTTTACCACACTCTTGTGGAAATGTTTGTGTTTAACCCACTCTCATCGTGTTGGAGCTACAGCCACGCCAACCTTGGCAAAGGGCTGCAGCTTGCCCTTCCCCACCTCAGTTCTGATCATTCCATTCTGGCCGGGAAAGCCTTGAGACAGCTGCTCCTAATTGGCTGCTGGGCCTCCTTTTTGTCTATATCAGGTTGTTCTAGCATTGACCTCATTAAAGCAGCTCAGTGCTTGGTAGTACTAGCTCCTCTGCCCTGCTGTTTTAACCTCCCAGCCTTGGACCCTTCCAGAGCTGACACTGACTTTCTGGCAATGTCTTCTGAGTACGTCTCTTGCCTCTTTTGCATCACCTACATTCTCCTGACTAACTTTTTGGCGTCAAACCTCAGCATTGTCTTCTGACCATGTCTCGTCTAGGATGGCCAGATATGCAAATTTTAGAGAATACTTATGAGAAATATAGGTTGCAGGGCTGCATTGGCTGTATTTCTCATTAAAAAAATACCTGCTTACCTGCAGGACTGCCTCACACACACACACACCCCGGTGTCCTGGTTCGGCCCCTGCGGTTAGCCGGGGACACCCTCTTGGAGGTCCCCCAGGTATTCCAGGTGGCTACCTTTGAGAGGACGTTCTCGGTGGCCGCACCGCAGCGGTGGCCCTTCCAGTGGATATTCGCCTCTCTTCGGATCTCCCCTCCTTACGTAGACACTGTAAGATCTGGCTGTTTTGCCAGGCATTTGGAGAGGGGGGATGGGTAGTGGGGGGGGGGGGACGGTTCTTTGGGAGGAGAGGGGTTTCTTACCAAGCTTCAGTTGTTTTATTTGATGTTTATTTATTACTAATGTATTTTATATGTTTTTCGCCGCCACGAGCTGCCAGTAAGCAGGAGGGGGTGGGTTACAAATTTTGATAAAAATAATAAGTGTCCTCTAAAATTTGCATATCCGGCCACCCTAGTCTCGTCCCAGTCCTGCTAAGCCTCACCCCAGGCCCCGATCGTGCATATACTCACCTATATACTCCCCCATGACCCAGCTGCCCCCTTACACATCTAAGCCATCCTAACCACTTATAAGGCTGCAGTGTTTAAACTACTTAGGCTGCTTTCCCATGAGCAGTTTTTGGCGCCATGGGAGCACACGCTAACCAAAGGTAGCGCAGCTCCCGTCTTGTGGGAAAGGAGGAAGCGCGGCTCTCCCGCCGGCAAGCTCATGCGTCAGACAGGGCAGGATTTCACTACCCTGTCCGACGTGCGAATTTGCCGGCAGGACTGGGAGCCACACTTCCTCCTTTCCCACAAGACAGGAGCTGCGCTACATTTGAACATCGCATGCTCCCGTGGCGCCAAAGGCTGCTCACACTCTGGAGGAGCCCCGATGACTTTAGTGAAGTGGCCGGAGGACAGCAGCTAGTCCATTTTTGCTCCTGGGTGAGGGCACGCACAAAACCTATTATTACCTTGGTTGCCTTCTTCAGCTCTTCACAGAACTCCATCCTTTGGGAGGCCTTTAGCATGCTGAGATCAACCCTCACTTCGCCCAGCACAGTGTGTCTGGAATATCTATCGAATTCCTTAACCTAGGGGATAGATAATGAGAATCAGCATTTATTTATTCAATGACTTGCATCCCGCACCCTTCAGCCCTGCGGCAGCTCAGGACAGCTCACAAAATATTTAAAACAATATATAAAAACAATACACAAAAGGGATTACTAAACCAATAAAAACAACAACAAAGAGGTAAAACCACTGGTAAAAAACCCACCCTTATCCCCCCCCTCCCCCAAACAGCCAGGTCTTACAGGCCCGACGAAAGACCAACAGGCTGGGAGGCAGGCGAGCTTCCTCTGGGAGGGAGGTCCACAGCCGCAGTGCGGCCACCAAGAACGCCCTCTCCATCGTGGCCCCCCGGTTCACCCGGGGGACCTCCAAGAAGGCGCCCCCGGTAGACCGCAGCAGTCGCTCCGCGGCCCGGGGAGTGAGGTGGTCTCTCAGATAGGAGATATTTCCTGCAAAGGACATAGAGCAAGGGACGCCAAGAGACAGATCGTGATCTATGGGTAGATCACAGTGTGGGGAGTGGGACCAGCCCCTCAGAGACTCACCTCTGGAGAAGAGAGTGGAGCCAGCACACCAAGTAGCGTCTGTGTTGGAGACAGGCTAGGAGAGCTCTTTTAATGTGGAAGGGAAGGTGGAGTGCTCCTCTCCACTCCTGAGAGGGGCGTAGCTAGGTTGGAGTGGGCCCAGGGACAAGAAATGGAGTTGGGCCCCTATTGTGGAGCTCAGACACACACATGTGAGGCACAAGTGCACCGCTGCAGTAGCAGCAGCAGCAGCAGCTGAGATTATGCACGCTCTCTCCTGTGGCATCGTTACTCTCCATGCACTACCACTTGGAGTTATTACTTTATCCTTGAACACCTTGCTGTCAGTGCTGTGAGGAAAAAAGTAAACTGATTGAAAAGGCACACCCAACAACATTATTTTCTAAACAGCAGTGAAAGGAAAGATAGCAATAGCAAAGACTAAACATCTCTTACTGTTCTGTTCAGACGTTTTTCATGCTTTCAGGGGCGGCTGGTGAGTTTTGATGTTGGAGGGGCACTGGAGCAGTAAAGCTGGGCCTAGGGGCGGAGCCAGGGATGTGGTAGGCGGAGCCAGGGCTAACATTACATTACTTAATCCAGCAATTTTAGTTAGGCAGGTTATATTCACCTCCTCTGCCAGGTTTAAAAGCAGGCAGATCACCAGACTAAGAGTTACATCTCATGATTTAAAACCCCCAATTTTATCACAAACATCACATTTCTAGGATTTTGAACACCCATAAGATCACCAGACTAAGGGCACTTTTATACGATCCCACTCACAAGCAGGATGGTTAAGTGCCGGCATATTCCCCCCGCCTTTCTCTGTACGCCGTGTCTGATGCTCAGAAGAGCATCAGACACGGCGTTGAGTCTTTGTGCGCATGCACATACTTCGGCGCATGCGCACTGGGCCAAAGAACCCGGAAGTGCGGCGTAAAGCCGGCACTTCGGGGATCCGCGTCGGAGGGGGCAGGATCACCTGCCCGGTCCGACGCGGGGGAAGATCCAGCTGCAATGTTTAAACAAGCGCCAAGAAATGCGGCTGATCAAAGGATCAGCTGCGTTTCTTGTCTCGTTTAAAAGCGCCCTAACCGTTACATCTCATGATTTCAAAACCTCAATTGAATCACGGGGCATTAAATACTAATTCCCCCTCACCCTCTGCTGCATGTGTGTTGGGGGTGGGGTGGGGGATTAGTATTTAACACTCCACATCATCAAGTGAGCAAAACCCATATAAAAACCAGAAAACCACACATAAACAAACCAAACCATTCCCACAAGCCCCCAAAGGCATCCCCGGCAGCCAAACACCTGTGCAAGCACACAGGCCTTTTAAAAAAAA
>QEPC01013222.1:2215124-2233257 GCA_003113815.1 Sphenodon punctatus
CACCCCCCCCCCATGCGCATTTACTCACCATTGTCGTGTCAGGGACTGGCTGCTGGCACCGGCAGTTAGTTCTCCTCACTGTTCAATGGAGGCGCTTGGTGGCGAGACGTGCTGCGGAGCGCATGCTCAACTCAGTTCAAGCATGCGCGCTGCAGCACATCCTGCCACCGAGTGCCTCCATTGAATGCCCAGGTGAGGCTTTGCATTGAGCTCATAGGGCTCAATGCAAAGCTGCCGCTCAGGGAAATTTCATTTCCCTAGCGGCGCACTTGGTCTGAACGCTGAGCCGCCCGGCTCGCGTTCAGAGTAAGTTTGTCCCTTCTGGGACTCCAGACTCTGGAGTCCCAGTAGGAGTCCAGCCAGCTAGTGCTCACTGACTGAGCGCTCTCTGCCTCTCTATCTCTGCCAGCAGCTGAAATTGACATCGGAGCACCGCGCTGCTGACTGCAAGTACAAGCCAAGCAGCGGCGGTGCTCCAATATCCATTTCAGCCGCCGGCAGAGGCAGAGAGTGCTCAGTCAGAGTGGTGTGCCCTGCGCCCGCTCTCCCCCGACCCCGGTGCCACTGACAGTAGCGCTCAGTGAGCACTACTGTTAGTGGCACTGGGGATGGGGGGAGAGCGGGGGCAGGGCACTGCCCCAGACGCCCTCAGGCTAGGGCCGCCACTGTATGCTTTATTGCTTTCTACCCAAAATCCTCCTTCCTGTATAATAGAAACCTCTGCACTCACAGAGGTGGGAGCTTGGGAAGGGAAAAGCGAACCTACTGTCCAACTACAGGTCACATCTGTACACTCATACTGACTGGGCAGAAGAAATCAGAAATCCTGGACATCCTAGTGGTGCCAAAATCCAGATCTGAGCCATGGATCCCACTGAATCCCAATGACTTTTTCACCCACCCTCTTAAATCCCACCATCCTAGTACAGATATAATAGACCCTAACTGCAAAAAATCATTAGCCTCACATTATGGATTAATTACAGGAGGAAGAGGAGACATTTAGGGTATATTTTCACAAACACTAGCAAATATGCAGTTTACTCCCCTCTGGACAAAATGACCTGTTATTCCCCACTGTTATGGGGCAAAAATAACGTGGTACTAGTGAGGCTGGCACTTTGCCTAGAAATACATAATTTACTAAAGTCTGTAAAGATGTGGAATTATGAGTAATACGTAATTTCAGAAGTTAAAACCAAATATAAATCTTCATGTTTTTCAGCATAAATTAAAATTACTAAGACCATCAGAATCCTCAGGAAGATTGTTAAAAGCAGGGCCAGCATTCCAGCAAGAGCAATGTGCACCTGACCTGATCTCAAAATGTGGAAAGGATTAGCCTAAAGAGGAAAATCACAACCACCAAAAATCAGGAGGAGGGGATTGACTCAATTCCAGATCTTGTCTGCTTGGAACCATCTCTAATATTTAACTCAGCAACAGGAAGGTTGCAGGGAAAATGGCCAGTCATGGAAGGGAATAGTAAGAACAGAACTGGAGGAAACCTATGAAGGTGAGTGATTATACACTTAAAGTGAAACACTACTGTCAACCTTTATTCTTCGTTCTAAGGCAGGCTGTAAAAATCTGTTTGCCTGCTTGTCTTTAGCAAGTATGCTTTTTGAGGAAGATTTTCCTTGAGGCCCCTCAGAACCGGGGGGTGGGGGGGCTCCCCAAGGCATGTGCAGGCAGATGGAGAAGCCTCACCTCAGAAGTGCTGGGTTGGGGCTGTCCCAGGAGCTAGCTTCTTCTGGCAAGGTGTAGAGAGGAGGGAGGGGAGCGGAAACTCCAGCAAGGCAAGAGGCTGCTGAACAAACTCGTTGCTGAGGAGATTGTCAGAGTACGCTGAGAGGGAGAGCCAGCCCTCTGGCCCAACAGCCTGGCCATGTGTGCGGCTGGGGCTCCCCTCCAAGCAACTCGGAGGCAGTAGTGAAGGAAGGAGGGGACCAGGATGGGAAGGTTGGGATCTTTCCCCAGTGGGGATGGGAACCCAGCCTGTGGGAAGGAGGTGGAGGGGGGTGCTCTATCTCTGGTGACCCAGGGGAGGAGGTTTCAGGTTTCTGTCACTGTGGTACGCTTGCGGGAGCGAACAGGGGGTGGGGCACGGAGCATAAATGCCAGCACCGAGGAGAGCTCGGCGCTGGTGGTTGAGTGGAGAGACCGGCCTGTGCGAGAAGCTAAGTAGCGTGTTTTTGGGTCTAACCTTGGATTTGCGAGTGTGTTAGTGTATGAGCCTTGTTGTTCCCTCCTCTTGTTGCATCCTTGGCCTGATAGTGGACATGAGTGAGCGAGCGAATGAAGTGTGTTTGAGAGACCCACACATGGCCAGGTTGTTGGGCCAGAGGGCTGGCTTTCCCTCCCAGCCGACGGCCTCCTCGGCAACAAGTTTGTTCAGCAGCCTCTTATCTTGCTGGAGCTGCTGCTTCCCTGCTCTCCTCTCCCTCTCCCTCTGTCTCCTCTCCACACCTTGCTGGAGGGAGCTAATCCCTGGAAGAGTGAGAGCAGCTGTCACGGGGAAAGAGGTCAGGCCCAGAAAAGGGGTTCCACTAGCAGGGACTTCAGTTACCCACACTCTCAACTGCCCCACGCACCGGCCCGGGGCCCTAAATCCAAAGGAATCTCTCTGGGAATAACAGTCCATCAGGATAGTGGGTGGACCTCTAGGCCTCACAGTGCCCAGGTCCCTATCATCATAGGGTGCCCGGTGGTTATAGGGAGCCTGGGCCTCAGTCTGCCTCCCAACACACAGTACCCAAACGAGGATGGGGGGAGGGGACAGAAAGCAGGTGCAGAGTAAGTGCCCGGGGAACGGGTAGGGGGTCCAGGAATAAGGGGTTCTGGGACCAGGTTCTTCCACACTTGACAGGAATGGGGGAAGGACCTCAGGAGGAGGGGGAAGGGAAGGGGCTCGCATTCCTCTCAAACACACTTCACTCGCTGACTCACTCACGTCCACTATCAGGCCAAGGATGCAACAAGAGGAGGGAACAACAAGGCTCATACACTAACACACTCGCAAATCCAAGGTTAGACCCAAAAACACGCTACTTAGCTTCTCGCACAGGCCGGTCTCTCCACTCAACCACCAGCGCCGAGCTCTCCTCGGCGCTGGCATTTATACTCCGTGCCCCACCCCGTTCGCTCCCACAAGCGTGCGTACAGGGGGCATGGCCACCGCCTGTGCCTCCCCAGGTCCCCATTCCGCCTGCAGCTGAGCTGGGGGCGTATCCTGTATGGGCAGGGGCGTGTCCTGCACTGCCGCAGGAGCAGGAGGCGGGGCCAACTCCAGAGGTCCTGGCGGTGCTGTGATGGGGCCTGGGGATGATCCCCGCTTCAACCTCCCCCCCACCCCAAAAGGCAACGAGCGCCCCCGGAGGGGCTTGACAGCGGCGTTGTTTTGGTCACATGCGCTCACCTCCCGCAGCCAGGAAGTTAATTCAGTGCTTTCAATCCGGGGCTGGGGTGTGGTGCGGGAGGCAGAGAGGACTGGAACTGCTGCTGCTGCAGGGCCCCGAGGCGGCTCTGAGTGCTGGCTGGTCCAGTCCAGCATTATATTGTGACCCCCTAGACTCATGGGCCTTCTAGGCTCATGGGCCCCGGGACAATGGTCCCTCCTGTCCCTATGATTCCTATGCCCCGAGACCACTCCTGAGACCAGACCTCCTCCACTCCACTAGAGAGGAGTGCTCCTTTCCACTCCTGAGACCAGTTGCTGAGGTGCTGCGAGCCAGTAAGAGGTATCCTGGTAGATCACCTGAAGTTGATGCCTAGATCAAGGGGATCACATGCACTGTAAGTCTGGTCACCTCTGACACAGCCAGATTCTCACTCAGGGTAAACCTGGTGCCACTCTCTCTGAAGCCAGTTGAAGTTGCAGATGCTCATAGCCAGGGGCATATCTAAATTGGAGTGGTTTCTGGTGCAGAAGATGGAATGCCCATTGGCCACCATTAAGCCTACTCTCAGACTAGTGGCAGAGGACACAGTGCAGCAGAGAGCATGCCCCCTTCCCCCGCACCCCAGCTCATGGGCCTCAGTGCAGCTGCATCACCTGTTCCTATTATAGCGGTGCCCTTGCTTATAAGACTGAATTCTGGCTGTCACTCTTCACACAGTCTAACAACGACATTTCCATCCGCAGCAATCTCAGGGCAGACATAAAATATTATCCCATATATAATTTCCCAACCCCACCTAACTAGGCAGCTGATGGTCAACTCAATACAGCCTCTGTATGGACCCAGTATTTACCCTGATTCTCCACAGGGAGGAGCCATTGCTCCATATGCAGACCCCAGACAAAATGTCACTCAGGCCAGGACCAAGGATAAATTACAAACTAAGTGATGCTATCTAGCGCGCACAGCAAACTTGGCATCAGGGTCTTTAAATACAACCTCTTAGATAGGACCAGTCAAATTAAAAGGGCAAGAAATTGCAGCTTTAGATTTTAAAGTATCTCAGCAGGGCTGCTTTACCATTCTTATTAGATACAGTAGAAGGTGGGTGGGGAGAACCTTTTCCCTCCCACCAGCTACTTTGAAAATCAGCACAAGGCCCGCAGACCAGATAGGAATTGAAGCAAGGTCACTGTGGCTTAAGGGATGTGCTCAGGATGGGGAGGAAAGGAAGAGGAGGGTTCAGATCATGGATCTGTGCCATAGAAGTACGAGGAGTAATTGGTGGTTATGACTACTCGGTGGTAAACTACCCCTTACTAATGTAATTAATAAACACTAGGGGTGTTTTTAGACAAGCATCTCCCCACCCATTACCCACCCATCACCCACCTATCATGCATGTTGCAGGGCTACATAGGGCGCCAATGCAGCCCTGCAACGTGCATGATGGGTGGGGAGATGCTTGTCTAAAAACACCATAACCACGGGTAACAGTTCTGAACACAGAAATGTGTGGTACGCTACCACCCATCCTTCTGTCTGGGGATACCGTGGGGTATCCTAACTTTCCCTAATGTGCGAACAAGGCCTAGAGCAGTTCCTTGAGCGCTTTTCACCAGTGCAACACAGAAAGCGACAGTCCCTTCCCATTCCCAGCCCCACCTCTAGCTTTATGCTGCTCTTTCCCAGCTCAGCCTCCTTCAGGGAGCAGGCAAATTGGTCCCCGAAGATGGAGCTCCTGCAGTTCTTCACCACCTGGGTTTGCCACTCATGGACAATATTCTGAAGCCCAGAGCCTTGAGGTGAGGCCCGACAGAACAGCCTGACCCGAACAAAGAAGTCTGCACTGCCTCGACTGGGGAGGCCCATGGCCTCAATGACCATCACGAACAGTTCCAAGCGTTGCCTGTTGTAGAGAAGAGAGAACTTCAGCTTGCCCTGAGGGCTTTCAAGAAAGCCAGCATCACTGTCCAAGCTGTCCATGCTTACTGAGGAGAGGGAGAGGCAGGTGCTCAGTTTCTCCAGCTCCTTTTGCAGTTTCTGTATCTGGAGAAAGCAAGAGAGATTTTGGTCTTAAGAAAACATTCAATGGGCACAAGTGCCATCAATTATCTGTCTCTCACAAGCAATGAACAACTGGTTACAGAGAGCACAACTGCCATATTGAGAGAGATGTAGTTGGATTGGAACGGGCCCTGGTGCAAAATATTAAATACTCCCCACTCTGCCTCTGAGGTAGGGATGTGCAAGGGCATTGACGGAGCAGGGGAGAATGAGGAAGTCAGGGTCTCCAGGACAGAGGTGTGGGCAGATGCCAAGGTCATTGGGGCAAGCAGGTGAAAGGTTGCCAGGGAGAGGCTGAAGAGACTGGGATAGAGGTAGGGAGTGAGAAAGGGGGTGGGGGTGGGGTGTCTCTAGAGGTGAGTGGCAAGGCATGCTGAGGCAGAGTCCAGCAGGCCCACCCAAGCGCTCTGTGGGTGGACAGGCATGGGGTGCATCCTGGCATGCTATACCCTCCATCCAGTCAGTCCTGCCCTTGCAAACTTGGAACCAGAGAGAAGTGGGATCTGTGATCGAAGGCAGCCCAGAAGCAGCTGGGAAGCCACACTCCTCCTCTCCTGTTGCTGTCCTGTCCCTCACCTCTTCTCAGCAGCAGCAGCAGCAGCAGCAGCAGGATACACAACTGGGCTCCTGGGCCCTGGGGCAGCTGCACCAGCTGCCCCTGTTATAGCTACCACCTTGCATGTTGGTCCCAAATATGAGAGGTATGGGAGACAAAGTAGTTCAGATGATGTCTTTTATTGGAACAACTTTTCTTGGTGAGAATATGGCCACATTCTCCATGCACTGAAGTCAATGGCTCAGCTCCCATTGACTTTAATGGGAAAATATTCTGAGCTACACAAAGCTCTTCATGACTGGCAGCCTTTGGAGCCAGTGACTGGTGCATCTTTCATGGTGTGATTCCCAAGCAGGATAGCACATGCACTAGCAGTTGGCATGGAGGCAAGCCTCATTGAATGAATTGGACACATGCATTTTCTAGAAGATAGTGAGTGTGCTATTCTGCCAGAGGATTACACTGCCAGTCAAGAGGTTTGAGGTATTGTGGCAGGGTGCTGAGAGCATTTCCTTACAGCAAAATGTCCATGGCCAGCCAGCACCTTGCCACTAGTCACGTGAGCCCAGCAGGAAAGGGTTAACAATAACATGCGGCAAGAGGGCGTTTAGCTCAGGTGCAGCCAGCTTGGGGGGGGGGGGGAGGTCAGGTGATGGGAACTGACCTTATAAGAGCAGGGGACTCAAATGGAGAGACTCATTAGTGGGGACAGCAGGGATGGGAGAAGGGTTGTATTCAGTGCGCTTCAGGGAAGTGAGTTCTTTAGGAAGATCTGCTGCTGTAACTGCAAGAAGGAAAATAAGCAGTTCTGGTGCCCTGGCTGTGGAAGGGAGCTAGGACAAAGGAGGCATGCTAGAGATCTGGAAACCCAGCCCGCGTAGTACAGTGCTGGATCCAGGGAAGCTGGAGCCCTAGGCAAAGTGGTGGGGTGCACCCCATCTAACATAGGAATGCTTGATGGACATATGCTGACTGTCCCATTTGAAAAAGGAAAGGTGTTAGTAATGAATGTTTGATTAAACCTTCAGTGAACAAGGCTCCCTCCTGTGGGACCCTCCGTACCTTGCTCCCTGATGCTGCCATCCCATGGGCTCAGAGGAGGGGCTTCTGAAAGCAGGTGGCAAAGCTTCACCCCTCACCTCCCATGCTGGCTCTACCTTTGACTGAAATCCAAAAGGGGAATGACATTTCTGGCAGGGAATCATCCCTAAAAACCTTATGGACATCATTGCAGAAGCTCTGACCTGACAGGAGCTGTTGCTATGCTTGACTGTTCTCGCTGGTGCAAGGAATCCTTCAGAAGCTCCTAATTCACAGATTCCCACAATGGGGTTTGTGACCCCTTTGCAGATGGGGTCACTCTGGCTGACAGTAGGGTAACTTTGGGTTAAACATTGTGGGGCCGAGGATGCCTTTGAGCCTTAGGGAACAGCCCTTCATCCATTAAATTCAATAGGAGCTGGGCCACTGACTTCAATGGGTGGAGGATTGTACTCTTAATATCCTGAAAGGCAAATTTCCTCTTTGTTTGTCTCAGCAGGGTTTCCCCCCTTCCTTTGTGAAGTCCCAGTGAGAGAGCATCTCCTCCTCTGAAAACCCCTGATTAAGTCATTAAATTAGCTTTCTTTAGAAAATTAGATTTTATATCTTAAATAGAAATTTTATTTAGAAGTTAGTTTTTTCACAGACACTCCTTCCCTCATACCCCTTCCTGCCACTGGAGCCTAGATCAAGCCAGAAGCTCCTTTTCTAGGGTTCAAAAGTTGGGGGTTTGGACATTCATATTCCTCTTCTCTCCAACAGTTGAGGGGAGGTGCAACCCCTCTGTCCTCTTCTCCCCCACACCCTCCAAATACACTATCATTTTGCCCCTGTTGGCTGACATTTTGTATAATCCTGTGACTCCAGACAGCAACAAGCAAGTTCTATTTTAAGGCCGCTTTCACGCATTACTGGGGAGGCAAGGGAACCTCCGTGAATGCGATCACAGCCGTATTCTCATGCACGCGGGAATGTGCTAGTCTGCTTTTATCCCACGAGAACACTTGCGCATGAGTGGGTCCCCCAATGTAGCTTTTACAATGACGGGAGTTCTTGCATGATAAAAGCAAAATAGCACATTTCCATGCATGCTAATTCCCGTGAGAATAGAGCCGCGTTTGCATTCACGGAAGTTTCCCTGCCTCCCCAGTAAAATGTGTGAAAGTGGCCAAACTCTCGAAATGGGGTTGCTGCTCCAACAAGGATGTGCCGTATGGGGTTTCCTACAGCATTTTAGAACAGAACAGAGAACTTGGATTTGATATTGGGAGTCCTTTCTGTTCGTATGAAGAAAAAGGAAACACCACCACAAGATATTGAGTTCTTGCCCCATGGGGAAAACAAGTCACGTCTGAATTCTGACCCTTGAGTTTTATGTCCATGAAATGGCCTTTTACCACACACGCAGGTATCCTGAGATTAGCATCATGTACTTACCTTGGCTTCAGGCTGACTCTGCTTAGCCATGTCGAGAAGTGACGGTTGTATTTTTTCCCCTTGGAAAGTGTTCCAAGTTTCACTGAGGTATTTTCTTGCTGCGGGAACAGAAAGAGCCAAGTGAGCAAGAGGTTATAGTTGTAAACATAAAGCCAGGGGCCAAGATTCTCCAGGACTAATGACTTTGGGGAGGGAGCTTCCATTTTGGGATACCTGAGGTAAAGCACTTTCAAGTGGCTAGGTAGTCAATGGTTAGGGTAATAACCTTGGACTTGGGGAGACCTGGGTTCTCTGCTTGGGTACAGACTCCCCATGTTACCTTCACAAAGGGTGAAAACAGACATGACACTAAGCACCCTTTAACCACCCTTGGTGGTTATTTATGCATGTTGCAGGGCTTCATAGGGCACCAATACAACCCTGCAACATGCACAAATAACCACCAAGGGTGGTTAAAGGGTGGTTAGCGTCATGTCTGTTTTCACCCAAAGTTGTTTAGACATTATAAGCCTCAGTTCCTCCATCTGTAAAATGGAAGAAGTATTTCTTCACCCTGAGGTTAATGGGAATGGTCTGGGACAGTTAGGTGACCAGCTAAATTTGAAGCTACTAGTGTTCTGTGAGGGGAATCAGCTGGCCCAGTAAGTGTAGAGAGCCTCAAGTTCAGGGAAGAAAGGGACAGGCTAGCTGCTAGGAAGTTGATTTGCCTCAGCAAAACAAAATGTTCTCTTTTTCTGGAAGGAAGAAGTGGCTTTAACAAGGCCCAGAGGACTGAGGGATTCCTACACAACTGTGAGTAGGAGGCCACTGTTGGTATATAATTTATGCCAGTGATTCTCAAATGTGTTTGAACCACACCCCTCTTCTACTTGTCTGTCATAGTTGATGCCCCTCCCCTCACCCACATACATGTGCCTTGTTCCTCTTTTCCTCTCCCCAACTTCCCACCCTGCTATTGCTCCCCCTCCCCAGTGTTGCTTTTTTTTTTTTTAACTTTTCACACACAACCCTCCCACCCCATTATTTGTTCAGTGAGAGTATGGAGCTAGGTGTTTGCCATTTGGGGTTCTTCTTGCACCCCTGCAGAACACCTTCCGGGGCCCATCCCATAGTTTGAGAACCTAGGATTTTTTATAATAATAAAATTTTATTGAGTCAGCCAAAGCCATATCAAATAACAAATAACAAATATTTTATTTGGATTTTTTTTATACAAATGAACCTGTTGATGAGAGACCCCCTGTTTCAGCACCTAAGCTGGTGTGTCAGCATTATTATTTTATTTATTTTAGATTTATAACTCGTCCTTCTCTGAAGGTTCCGGGAGAGTAGCAGTGTAAAAAAATAGAAATACATATATAAAATATGTAAAAATTAAACCCAGAAAAACTGTATAAAATATGAAAATCCTACTAAGACAACTATCGCCACTTGCTAAATGCCTGTCAAACAAATAGGTCTTATGTTGCCTTCAGAAAATGCTCGGGCTTTCGCAGGCGACAGACCTCCGGGAGACAGGAACTCCTACGCTGGGGAGCAACCACCAAGAGCACCTCTCTTCATGTCTCTGCTGCAATTGGTGCAACAAGGGTTGAAGGAACTTTCAAGATGGTGTCCCTGGCTGACCTTAGGGATTGCAATGGAACTGCCCTGTGGGCAGGAGGGGCGGGATACAAATTTTATATAAATAAATTAAAAAATGAATAAATAAGGGTGCAGTCACTCCTTCAGATATGTGGGGGCCAAGCCATCTAGGGCTTTATAGGTCAACACATAGGTGACTTGTGGGCAGGGGGCAGACCTTCTGTGTCTCCCCTCTTCCCCCCACTGTCGACAGTTACCAGTCACCTATGGGTCAAAACCAGCACCTTGAATTGTGCCTGGAATATTATTTATCATTTTCTATAGCACTTTCATTGTTCAAAGTGCTTTACAGTCCTTATTAGTTCACCCTTGTAACAACCCTGTGAAGCAGGTTACTATTATGACCTCAAAGCTGGGTACTTCTCTGCTTTGTGGTGGGGTTTGGTGAGACTGAATGTGTTAGACTCTGGGTGTTTGCAGATGAGATGCTACCCAACATACCCATGAGCCACGGATCCAACCGCCCATCTGAAGGTGGAGCAGCTCGATGTGCGCTCTCATGAGCCATAGAACACCCACTCTCAGCCACTCACAGAGCACTGCCGGGAAATCTGAAGTGCACCGCGCGAGGCAGGCCAGATGTGTGACGGCTGCCTCCGTAGCCGGTGCAGCCACGCTGCAGGCTGCCTGTTTGATCCATTCCCCACACAGTCCACGTATGTGGATGCTCCGTGACACGCTGCAGCCACGGCTCCCCACCCCCATGGGCTTGCTCAACTGAAACACTCTGTGAGAGGTTCAGAGTCTGTGGGGAGGGGCGCTTGGTCCTTGAGTTTCTTCTGCTTTGTGTAAGCTCCTTGTTAATTCTAATGCATCAGTGATGAGCCAGGCCTTTGTGACTGGGATAAGCTGTTCCCTGGCACTCACCTTTCCCTAGTTTAAGTTTCTGGTACTGGCACATCTGGCAGGCTAAAAAGGCTAAAGCCACCAAAAGCAAGAGGATGGCTAAGGCCAGGATCCCATACTTCCAGGCATCAGAAAAAGGCAGCTGCACACTTTGCAAATAAAGCAGGCGCAAGTTCTCCTGTGTCATATCTTGCTACCCTGTAAGAAAAAGGACGATGTGTCAGTGCTGCTATGGAAGCTGTGCAGATTCTGTTGTATGCGTGTTCTTATTGCAAGAACAACAGGGAGAAGGCTAAATAACTCTTTACTAGCCATAATCAGCAGTGTTGAAATCTGCATAATATTGTTACACGAGGCTCTTTAAACGTCCTTGATAAGGTGTGACAGACTCCTGGCTATGCATGAAAAAATCAGCAATTAATGGTCTTTAACAAGTGAGGAAAGATCAATCAATCAAATAAATGTTTATTGTTAGCCAAGCCTATTACAATATATAGTGGCAAAAACAGCAAGACAAGAACAACGTGGAATCATAAATCCATGCAAAGAAATACATGTTAAGCGCCAGGCTGACAAACCTTAGACATCAACATCAATTTCCTTGGGAGGGGAGCAAAACAGAAGAGAAAAAACAAGATCCCCAAAAATATCCACCAAGGGATCAATTAAAAACAACAGTCACAACCACCAAATAAGAGAAAAATACCTCAATTTACAGAGGGCCCTAAGCGAGCTTCCCTGATTCGCAAGTATATCTGGCAAAACTTAGCAACTGATCTAGCCATCTCTGTATCATTGCAATTTAAAAAGGTCTTAGACAGAATGCCCAAATCCCGCTGTCCAGCACTATAGCGACCCAACAGCTCCCTTCTAGGGTCATTAAGAGCTGTGCAGCGGAAAAGAATATGAGTGCAGGAGTCAGGTTCCTGCAACTCGCAAAGCTGGCATGGTCTGTCCTGTTTCGGAATACCTTTGTAACGCCCCTCTAACAAAGCCGAAAGGAAGAAGTGAGGAAAGATGCACGCCCAGGGTATCCATACATACAAAGCATAGGCGGTCTTTGCAGCTTCCCCTTCCCTGGTTCTTCCCCCTCCCTACTGGTCATCCCCTCCCTACCTGCTGTACAGATGCAGCCGTTACTGGTTCCTGCCACCGTCATCTGGTGACCAGGGGCCTTAGTGCTTAGTCCCTGCCTGGCCGTGTCACAATGGGCGTGATGTCACCCATGCCATATGGGGCCACAGAGAGACACACCCTCCCCATAAGGGGTTCCCTTGACCTATAGGTAAAGGGCGCCTAAGATGGGAGAGGCAGCTAAAATAAAACCTTTTTTCCCTATGTGCAACTTTAAAGATTAGTACAAGCTCCACTAGCTAAATAGGAGTGGGGATGGGGTGCTTAAGGATGATGGGGGAAGAAAGTGGAGGGTCTGGATCGTGTCTCTATGCCATGGATCCATCCCCTACCCTAGTGTGCATGATGCCTTCATCTCTGCTCCCTTCCCCCAAGCTCACTCTTTCAGTGCTTGCCTGGCTCTGGACCACAGAACATATCCAGAAATTGGAAAGGGGCCAAATTAAACCAACAAACGGCTGCAGGTCATGTTGGGCCCATGGACTAGTGGTTCTCTACTCCTGCTTTAGAGGCAGAAGAGGAGGGAAATAGATTCCTTTTTTTCCCTTTTGGCCACATTCTGATAAAGAGGTAAACCAAAGTAACTACTTTGATTCAATTAAATCAAAGTAACTATTCCACTCTGGTAGCGTTCAGATGAACAGTTTACGTAATATTGTGTTAATTTCACCCCAACTGAGATGTAATGATCACTGAGCTGGGGTCGCCACCCTCACAGTGGTAAGTGTTCATGTGGCGTGGGCAGGTACTTCGAAGTACAAACCAAAGGGGAGTTACTCTTCCCCCTCCTTCTCTTCCCCCTTCTCCCCCCTTGCTCCTTCTCTTCCCCCTCCTGAATAATGTTCGTGTAATGCTCTATTCGGGTGAATGCTTCAGAAGTAAAACTGGCCCAGCTTCATCAAATTAACTGTTCGCTGGAATGTGGCCTTTGCTCAAATCTCCCCTCCGAGACTTGGGTGACCTGCTGTGAACTGGAGAGATCTTTGTATTACCTGCCTTCCTGGAGTGTAGTTTATCCTAACCAAAGAAACCAGTGGGGGTTGCTGAGGCTCCCAGCTGATGGAAGGTAGGAATAATGCGAGCTTGCTCTCTTACAAATCCTAGCCAAGCACGGGCTCACAATCCAAATGGGGGCAGCAGAGGTGAAGGTTTGGGCAAGGGAACGGTGGCCCCAATCCTATAGCCTGTGGATCCTGTGTGGATCTGCGTGCATGCACAGCCCCCACGTACATCCACATTACTGACACATTGTGCCGCACGCATGTGCATGCACGCGGCTTGTGCGTGGGGATCCACAGGCTATAGATTTGCAGCCAGTTCCTGTCTAAGCTATTAGTCAGAGTTTGCACTACTGATATTGCTGCTTTATTTATCATTATTATTATTATTATTTTATTATAAGCATTTATATAGCGCCAGCGATGTACCTGGCGCTTTACAAAGATTTTGCATTTCAACTGAATAATGGCTGCTTATCTTGAAGAAATTAATTGGAAAGAGCACCTGAAACACCAAGGTCCTGATTCAAAGTGAAAAGAGAACCCCGCTGAATTCACTGAACGCTCAGTCCCCCACCGACTGAAGTCAATGGCAAAACCCCCACGCTGGGAGCCAAGATGCAGGTCAGTGCAGCCCCCAATAACATGTTTAGCGCATCCAGTCTAATAAACAGGCAGCCCCTTGCCCGTATTTCATGTGCTTGCGGCAACTTCCACCAATGGCACTAGTGATCTCCCTCCCAGTGGCTGAGTCTCAGCTCCCACCCCCTCAGCAGCCTCCCTCCCTGCCTCTGTGCTGAGAAGCTTCAGGGGAGGGAAATCTCTAGCGTGCCTCTCAGCTGAGAGGTGGCCTCAGGGGCGGGATATTGCTACCACCTCTCAGCTGGCAAGGCGCGCTAGGCAGGCCTATGTGCTGGCGAACCTGGATGCTGGAGAGGCTGCAGGGAAACCTACGTGACAAGACGTGGACACGTGGGCACCCACTAGCCCTGATTGGCCCACATGGCGTGGGCCTGCAATATCCGTGGACTCTGCCATGAGTGGCGACTCTATGGTGACCACGTGGAGGCCACGTGGCAGACCCGTAATAGACAGGCACGCGGGAAAGACTAATGCGGGCGATCATCTCATTTGGTCCCGCCCGTTGATTGCGTTCACCCGCCATCCTCTGCTGTGCTAGTAGCTACTTTGTTTTGAAATGCTAACCACCAGCCCATCTACACTTCCCCCACAGCTGCCTCCCTGCTTTGCACAGACTCATTTACATTTCCTCGCAGCTTGTATTGGAATATACCAGTCCCCTCTGCTTATATACAGAATATATACTGTTTTCTTCATGTCTATATACCTGTCTTGAATTGCTGTCTTTAGACTTGTTACCAGCCTGAAGAAGGGCCCTGCATGACCTGAAAGCTTGCATACCCTCGCCAACAGAAGTTGGTCCAGTAAAAGAGATCATCTGAACTGCTTTGTCTCCACCAAATGATTCAAAACTGAGCCCCCACATGCTCCTATCCGACAGAGAAACTCTAGCCCAGGTTTCTTGCAATACAGCTGTGGCCGAACGAAAAAGACTGGCGCTCCCAAACAGAAATGCAGAACGCTGAGAGGTGACACTAGAAGCCGATGGCCAGTCTACTAGAAACAGAACTGCATTTAATAAAGGGACCATCACACACCAGCCTCCGATTGTGACTGACACCACAACAGACATCCCAAGCTTCTGTCTCCCCAAACCCCAATAATCAGCCACTTAAAAAAATAAAATAAATTGTACCTTTAACATTGGCCGCTTGAAAATGGAGCAGCAGGAGCTGTCTACAAGTGTGTATGTGTGTGCACACACGCTCAATGAAAGGCTTCCACGACAATCAGGACTTGGCAGGCAGTACTAGAAAAACAAGTTCCTCCTTCATTCAGCAAGAAAACATCCAATATTGATACAGTAGATTTGGAACGGTTTGGTGCATAGGCAAACAGAGAGAGATCTTTCTTTCATATTAGCTCAAGCAAAATTGCCTAGGGCCAGATTTTGAGACTAGTGAAGCTGTTTCCTAAAATGATTGAGCAATATAGGTTGTCCAAGCATCCTGTACGTTGGAGTCTTGAACTCTTTGGAAATCTGGACATGCGGGTCAACAGGAGTTCGTGTGGGCTGAGCACTTTCTGGCTCGTAGAGTTCAGTGTTTCTGAAAATCAAAGCTGATGTAAGGAAGGAGGGATGATGTTTAAATGGGTTGAAGGGGGAAAGGCAGCTAGGACAAACAGAGCTGACTTAGAAAAGCGATCCATGTTCTCACTTTTAGGCTAATTTTAAGTATTTGGGGATCCCTCGCTCGGGTAACTTTTTCCCCCTTCAGGTATTTCAGGACTTCTAATTTTGCTCTTGTTACCAGGAAGGCTATAATAGAGACAGGCACTGCGGTTTCACCAGGCCCACACTCCCTAGTACAGCTGTGCCCCCTGCCACTGGAAGAGAGCTGGGGGGGCGTGCCATCTTCTGCACCAGGGCCCATTCCAACCTCCCAACACCCCAGTTACAAGTATATTTGCTTTGTTTCAAACCCTCACTTTTCCATGATTTTTGTTTCGTAAACAGCTATGAATCTTGCAGTTCAGCCTCTTGTGGCTCCAGGTGCTGTTCCAGGAACTGAGGAGGCAGGGGACTGGAGTATGGTGCATATTATACGACGTGCCAGCAATCCCATCCATGACCATCTTGCTTTTGCCTGAATCTATTTCTATAAAGGGGGGGGGAGGTTCCACCACAAGTGCATCCATTAGACTAGGGTTACCACCTTCTCCACAGTGTGGGGTCATGCTAAAAGGAGACAGTGAAAAGGAGCTCTCCTGCCCCTTTCTGATGTGACCCCCCCTCCCCTTTAGTGCATCATGATGTCATGACACTCTGCAAGGGGGCAGGGCCACATCAGAAAAGGGGTGAATAGCCTCTTCAGCCCACCCCTTTCTGATGATTTTCCTGAGGAAGCCAGGTACACTCAAATAAACCTAGGGAAATCAGGTTATGATAGAGATGGCACATGAAAACCTGGAGACCCCAGGTCAAAAGCAGTGGGGTGGTAATAACCCTGAGTATAATTCTGAACAAACCCAGCCTGTTTGCCCCTAAAGACAGCGATGCCAAGGATGCTGTCTAACCACTGGTTCAGTTTTATTCCTCAAACGTCATAGTCCTCAAACGTCATAGTCAAGAACAAAAGCAGTGTTACTGGGGTTTTTAAACAATTTTCTGAAAAATGTGAACCCATTCCATCTCCTGCACTGGGGCCCGGCCCCATCTGTGTCTAGTTGATGACATTGACCTCTGGTGCTACTTCATTCCCCTCCTATCTGGCACAGATTGGAGGGGAATAGAAGAAGCAAGATTGAAGAAGAGAGGGCAGAAGGAGGCTGATCGGTGGTGCCTTCTCTCCACCTCCTGCCAGCAGAGTACGGTGGGAAAGAACAGGGCCCTGCAGTGATGTTGACAACTATATTGCAGGTGGAGGGGGGAACCATGGGAAATGTCCTGCACTGCTCATGCCCAGTATAGGTGTCCCCAGTCAAAATTGCTGCCTGCCAGGGGTCCTGTAGGCCCTTGGCAGGTTGGTGGTGGTTTGTTCCCCCCCCCCCTTTCTGAGGGCTTTTCCGTACCTGATGTCCCTGGCCATGCCTAGAATTACCACCTCCCTCTGGATTTTTATTGGGAGCATGGCAGGCTCATTTCAGGGGGCGAGGCAAAGGGTTTTCATGTCATGCACTTTCTGCTGCTCCATAGGAGTGGGGTTAAATAAGAAAGAGGGTAGGAAAGTCTCGATAGCCCATCCTCTTTCTTGCCGCCCTGATTCTCCAGGTTTGCCACAAGCACTTTCGACTGACCCAGAGAGACTGGGGCTTTCCCCAAAGCCTAGAGACTGTGGGTCAAAAAACCTGGAGAGGTAGTGATCCTAGCCATGCCCTCTTCTTAGTCAGTGGCACTGTTCACTGTTGAGGCTGTTGTGTTGACCCCTGCAAGGAAGGAAACAGTGGCTGCTTTAGAGCACTGAGGAGTGGTAGCCTGTAGGCAACCTGTTGTGGGAGGAAAAGAAAATGTCATCAGTGAGCCGGGGTCCCCCAACAACACCCTGAAGAGTTGGGACTACAACTCCCAGCACCACCTGCATAGCAATGCCCCGTCGCCACGTGGCCCTGCTCGGCACAGGCAGCGGCTCTCGGGCGGCGGTTTTTGTCCCTCCCCCACCCAGCTGGAGCGAAGAAAGAAGAAGGCAGGGGCACACGGCAACGGAGGAAGCGGCCGGGCGAAGTCTCGCGAGAGGAGATTTCGCGGCCGCCATCTTGGATCCAGGCGCGAAGCGGCCATTCCGCGCCTGCAACCCAGCGTGTGTGCAGCGTGCTAGCCCAGCTGCACTGAAGATTGAAGAGCAGGGGGAGAGTGGAGGCCCGGAGGTGAATAAAAGGCTCAAATAAGCCCCAGTGGGGAAGTGCCTTTTCGGAGGGCGGGGGACAACAGGGAGCCGGTTGGAATAGTGCTCCCAGTAGGGGGTACAGGAAGAGAAGGAGGGCTCAGTGGAGCCCCTGATAAAGGCCAGCAATGAGGGGGACCCCTCAAGGAACCGAGAGGCCCCGCAGCACAGGGCCCGCCTATTTCAGGTAAGGGGCAAAAAATTGCAAAGCAGCAAGCTGGTAATCCAGGGGAGCCCCCGTAGAAGCTAGAAAGGGGGGCCGTTACCAGGGCTGATTCTTCCTGAAGGAGCAAGGGGGCCACGACCCAGGAACCAGCCCCAGTAGGGCCAATAAGGAAGGCACTCGGGGGGGCCCGGGTGAGGGTACGAGCTGAGCAGCCACATTTTTGGGGATCACAGCCTCAGGGACCAATGAGGCTTTCATAAATAGCCATGGCCAAAGGTAATGGGGGAAAGAAGGGCAAAGACCCTGCCAGAAAGGCTCTATCGAAGAGGGTCGAGGAGGTCCTCGAGGCTCTCCAGGCCCGAATGAGTGGTTGTGAGTCC
>QEPC01013222.1:2249280-2269601 GCA_003113815.1 Sphenodon punctatus
CCATTCTCTCCCCTGTCCCACCCCTCCCCTCTTTTCTCCCCCAAGTGCCTCTCCCTCTCTCTGCAACAGGACAGGATTTCACACACCCCCACACACCCCGGGCTTGGGCCCTGGGACAAATGTCCCTCCTGTGTCTATGATAGCTACATCCCTGCCTCTGCCTTCCACACCTAGCCTGACCCTATCATCCAGCCTTTAGAACATTTAAAAAGCATTTTTATTTACCCTTTAAGTCATTCATACCCATGCCAGGGCGCTGTAGCCTTAAAGCATCAATAGAAAGAGGATTCGAGCCATTGTTATCAGCTGCAGCAAAGGGAAAGCAGTCTGCCCATCGGGTTACTCTGCACCACTGAGCACAAACTCCCTTGAACTCCAAGGCTGGGCTGCTCACAAAGCATGCAGAACCAGATGGGTCTTGCAGAGGGCAGGGATGCAAAGAATAAAAGACTAGAAAGGGAAAGATGAGGAAGGCTCGACTCCTCATGGTGGCCACTAAGCATAATGTTTGTCTATACCACTCCTCACTGCAGAGGTCTCCAGCCATAGTGACTGCCTCTACATTTAAGGCTTGTTACCATCATTCCTGCCCCCTAACATGGGGCAAGTGTTACACTTGTTCACTCAGAACTGGGAGTAAGCCACAGATGGTGTTTTCACTTCAGACAAGTGCATTACCCACCCACTACTACCACCCACCCCCACCCCACCCCCCGTATTCACTGGTTAACCATTGGTTACCAGTAGGGTTTTCACACAAGCACAGTAGGTACTGGGTGGGGAGGCACTTGTCTCAAAACACCCAGAGTGACCACGGGGTTGTAGGAAGCTTGCCAACCCAGGGGCGTAGCTATCATGGAACAAGAGGGCTGTTGAGCCCAGGCCACGGACTCTAGAGGGCCCTTTGCAAGCAACCTGCATGCTGCTAGGAAATTGTCAGAGGAAGGGGAGGGAGCAGAGTCAGCACACCTCCCGCACTCACTCTGAAAATGGCCTAGCAGTGCTCAGGCCACTTGCAAAGGGCCCTGCCAAGAAGGTAGTTTTCAGAGTGTGCAGGGGTGGAGCACTGGCACCATCTCCACCTACTCTTAAAACATCCCGCCTGGTGGGGTTGCTGCCACTCCAGGGGCAATCCATTGGGAGTTATAGTGGCTCTACATCATGGTAAGCAGCACCCCCCATGCTGGACACCCCACCCCCTTGCCCTGGGGGGGGGGGGCATAATTGGGACATGAGCTCAGGCCCAGCACAGCCTTATTGCACCACCCCGAACATATCCAGGAAACTCCTCCACAGACATGCAGAGCTACTGCAAGCAGGAAACAGAATAACTGTCTGTTCACTGCCACCACCCTGCCATTCTAGTTCTTATCTCCATGATTAATCACAGATGTGCCTTCCTTCAGGTGCCAATTTCACTGGGGCAAGCATTTGTCAATTTCAACGGGCGCTCTGCTGAGAGGACCGCCAGCCGATGGGCTTCTACTGGTGACCAGAGTCCATACCGGCAGCAAAAAAACCAAAACAGAGCAGCTTGAACATTAGGTCAAACTGTTCTGCCTCAGCCTGAGGTCACAAATACTACCACAGAGCACGTTTGCCCCATGGGTACCGTGATGTGTCATGAGCTGTAAGCCTGTCTCAAAAGAAAGCTAGGGCAGGGTTGGCCTCAGAATTTGCAGGGCCTTGGGCAAAAATGAAATGCAGGGGTCCCCAGCCCTGCTCTCCATAGCCCCACCCCTTCAGCAATTGGCAGTCTGGTGTTTGCTCACAAAAACATAGGACACTTGTTTTCACAGACGTTCACGCAGGCTTTCACACACACGGTCTTTCACACACACACACACACACACACACACCCCCGCTCTTTCACACACAGCCCTTTGGGAGAGGGGGATGTAGGGGGTTGGTAAATTTACTGAAAGTGAGGTGCATGTGGAAATATTGGCAAATATTTGGTAAAAGTTTCAAGTCCAGGATGCATTTTGCCATTCTGTGGTTTTCAAGATTGGAGGTAATGATTTTTTGCCATTTTGTGCACCTTTCGTAGTCTTTCAGTACTTTGAGTCGTCTGTACCTGTCGTGTCCTGATGGCATCGTTTTTCTAGCTCTCTGTCTTTTTTTGCCTCCAAGTCCTCCTCTTCCAATCAGGGAGGTTGGGAGGCAGCGAGAGCAACACTACTGTGCCTGCTTCCTTCTTCCACCAACGTGCCGACATGTACTGAAAGTACAGCCTGAAGGGCATTCCCAAACAGGAACAAATTAATATGCCAAAACCCCACTAAGTTTCCACATCATGGGGGAAGGTGGGCTCAAACACAGCCTTTGCCATAAATGGTCATTTTGGCTCCTCACGCCCTGTCACCATGGAGACGTGATGCTTAGCTGTTTCTGTCTGTATCCTATATTCATCAGTGCTGATGCAAGACTAGCCCTATGAAAATGTAGCTTCTGTCCCCTCCTCTTGGAGACCCCTGATATGAACCAAGTGGTGCTCTTCCACCCTCTTAATTATACCTATGTTAATTTCAAAGCATGTGAGTAGTGACTATGTATCAAGCCCCACAAACCCTCTATGATATAGGAATAGCCTCTATTTTACAGATAGGGTGGGTGTGGGGCACATTGGCCTTGGTCCCCTCACTGTCTCCCTTACTCCTGTACAAAATAAGTGTGAAAATGCTACAGCATTGGAGGGGCAGTATTTTATTTTCCCCCACAGGGGTAAATGAGTACACCTGGTGTAAAGCAATAGTCAAGCCTTAATTGATTAAGGGAGTTACCAATGGTCACACAGCAGAGGTTCGAGAGCAGAATCCAGGTGGGCTGGCTATCTTATGCTGTATGCCATGTGGGGAAAGCTGCTGACCCATGACCCAAAGCTGGCCCACAGCTGTTTTTTAATTTGGTCTCTTTCCATTTCCTGACTATGGGCAGTAGATCCAGTCCCTACCCTGAAGCACTGAAAGCGCAAGCTCAGGGGAAGAGAGGAGAGCATAGCCTCAAGGATAGGGGAAAGATCCATGATCTAGACCCTCTTTTCCCTATTCTGATCATACCCCTTAACCACCCTCAACCCCAACCCCTTTGTGGCCTGTGGAGTTCATACTATTTTCCAAGCCGGTCTGTGGAAGGAGAAAGGTTCACCTCACCTGTTTTAAAGCCCATTCCCTAACTGCCTTACCTCCCATCTGCAGTAGAAAAAAATGATCTTTTATACAACAGAAAACAGAGAATCTGGACACTTCAGCATTATGATCTTCCCTCCTCCTCCTCAAAGCACATTGCTTCTTGACTGGATGCAAGATGCTAACTTGATCAGAATTAAGAGTATGTTAGTTTCCTGACTGTACACAGTACGAGGTAGTGGAGAATGAGGCTGCTTGTCCATGATAGCTTGAACGGGGATGCTCTTAGCAGCAAATCTTACAGTGAGCTTCATACGGGGTTAAAAGCATCAGCTATGACATGCAGATCTTTTTCTTATGAATGACAGGGCTGCATTTCAAGCCCTGTCATTTGTAAGAAAAAACACTGCATGACGTCGCTGATGATGCCTTTAACCCCATGCCCACACGCAGAGTTCGTCGTAAGATTCCCAGCCGGGAGACTTGCCCCCCAGGAGAATCTCCACTCAAGGTAACGTGGGCAAGCAGCCCGGGTCCCCAAACTTAAATTGTGGTGTTTGGTGGCATTTTGTATTGTGCTTTTTACTACTGTTGGGGATATGAATGGATATGAGGTATAGAAAACAAATGCCCTTGAAGTAATTAGGAAATGCTGGCATATCGGATTACGCAAGATCGCCAAGAAATAGTAGTTGCATCTCCTTATAACAATAAAGCAACAAGTTTATTCAATACTACCTTTAGGTTATCAAGCTAGGCCTATATAGCAAGGCAAATACTAGCCCCTTGTGGCTGATTTAGTAATAGCCGTTACCAAGCATCTCTGACAAGGATTAGTTCCAGAAGGACAGAATGGCAGCAACTGCACTTGCTTGAACTGTAGCAAGCCACTCAATGACTACATCCAAGTCATTGAGCCATTTTGCAAGGATAAGGGGCTGGACCAGTTAAACCCAGGCTGATCCCCCACCCCTGCTGCTATTTATTTCATAACATATTTAGACACTAGTTTCCCCTTGCAGGTAGCTGCTCCAAGGGCTGGATCTAAGTTATACACTGTATGTTTTAATGCTTTACAAAGGCATTCTGGGGTGTGGAGGAGGGCAGTCAGGTTGAACATGGAGTTGTAGAAATGCTGTGGCCCTCTTTGTGAGAGGGGTGGGTGGCATGTGAAAGGTTGGAGTTTTATGTATTTTAGTAAGGGTGTACTTAGATCTGTTTATATTTGCATTTGAGATTTTGTATTATGTTTTTAGGAACATATGGGGTAGAGAAGGGAGTTTATGTACTTTGTTTTAAAATGTTGTAATCTGCCCAAAACTGCTTTTGGATTGGGCAAGATATAAACCGAATACAAAATAGAATTGAGAGCAAGCTTATGAAAGCGATGAGAAAAGCTACCATGGTCATGCTGGCCGTGGGGAGGGAAAGGAGAGACAACTCTGTGGGCTTCCACATGGAAGTGAATTCCCAATAAGCTTTCCACTTCCCCTTTATCAGTTTCCAAATGATGGTGGGAAATGAAACGATAGCCACATATTCTTTGCAAAACAAACTTTAAAGTTTCTACAGAGTCCTATTTGTCAGGTCAAACAATTCAGAGATTTGACTCATTCCATTTTCAGCAGAAACACAGCATCATCTGAAGAGCATTTATATGGAAGCAAGTAAGTCCTCTTATCAAACTCAGGACCCCTCATATGAAAGCTGTTCTCCTTCCAATAGGCTGGAGTGTTCAATTATTTAAGGCCTAGTATTTTTGCTTTTTTATACAAGAGAACTATTTACTGACTACGCAACTCTCACTAGGCTGTTCTCCTTTTACCAGGTTCCAGAGGAAAGAAAGTGACCCATTCCAGGGAAAGACTTCTAAGCTACATTAGTGTATAGTATGGAAAACACTGCCTCAGTCCTAGTAGATCTCTAAATATTTCTCTAGTAGTGATAGAGTGAGTCCTCGATTTAAGAGACATTCATGGATCACAACAGCAGCTTTGCCAATCCTCATCCTGCACAAAGGATCTATGAATTTTTTTTATTTTTATTTTGGTAGAATCACATTCTATACTTAAGTTTATTGATTATATATGAAGAATGCGGACGAAGAGAAAAAACACAGAGATGCTCATTTCCAAGGCAGCACTGCTCAAGAAACCACCTTTAGTCCAGGTTTGGTCTCTTCCAGGAGTTTCAATTCATCATCCACTTCACTGTTCCAGAAGATGTCATACAAGCTGCAGAGAGAGAGTGTTCAGCTGAAGTTAATGTCAACATAGCGCTGGACAGCCTAACCAGGGAGAGGAGGATGCTATACACAACTATCCCTAAGCCAGACTGCCATCTGCGGTTGGGGTTGCAATACTGACTGATATTTTATGTAAGTTACATGCCTTTGTTGCCATCTGGGGTCCCATGATTCTATTGAATCTGAGAATGGGGTCACACAGGCAAGAAGTTCAGGACCCCTTGCTCCTGTACATCACCCATCTTGAGGGACCTGCCACCTTGATCATGTTCATCCTCTCCTCCCTCTCTGCATCCAGCACAATCTCCCTGTCTTTACTTCCTAGGCTCTTTATGGCCTTGCTCCTCCTCCTCCCTCTGCTGTCATCTCCTGCTAGAGTCCCACCTTGGAGCTTTGCTCCTCTGCTGACACCACCCTCACCGCCCTTAAATCATCTTCATCCCTTCTCTCATGTCCCTGTATCTGAAACTCTCTCCCTGAATGTGTTGCTCTGCTCCCTCCAAATCCCTCCTAAAAAAATCCTCTCTTCTATCAGGTTTCCCTTCCTCCTCACCCCCTTAGATTTATACTTCTCCTTCTACGGTCTATTCTTAGGATCCAACTGCTCCCCTGAAACTAAACCAAGCGCGTGCACGTGCAGCTTCATGAATGTAGCCTTTTCTCACCCTCTGCATTCCTCCCCTTCGCCATTCTAGATTGTAAGGCCCTTGAGGGAACGTACCTCTCTCTTTTCACAACTATACAACACACACTGCTGGAGCTATATAAATAAAATTATTAATAAACCTGGTTTGAGAGGAGAGCTCAGGAAGAGCTACTGCACAGAAGGTAGCCTGCATGAGCAATAAGCTAGCTAGCAAAAGCAATGGAAGCAAGCTACTTGAGACACTGTAAGTAGATCTATTGGAAGAACAAGAGGTGACATATCAAAACCTCAAGCAAGCAGGCAGTGGCTGTAATTCCAGCCACATCTAGAGGCTAAAATTAGGGTTCTGCTCAGAGCTCCACTGGCTGCAGGAAAATTCTAAATAGTCCCCCAGGCAGCAATTCTCCACTATGTTGAATCAGTCATGGCAGCCACAGAAGTGCGTGGCAGGAGGGGTATTCCAGCATCCTCTTCTAAGACTCCAGCCTCAGAACAGCCCTCCAGATGACAAGTCACTCCTCCTACAGGCAGCGGGGCTCTGCACAGACCCCAAAAGGTGAACCAGAAGTGCCACGCAAGTAACTTCTGTGGCCTGAGCGGTCCAGGTCTCAGAAAAGGTCTCTGAGCACTTGATTGCCCCCTCCTGCCACCACCCGGCTGCTTCCGCTGTGCCATCCTGTAGCAGTGACACCCCACACGCCACCTCAATCTCTTCTCTCACCTCCCCAGCACTTCCAACAACGCCTACTTGCCAGCCACTTCTGCCCCACCTCAGGAACCAGGTACGCTTTGCTACCCCCAGAACATCCTTGAAGGGGTGCCTGAGGATATACCTGTGGCTAGCAAAGCCAACGGCTGTTTCAGCTTTAACAGTCTCCCTTTAGTTCATGCAGTTTCAGCAGAGCAGCTGTTACTTACACTAGCTGCTGTAACTGGCAGTTTGGATGTCTCACAGCTTCACAGAGCTCCCTCACACCTGTGTCCTCCAGCGAGTTGTTACTCAGTTCCAGCTCCTTCAGACATGGTTTGGCTTTGAGGACAGCAGCAAGAGCCCCGCAGCAAGCTGCTGTGAGCCCAGACATAACCAGCCTGGGGAGATCAGGAGAAAAAAAATCACAGCCAAAGAGCAATGGCTTTCACAGGAGTTTCTTCCTTGGATTTGGTGTGTTCGATAGGGACACCCTACCCAGCAGGAAGCAACATTTCACATCTCTAGTGCCAAACCCCTCCCACCTCCCATCACAGACACTCTGTAGACGAGCGCTTGTTTTCATGAGCAAGGGTAGCAAGATGGGGGCATCCATGAATCGGAGGAAGGTCTTTCTAGGCCAGGAGCAGGGCTTGTGTGGTCTGAAGGCAGGTCTAGCATCTCCACCCAACCCCACCAAAAGAAATTAGGCCCCCCCAAAAAAATTATGCCACTGCTTCCCACATGGAGCTCCCTTGGCTGCATTTACAGGGAGAAGCCAGTAGAGAGGGGGCCAGTTTTGGGGAAAGAAGGGAAGAGGGAGGGGCCCCCCATCCCATCTTCTGCACCAGGACCCATTCCAACCTAGCTGCATCCCTCTGCTCACCATGGGTAACCGATAGCTGAAAAACTTACCACAGCGATTGCATGTTGCAGTTGGGGTGCATCAGTCCCTCACAAAGCACTTGCACTCCAGCGTCACCGATCTCACTGCCGCCAATATGCAGCTCTTTCAAGTTCTTGTTGGTGCTGAAAACGGAGCTAATGCTCTTACAACAGGCAGCTGTAAAGCCACAGTCCCTTAGCCTGCAACAGACAAAATAACCAAGAATGTGGTGACTTGCAAGGGCCAACCAGACGATCCAATGTGTATTTTTCCATCTTTGAGAGCGATGGCCAGTTGTGTCTCCTGAACATCTTAGGTTCGTATCCGCATTCTGATGCTGGCAATCAGAATTATTTAATCTGGAAGAGGATGCATTCCTAGCACAGAGATTGGGCCCTCGGTCCTGAACACGTGACCATGGTTACTGCAAAGTTGTGCTATTGGTTAGTCACCCTTGCCCTTCTCTCTTCCACTTAGCTCAAGCCCAAGGCTCCCTGAACCCAAAGCATTCAAGTTGTCCATTCTTTGGGGAAGGGAGGATGTCTTAAGAGAAACCTACCACATCTAAGGATGCTTTCATGCTGATTCTGTTTAAAATCATCACTAAAGAGTGTGCTTGCTGTGTTGATCTCAAAACATAAGATACACGGACAAAGTAAAAAGGCATAATTGAAGGTACTTAAGTCTTCATCACCAAGATTCATGCCATAGAAGCATCTCATAAGCCTGAAGCAATAAGGATAAGAAAGACCTAGAGTGCAGCCACACGAGCTACAGGGCCCGATTCCACACGTGGCCCCTTCGCAGACAAGCACTGCCACCCCACTGCAGGGGCAGCACAGGGAGCAGGACAGATGGTCCCCCACCACCACCCGAACATGAGGAAGCCAGGTGGCCGGGCCACTGTTGGAGCTCCCACCACAGTAGGGACAGGCTGAGGCACCAGCCACATGGGCGGAAGCCCAGCCTTGCCCCACTTACCACCTCCAGCCTTTTTCCCGAGGACGCACTGTGTAGCAGTCGGATGCTCGCCCTGCCACACAGCTGGGGGGTGGCATCTGGCAGTCATTGGCGACATGATGCACTGCACTGCATGGTCTGGCTGCCTAAGGCAGCTCGTATGGCTGCAGCACCCCTAGTTGCACATAACTGATAAGTAAATTTTTACTTACAGTTTAACCCTAGGAAAGATTTACTTCTGCTTGCTTCAACTCTGCACAAAGGGGAAGTTCCCTTCCTCCCCCATGGCAGCTACAGACCTAGGTATGCAATGCAACAGGAGATCCGTGCATAGATGGAGACAAAGGACCAACCTTTGTGGTAACCTTTAGAAATCCATGGGTACCAGTCTCTATGTAAATCTTTTTAAAGAGGAGACATGCTTCCATTACAGAAGTGCAGGGTTGACAAGAACCTCAAGGATCGTCCTGAGGGGCTCTAGGAGCCCCAGCAACACTACTGCCATAGAGGCAGGTTGCCCTCCACCTACAGCATCACAGGCAGATGCTTGTTCTTGAAAATATCTACAGCAGTAGAGCTGGGAGGGGTACCCACACAACAGGTAGCCCCGCGGAATTCATGGTACTGACCCTTTCCCGACTTACCGGGGGAGGGGAGGGGATGCATGTGGCGAGGTGGTGGAAGGACCTGGACACACGTGCAAGCCGTGTGAGCACAGGTGCATGTGCCCAAGCCTGAGTCACGCTCTGCCACTGCTGCCTCACCACCCTCTCCATAAGCAGGGGAAAGGGGGGAGGATTTTCAAGGACTTTTGTACCCCTGGATACTCACCCAGGGATGCAGGTAATGCGGGGGCTGCACAAACCGGGTACCCAGCCATTCCAGTGCTACAAGGAAGGAGATGCCACAACCTCCCTAGGCAGCACATTCCATCACCCCACTACTCCTACCGTTAGGAAGAGTCTCTCAATATTTATTTCAACTTATTATTTTAAAGGACACGTAACGTATAACAATATTCTTTACAGAATACATCCAGCACCCCAACCTCGTATAAAATGAAAACCCACAGTGGGTGGTACCGTCCTCCACCCATTCCAGCATGTGAGCATCTTGTCGAGTCTCCCAATATTTAACCCAAGATCTTACCAGGCAGCAATCTGAGCCTATTCCTTCTCGTTCTATCTTCCGTGGCCAGCGGAGAACAAATGTTCTCCATTTTTTTTTTTGGGGGGGGGGGGAACATCCAAAAGTTTATTTGAAAACTGCTGTCACGTCCCATCTTTAGTCTTTTTTCCTCTAGGCTAAGTTCCTTCAGCCTTTCCTCAGTGCTGATTAGTTATATTTCCCTTGTTCTTGTAGGCTTCACCTGCTTCCACAAGTACAAACTCTTGCGGGTCTCAAATTCGAACGGGAAACCCCCTCAAAACATTAAAGAACTGCAGTTCTAAACCCTCGGTTTTCTATATTTAGTGCTCCATCGAGGTAGATGTGGATCATTCCCCTGCAAGCTCAATATAAGTTAGGATGTTGATATATGGTTACAAGTTAGTATGGGTGTTGGAGAGAAGAGACAGAAATCAAGAGGGCTAGTGACATTAACAGCAATAGCAGAAGCAGCCAACAGCTACTCACCACAGTTCCTGGACTGTAGCTTTTGGATCCTTCAGTCCTTGACAGAGAAACTCCATTCCTGCATCTCCCAGATCATTACCAACCAAGCTGAGCTCTCTAAGGGTCTCTTTTGTACTGATGACACCAACAAGATCCTTACAACTATTTGCTGAAAGGCCACATTCCCACAGCCTGAAGGAAACAACAACAGGATTATTGGTTTCATCCACATTCCCCTAGGATTTCACTTCAGAGACCAGGCAATTAAGTCATGCTTGCCAGGATGGTAAAAGTTGAGAATAAACCAGTGATTAAGTGTAAAGACTTTCAACATCAAGAACCTACATACTGCCATATGGGTCAGGCCCAGTACCTTGTATCCCAGTGGCCAGCCATGGCTCTTCCAGAGAAAGTGTACAAAAACAGATCCTATATAGCGTGATCCATCCGCAGTCATTTACTCCCAGCAATTAGACCTTTTATCCCTTAGCTAATCTCCATAAACTGATCACATTCTTTTTCTGGCCTTCACGACATCCCTAGCCAGGAGTTAATTGTGCAGAATGAGTACTTCCTTTTGTTGGTTTTCAATCCTGCTGCCAGTTTACTACAATTTGGAGATGCCCAATGGATTATTACGACAAGAGTAAAAATAGCTTCCTAACTTCTTTCTCTGCAGTATTCATCATGTTGTAAGCCTCTATACTTATCAACCTCAACCCCCAGTTATCTCTTTTCTAAGCTGAAGAGCCTTCATATTTTAAGCCTCTCCTCATAGGGAAGCTCTTTATTACTTGAGATCATCTTTGTTGTCCTCTGCAATTTCCCCCCAGCTCTACACCATCTTTTTTGAGAGGGGGCAACCAGCACCGAAGAGTTTTGAAAAGGTGGCACAACTATGGATTTACAGCATAGCCTTGCTCTAACAAATCCTGCTTCAAGGGCCATTTTTATCAATTGCATGTTGCTAAATACCCTGATAGAAGGATTTTAATTTTAATTTTTTGTCTCAGGAGGGTGCATTAGGCTGTATACTTGCAAGCAGGATTGCAATTGTCGAACACACACAGATGGAAGTAGGTTCTGTTCTACTGGACAGAGGAAATCTTTAGTCATCCATGGTCAGTGAGATTTGCTCATTTAGTAACCCAGGGTCACGTTCCAAAGAACAGTTAACCCAGCGTAGTTGTGCTTTCCATCCATTTTACTCCTGAAGTGTCCACACAAACACAATCCTAAACCAACTTTACTCAGGAATAGGAAGAGAAGGATGTACTCCCAAGAACTTAAGTGCATCTAGTACTGGCTCAGAACAATAGTCCATCGAGCCCAGCATCCTGTTTCTGACAGTGGCTATTCTTGGGTGTTTCTCCAAAGTGACCAACAGGTCATAATGGAGTGATTCTTTCCCCTTACGTTCATTCCCAGCTCCCGACACTCGGAGGTCACATCCCCCAACCTACTTGGCTAAGAGTCATTAATGGACCTATTCTCTAAGAACTTATCAATCCTTGTTTAAACCCGGCTATTTTAAATCTGCTACCAGTTAGTTTCATGGAGTGTCCTAGGACTATTTGAGAGGGGAAACAACAACTTCCTATTTGCATGTTCCACTCCACTCATGATTTTATAAACTTCTATCATATCCCCCCAGTGGTTTCTTTTCCAAGCTGAAGAGCCCTAACCTATCAAGCCTCTTCTCGTACAGAAGCCATTCCGTACCCTTGATCCTTTTTGTCACTCTTCTCGGCACCGTTTCCAATTCTACTATCTCTTTTTTGAAATAGGACAACCAGAACTGCACACCATATTCAAGGTGTGGTCACACCATAGATTTATATAGCAGCATTGGGATATTTTTAATTTTTATTACTTGTCCCTTTCCAAATAACTCCCAACTTTCTGTTTGCCTTTGAAACTCAATGTTCTCCTCACTTTGTATTTTGAACTGACTGTTCTGTGAACACTCACCAGCGTGAGGGCGGCAACTAAAGTTCAGCGGTCATTACATCTGAGCCAGGAGGGAAACTGACACATCACTACTTTGGTTAACACTGTTCATCTACACACTTCCGAAGTGGAGCAGTTACTTTGATTTAATTAAACTGAAGCAGTTACTTAGGTTTCTCTGTGTTTGTCAGAACATGGCCCAGGAGTGCTTTAAATCTAGTGCTCACCTAACAGTATGTGTGAGGGCACTATCTGTATAAAAGCCTCCCTGCTTAACAAGGATTATGTTGGCTGTGGAAATCTTGCCTGGTATCAAGTTTCCCAGTAACTTCTGAGACTATGAAATGCCTTGTCCGGAAGGAGAGATTCCAGCGGTCACTTACCACAGCTTCTCTATTTTGCAGTTTGGATTCAATAGCCCTTGACACAGCAGCGCAACTCCTGCGTCTCCAATCTTGTTCTCCCCTATGCAAAGTTCCGTCAGGGATGGCTTTGTACCGAGGACAGTGCTGAGATCCCCACAGGCGGCCTGTGTGATACCACAGCTCTCCAACCTACAGAAAAAGCAGAACAATTGAGGAGAAGCTCAATGAAGGCCTCTCCAGAAAGCACAATGGATTTACCAATAGTTTCTTCCCACTTGTCAGATTCCCTGCTGGGGTAATTTGGCAGCCGCTCTATTGATTTCAACCAGTTTAATCTGCTGATTCTGGAGCCAAGAACAGAGTCTATATGATTTCCAAGAGATCGCGCAGGTGCTTGTAAAATGTGGGGAATCCATGTATATTTCACTGGGGACAGGTTTATCTTGGACTTCCGTTTAAAAAGCTCCCTGGAGCAGATACAGCCAGCAAGTCTTTGGAACCACCCTAGAGTAAAGGTCTGGATTCAGGCTGAAAATTCTGGCCCAACCCCAGCTCCATTGGGTTTAAAACCAAGCTTGGACAGTGCTGAAGTGAATAGTAGATTTTCTGTTTACAGATAATACCCACGTTTTCAAACAGTCCACCAAATATCTGAATGCATATTCACCACTGGCATTACCTCCGTTGGATACCTGTTCTGGCTTGGGAGGGAAAACTGCATGCATGCGCATGTGTGAATGCTCACTTATTTTCTAAGTCAGCTGGCACAAGGCAGCATGGGCACCCAGAGAGAGGAACTGAACCCAGGGCCTTTAGCACATGTACCCTAAAGCAGAGCTACCAAGCTATACTGGCAGGGTCCTTTTAAGGCTCTTGCTCTTCTCTGTGACTGAATTAGAAGGGGCAGGGCTAGGGAGGTGCCAGCAGTTGTCCAGGCAGCTCTGGTGGTAGAGCTCTGAAAAGGAAACAGGAAGGTCAAGGGTTCAAGTCTGATTTAGGTCAGAGAACATATGTATATAGATACCAGAGAATCTACTGCTCAGGAAAAAAGCCCTATAAAGTATTGTTAGCCTTATGGTCTTAAAAATAAAAAAACCTTACATATGCAACAAATCACACTTTCACTCTACCCCAGTTTCTGGACTGGAACCCTTGAACCATCAGTCCTTTGTCCAGTTCTGCCACCATAGCTACAGAAGGCAGGGCTGGCTCACTGGGTTTAATTCGGCCACCAGAAGTGCTCTGCATAGCACCCAGCAAGCTACATAGCTGTTTGTAAAGCTGTCATACCAGCAGTAGCAGTATGGTTGGGTAGCGAAGCTGTGTAGCCGTTATATGGTGTCAGACAAGAACCCAGAGCTCCTGGCATAACACTTAGGAGAACCTGGTCTTGAAACCCAACCTTCTGAATTCTGGGTCCATGTAGACTCCACCTCCCAACCTTGAACAGCAGCAAAATTCAGTTCATGTGCAGAGAAGCAGACACATATATAAGTCCAGTCTATGACAGCCACGTGGAGTTTAAACATGACTGCGGCAAGAATGCCATTACTCATGCAAAGCAAAAACAACCACCACCACCACATACTTAACTTGAAGTGACAGAGTCAAGAATAGTAGGTGTTACTTACTGGAGTGACTGTAGTTTACAGTTTGGATCCATCAAGCCCTGGCACAACAGTTTTATAGATGCATCTCCTAGGTCATTGTTGCTCAGGTTGATTTCCTTCAGGGTGGACTTTGCACGCAGAGCAGAGCTGAGAATCTCCAAGTTGTCAGGAGTGAGTTCACAATACTCCAACCTGCAAAAGCCAGAGCAAACTTGATTAAGCCTTTGCTAGATCACCCAACTACTCTAGAGGGGTAAAGCAGAGTAGAGCGCTCTTCCAGTCCAGAGAATCCAGGAGGGCATGCGCCTTGCGCACACACACCACCAGAAGTTGGTCCAGTTGTGGTCTTATCTGTGTTACTGTGCCTTCATCGCTTATACCAACACAGTAACCACGATCTCTAAACCAGTGATTCTCAGCCTTTTTGCACGGGGAAACAGACCCACATTTTTTTTAAAAAGAAAGAAAAAAAAATCCAATCCAGGGCTAGGAGTGGCCGAGCAGCAACAGCAGGGAGTGGGGGAGACTAATCTAAGTGTCAACGGCAGGAGAGGGGACTGATTTTGCCAGCAGCAGCAAAGAGCTGGTATGAGGCAGCCAGAAATGGCAGAAAAGCTGCAGGAAACCATAACCCTCAACAGCACAGACAACCAGAACAAGCAGCAGGAGGGGACATGGCAGGGGACACAAAGCAGCTGTACAAGGGCTTGTGAGCCCTCCAGGGCACAGCCACCACTGCTGCCCTGTCCAGGATCTGCCTAAGACCCTCCCCAGACCCACTAGCTGATATCCATCGTGGTCGAAGCAACAGTCTGGAAGATGATCTTTTAAGGGAAGAACCCACCAAATGAATCGTGTGAAGAGCAACTGAAATTGCCATTAAAATCATTTCCTACAAGAAGAGATTGTTCACTGCAGTCTGTTTCAACACAGCCCAGCCCACCTCAATGTAAGTTCCCTGAAAAACCTCTAGTTGCCACCAACGTGACTTGTTCCATAATTTATCTATTTTTAAAAATAAAAATAATTTTAAAAAAAAAGAAATTCTGTTTCCTCACCTCTGTTGGAGGCACACTTATTTATTACAGGTTTCAAGGTCAGCGGTTACTTACTGTAATTTCTGTAGCTTGCAGTTGGGATCCATCAGTCCTTGACACAGAAGTTTTACTCCTGATGTGCCCAGTTTGTTGTCCCCAAGATGTAGCTCCTTCAGAGACTGTTTTGTTCCAAGAACAGAGCGGAGACTCTTGCAGCAGGCTTCTGTTAGACTGCAATTTTGCAGCCTGAAGGAGAGGATAATCCAAGATCAAGAGACTCTTCAAGAATGCACCACATTGCAACGATGCAATAATGCCCCAAATATGATTAAATATTTATAGCACCAACAATACACCTACATTTCCTTACTACTAATAATTTCGATTATTAGGTGTACACAGCATTTTACAGTCACAGATTTTTGGAGACAGGTCCCTGCCCAGTGGGCTTACAGTTTAAGATGGATAAAGATGAAGGAACACACACATATATATACATTTCAATTTTTTACAGGTGGGGAACTGAGGCTGAGCGTTTGTGACTTGCCCAAGGCCACCTAGTGACACTGGCAGGGCAGGATACCAACAAATATATCCAACACTTAATCATTAGAGACAGGACTCTGCCCCGAGGGACTTACAGTCAAGGAGAGACAAAAAGAACAGTTGGAGAGAAGAGGATACATTCATGAAGTTGAGAAGATGCTTGTGCACATGCTTAGCTTAGTTATAAGGTAGCCTAGATGCAGAAACAATACATGAAGCATCAATGAGCAGTCTGTGGAGGAGGAGGAAAGCTAGGGAAAGCCTGATGGAAGAAAGAGGGAAGGAGCAGAGTAAAATTTATTCAGACAGACATTGCATCACCTAACATGAGAAGTATTACATATCAATTTAACGCAACTCTGGTAAGGCTAGGTCCAATAGTTCATACATATCCTCATCAATAACAAGGAAACCAACATTTTGCAAGCATACTTCGGTCTTGCATAGAGCCTGTCAATAGGGTCTAGCAAGGGAAAATCTTTCAGCACCAATCCTCTTCCTCTTCCTCTGCAGGTTGGGGATAACAAGCTCCTCCCTGCCCCAGTTTTGTGGACTTGATCCCCCACTCCACTGTAGCCACAATTTCTCTTTCACTTATAGCTCCCCTCTCAGGCAGCAGCTCAAGTGCATCTGCTTACTACACAGGTGATTAAGGGCAGGAAAATATTTGTCCTAGTATATCAAGCATTGGAGTACTATACTGTATTAGAAAGGGATTTGGCTGTGGATGGGTCTCGATTGAGGACTGGCTGCCATACACTCCCCCCACTGTCTGACTGCCCCCAGTCTTGTCTCCTAGTACACATCCATCAACCTTGTTCCCCCATATACAGCACCCCACTACTCCGCTCTCCTGTTTGCTCCAACCCAAATGAAAGCATACAGGGAAAGCAGGGGGTCGGGGAACAGCAAGCTGCCCCCTGACCCTCTGCTGTCCCCAGGTTCAGTCTTGCCCCCAACCTGCAGAGGAAGAGAACTGGAGCTGAAAGACGAAGGCAAAGTGTGGGTGCATGGAGCCTAAGTTGTAAGTGAGCAGAATATGCGAGACTGTACAACGTCTGTACTGCTTATATGGTGTGCAATTCCCTCCTACACCACTACCAACCTTAATCGCTACATCTACACATCATTTCTCCTAAACTTTCTCAAGTTAAACTAAAGCAAATTCATCACCGAAATACACGTCTCAAAACCCAAACTTCTCATCAAGCCCAAGGTGAATACACAATACATGCACAGCTACTCCTGCCACTCTGGAAAGAGGATACCATGCCCACTTGTATGTACTTTGAGAAAGAGGTACCCAAAGAGTATGTACAAATTATGTAAGTTACGTGTACTACTTAAGTTTCAAGACTACATGCATACCTCTGCTCTCTTAACATCACGTACAAATGAAATATGCTGCACAAACCTCCCCTAGTTTCCAGGAGCCCAACCCGGTCTCCCATTTTCCTCCTGTCCCCTCCCAGCTTTGGGAAAGCCCTACTCTCTCCTTGCTGTGCCTCTGCTCCTGGAACCTCCAAAGATGACCTGCTGGGAGCAAGTACCCTGTTAAAGAAGCCCACTCCACATCCACTGGGATTACAGGCATAGAGGCATGTCAGCGGAGCTGCTGGGTTGAGGTCGAATGCTGGCAATCAGAACCCAGCGCCAGCGAGAGAAATCCTTCCTCTCCTTGCCACAACTGGCCATCCAGCTTCCACTCCTGTCCCCCCGCACTATCGAAAGTTACCAGTCACCTATGGCCCCCTGTGCCAGGAAGTGTGGGATTTGAAATGAACATGCCCACCCATTCAGAGCCCACCCCACCCCAGGGATGCCAAGGCAACTCAAGGTGCCACAATGCCTCCCTGATGGAGCCAACACCCCCTGGGCTTGGGTCCCCAATGTCATCTTGGTCACCTGTGCAGTTCCTGCAACTGGTCAGAGCAGACGCAGGGGAAGTGCAACAGGAAGGTGGAGCCAAAGATTCCGGTGGGGCTAGAATCGTGTCCAGGAAAGGACACCATTCAGGTCCCTTAACCACTCACGCACATGCCCCCACTCCCCATTACACTCCTACCCTGTTCCCCCATCTGGGGAGAAGGTAAGCATGCTACTTCTGCTGGGCGTACGGATCTCACCTTTCAGTCCCCACTTCCAGAGCTCCCCAAGTCCAGTTGCTTTTCTTTCAAACTCTGAAAAGGGAAACTAATCGATCAGCTCCTCAGCGTCCTCTTGACACAGCACAGAGAAGGGGCAAAAGCACGGTGCACAGGGCAGTGAAGAGCTGATCGATTAGTTGCCCGTTTCAGAGTTTGGCAAAGCAGCAGCCCGGGCTCAGGGAGCTCTGGAATCGGGACTGAAAGGAGATCTATACACAAGCACATGCTACAGCAGTCTAGCACCAACTTGAATTCTCTGCCCACCACCCCACTCACACAGACACGCAGCCCCAATGGCCCCCAACCACTCCAGCAATGGGCTTTCTATTGGGGGGGGTAGGGGAAGGGGCTTGGGGTACTGTTTCACCTTGCTGTGCAAGCCACACTCTCTGCTTTGGGATGTTCTCTATGAGGGTACAGAAGCACCTATGTATAACCACCTCTCTGAGTAGATCCTATGCACCGATACCCGTTCTCTTCTCCATGAGGGGATAGAGGGACACGTACATTAAACAACCACATGTTGGTTCTACATATAATCCACATCCATCCTGACAAATTAAAAATCCCACTCTCTCCACTGGATAACACGTGGGAACTTCAAAACATCATTCACACCACAGAACAGATTTTCAAAATCTAAACTCGGGAATGCACTAAAATGCACACGAGTTTCCCGACACCTCTACACCGCCAGATGGATAACTTAAACACAAAACTTTTCTGTGTCAACCAAAAAGGTCGCAAACCACAGAAGACAGTTTCACCTCCAAAATTCAAAGCTGTATAACTCAGCTGTTTCGCAACCAATGTTGCTGGAACTGGGACATCTTCTAACGCCAACCCAAGCAATCCTCCCTACAAAATTCCACAGTGATAAGATAAACCATCTTGATTCTATGAGTAAAATGTTTGTGATTTTAACTATATAGCCGCTCCCACGGCTTTATAACAACATTCTGCTCTAATTGTGCAGCAATGTATTTTTCTCAAATAGGAAACTGGAATAAAATTCTTACAAAGATAACTAAAGAGCTAGGATTTAATTATTTGTTAAGGAATATTTAACTTCTCATCCCTTGAATTGCTATGGGGAAGCAGCAAACTATTGGAGGCTTTTAAGAAGAGAATGGATTAATATATGTCTGGGAGGATTTAGGTACGGCAAATCCTGCACCAAACAGTCTATACTGGATGACTCTGGAAGTCCTTACAAGTCTATGATTCTAACTCATACAGCCACATTGCCAGGAAACGAACTAAAAATAATTCTCACTCCAGTTTAATGGGCTACAGGGTATTTCCATACACAAACATGGAATGGCTGGGTGTCAAACCAGCAGTGGCTGCTCCAAGTTTTTGCCCACACAAACCACATGGTCTGCTCCCCGCAAAAACACATGATCTGTTGGGAGTAAGACAGTCCCAGCTGCACTGAATGCACAGGCAGGAAGGGGGCTGTCGCAGCCAGCCAGAAGCATACCTGGTCTCCTAGTCAGAGATGCTGTCAGAGAGTGAAGAGCTCCATTGACAGCTACCCCAGCAAGAACAAACATGGAGCTGCTGCCAGCAGAACCGTGGGTGCTCCTACATATCTGCCAGCATGTGGGAACTCCAGCTACAGCTGTTCAAACACGGTGCTCTCCACACCCTTGCTACGTGCCTGTAGGACACCAGGAAACACCCTTTATCTAGAAGCTTGCGAAAAAGAGAGCAGCTTCCAAACTGAACTTTGTCACCTTGATGCTCCAGCTGGAACGGATGAAGTGCACTGTGTAAACACAGAACTAAGCCTGAAAAAAGCTGTATAAGTGAAGGGACTTCGGAAAGAACTATTTGATACCTGCTCCCTCCCTCCCAGCCTTCAAATCCCTCCTGAAAGCCTACCTCTTTCATCAGGTGTTCCCTAGCTCCTCACCCCCACAGACTGCTCACGGATCCTTCCTCTATCACCCTTTCATTCAGCGTCCCCCTTTCCACTGTAACTAAACTAAACACATGGACCTGTGACTTCTCCGCTTTGTGAATGCGCGTGCATCCTCCCCTCCCTTGTCTCTCAGATTATAGATCCCCCAGGGCGGGGGCCACTCTCCAATTAATGATTGTTCAGTACCAAAAACATTGCCAGCACCATATTATTCATTATTTATGTCAAGCCACATGTTATATTGCAAGGCAGACTGCACCAATTTCTTCCAAGCCCATCTGAAGAAATGAAATGGGCCAACCCCTTTAAAAAGGTTCTCTTCCTGTGCAAGATCTTAGGTGCATGGGGCCTCTGAATAGTTGAAAGCTGGGACAGTCAGACTTGTAATTCCTTTGAAAAAGATTTAAAAGGTCTCGAGTTCTAGAGTTGTTCAAGACCTTCTCTCAGCCTTTGGCTGTCTGGACTCCTACGATCTTAAATTAGCACATGATTAGAACGCTCTGTTCTCTTCATCCAACCCCTCCACCTGCCCCCTTGACCCAATCCCCTCCTGCCCTCTATTGCTCCCCGTT
>QEPC01013222.1:2270765-2282405 GCA_003113815.1 Sphenodon punctatus
GACCTAATCTCCCTACGCACTCCTGCACGCGCTCTCCGCTCTTCCTCTGTCCCCTCCCTCACTCTCCCTCATTTCTCCTGCTCACCTAACCGCCTTCGACCCTTCTCCCTCGCTGCCCCCCATGTCTGGAACTCCCTCCCTACCCACATCCGGCTTGCCCCCTCCCTCAGCTCCTTCAAATCCGTCCTCAAGACCCACTTTTTCCTCACTGCCTTTCCCATTGCCTGCTAGTCGTTCCCCATATACTTACTGTCTGCCCTCCTCTGCTGACTGCTGCAACCAACCTGATTGTAACCAAGCCAAGCACATGCACCTGAAACTTCACATCCGCTTGAATGTTTGTCTTCTCCCCTGTCTCTCCCACTGTCTCCCATCCCTCCTTGTCTTTTAGATTGTAAGTCACAGGCAGGGACCGCGTCTATTTCTATGTTCTGTACAGCGCCAGGCACATGGCTGGCGCTATATAAATGTTTATTATTATTATTATTATTATAACAACAACAACGCCAAGAACAGAACACACGAGACTATATACTTATCATACTTGATAGTCTCTTTAAAATTCAGGAAGGGAAAATGTTAATAGCAACATACTATGTGGTCAGGTGATGCTGTGTAGGGTTCTATTGCCAGTGTAGCCTAGCAGATAAGAGGTGGGCTTGGAACCGGTAAGCCAGGGTTCAAAAATTACCTAAGCCATGAACTCACTGGGTGGCCCTAAGAATGTCACTCTCTCCATCTCACTCCCTCATCTGTAAAATGGGAATAAGAACCTACCTCGCAGGGTTATTGCGAGGGTGAACTAGATAAGGATTACAAAGTCCCACACCTTGAGCCTGTAGAATAGGGCAAGTTATAAACCTAAAATAAAAAGGACTTTCATTATGTAGCCAACCAATTCCTCAATAGGGGCCTCTGAAGTGTTAACATAGTTACAGGACTGGATTCTTTACTGATGACGCACACACAAAACCGAGTCCTACCCAAGGGTAAGCCACCTTTGGGTTAGTTTGCGCAGGAAGAGATAAAGTCTTTCACGTGATTACTCTGTCCCACGGGTTAGGCCCCACTAACACACACACGATTTAGAGGATAGGAGTGGATACACAGTTTGTGGTAATTTACCCCTGGGGATAGAGGATCTCTCACACACACCTTTAAAGACTGCCAAGTCTTATTCATCAGTCACGTGGCCAAAACTGACTAGGAGAAGTGGAGCTCTGCTGTACGTTATACATTCCTCTCAAAACTTCTCAGTCGGCATGAACTGGTGTCATTCTGCTCAAGGCAATGGAATGGTGGAAAATCCCACCAGGTGAGGATTTGATCTCAAGGGCTTAGTCAATCCGTGCAAGTCTTAGCAAACTAGCTAGGCTTAAATGCCATACGGCTACCAGGGGGTGGAGCAGGGAGACTTACCACAGTTTCTGCAAGTTACAGCTTGGATTCAGCAGCCCTTTACAAAGCAGCTCCACTCCCGAGTCACCCAGTTCATTGTTGTTCAACTTCAGCTCGGTCAGCGATTGGTTTGTACTCAGAACAGAGGAAAGGTCCTCGCAGCTACTAGTGGAGAGACTGCAGTCATCCAGCCTGCAAAAGAAAACATCACACGTTAGCCCATACAATCCATTCTGCGCACCTCATGGAAGCATTCCTGCACCAAGACAATACACCATAGTACCTCCCATATCTGGACACTGCAAGGCACATGTTATGTTGCCTAGATAGGGAAGGGACATAAAAGGATGCCCAAAATGAACAAGAAACTGAATGTGGGATGAAGACACCATAGTACCTCCCATATCTGGACACTGCGGGGCGCATGTTATTTGCCTAGATAGGGAAGGGACATAAAGGATGCCCCGAAATGAACAAGGAACTGGATGTGGGAGGTTACACTGTACTTAAGTTAATCAATCAGGTGAGGATTTGGACAGCCCCACGCCCCCGCAAGTCAATCCTGGGAGACTCTGCAATGTTGTATTGTGTAGAGCACTGAAAAGGATACATAGAAGAGGTCAAGAGATTAGCAGCAGGGGAGTGCTTTCATTGTGGGTCATGCTATTATTATTTATATAGCACCAGCAATGTGCCTGGTGCGGAACAGTTATGCCCTGAGGAGCTTACAGTCTAGAATGGATAAGAGACGGGGCAGAGAGGCAGCAATACGTTCATGAAGTTGACAAGTCACAGGTGCATGCACTTGACTTCATTACAGGATTCTGCAGACAGATGCTCAAGTACTTACCAAGACTCTAGCATTGTCCAAGCTGAAGGATCCTGCAAGCCCGTCAGAGCAGGATCCTGTCTCTAATTAATGATTGTTCAGGGCAGATACATTTCTGGTGCTATAGAAATATTTCATAACAACAACATTCAACCTTATTGCTATGGTTTACATAGCGTCTTTCTTCCCATAGCGTCTTTCTTGCTGTGGTTTACCTAGCGTCTTTCTTCCCAGACGTTAGCAACCATCTTCACCATCTCTCCCCAAGCCCTTCCTTCTCATCCCTGGGGATGCACCCTCTGGCTGGCACCGAGATCATTATACCTTTTGAGGGGGGCGGGGGCTCCTAGAGTATCAAGGACTATAAATGAGCGCAAAGAGGTTTGGCTATGTGAGAACGCTGGTATTTGTCTTGGTGAAAATAGACCGTATTTGTCAAAGCAAGGTTTGAAATTTTGCAGGGCTAGAGGAGTTTGGTGTGGCTTTTCAGAAGGAATGCTGCAAGGCTCAAGGATGCCATTTGAAGGGACACCCTCAAGGAATTAAAGAGACACCTTCTCCATTCCAATTAAGCTTCCTGGGAACCAAAAAGGGAAATGCCATCATTATTCTACAGCATTATGAACCCACTATCTAGACTTGGAGCTGGGCACTCAGCCTAGGGAGTCTCCTATTTTGTGGGCTTGGGGCCCTCATTTTCTCATCCTTCCTGAGTCTGGAGCCCCTCAATAAGTTCATACCACAATATGCTTCTTAAAGGTAAAAGGTATACTACACCCTTACCTCTCCTAGATGTTTCCCACATGAAATGAGACAAGTCCTTCCCATACAACTAAGTTTTGGAAGTCCCAATTGACAATGATGCAGATAAGTCTTGTTGCCAAGGGTGGTGATGGTGGGGAGTTTTAATGCCACAAAAAACAGCTAAGCCATATTGCACCAAACTCATGTCTTGTTACTGAAACACACAGCCTTGATATGTTTCCCAGCTTTTACATTCTCTCCTTAGAAAACAACTCCCATTCTCCTCCCACCCCACCCCAAAAAAGATCATAAAGCACTTGTAACTAACCTGATGCTTTTGCACTCCTTCATGGAAGAAACCAGTTTGGTCCATTTTGGTCCATTCAGTTCCTCACACTGGATGTCGAGCTCCATTTTCAGTATTGATGATGCAAGAGCTGACGTGGTTAAAAAAAATCCATTAATTCTTTGGAAAAAAACAACCCAGAGTTCCTCCTCAAATTCTTCCAGTCATGCTTGTCTGCTGTATTTCTAACCCTTGTAGCCACAAGTTGGAGTTGTGCAAGAGACGTTTGCCCTCTTTGCACAAGGCCGGTGTTGAAAGGACCCTAATTCCATGTTTGCTGATAGTGGGTTACGTCAGACAGAGGCCAGGCTCTAACCCACAAGAAGCCCCTAATCGGTGGTTGGATTTTGTGTGCATCCTGCATATTTAAAGCAACAGTCTGAGCAGACTGTAATCCATAGCAGTGTTGTTTTTTAAGTAACCAATGAAATGCAAAGGGAGATCCCTTGGAATATGTACATATGCAGAGGCCTCACATGGGTATCTGATCTTCACAATACATGTGCGCAGCACAGGGAGACTGTGTAGAGAAAAAACAAGCATAGAAGCTAATAGGGCCCAGGTTAACAAGCATCTTTCAGCCCAAATTAGATTACTAGGAAAGAAGAGAGCATCCTGGAGAGCTGGAAGGACCTAGCTCTTAGCCTCTGGCTTCTTTGAAGCTAATGGACCCAACAGGGATGAAGCCTTCCTGCACCGGGGCTGCTCTTGCTGCTGCTGGTCTGCAGGACACCTCCCATGGACTATTCCCATCAACAGCCCCCTCCTCCCCCCCCCCCCCCGCCTTGGGAGCTGCTCCCATCAGAGGAGAGATGCCCGTGTCATGGTATCACCAAAGGGCAATGCTTAAGGTCTTCTAGCAGCAATGGAGGTGGTGATGGGGTGGTTGGGTATTATTGTAATACGAGTGTGGAATGCACTAGGGGGATTGGGACAGTGGGTGGGGGGTCACAGTACAAGCACAGAAAGGAGAGGGGGATGTGGGCTTGGGTAAGCGGAGGAGAGGACTCATGGTGGGAGGAACGAGGGGGGTGGCGGGGTGCTAGTTTGGGGGATTTCAATTTTGTTTAGAATCTTTTCATTTCTGATGCGATGGGGGCAGGGTACGACATGCAACAGGGAACCTCCCAGGAAGGGAATATATTTAACCCAAGCATAACAGCTGAGAGCATCTCCATAATACAGGCAGAGGGTACCTCATAATCAAGACTGCAATCCTCAAACCACCTGCTCTGGAATAGTCCCATTGAAATCAGGAATAAATGGTTTGAGGATCATGGCCAAAGCTTGCTAAAAATAACTGCAGCCACCATTCTCACGGACCAGCCACCACTGCACCCGGTAAGCCCTACCTCTCCATTTTACCAGCTATCAGGGAACCATTTCATGTTTAAGTGGCTCCCGGATATCTGGTGAGTCTGTTCAACAGACTGTTGGCTAATACCAGTATGGGATGGACTTTCCCTATGGCTGGCATTGCATCAGTTAGCACCCGCAGAAAATGAAGACATAAGTTACACTAAACAGTCTATAATAGACCAACTCCCTTCACACTTCTCCATTTGCTTTGCCCGACCTTCAAGAACTCAACCCACAAGTGTCTCCACTTTCTGCATCCCTCAAAGCCTACAAAGGAAGCCATGTGACCCACAACAGGGCAGCTGTGTTTGCTGGGGTTTGGTTCTGCTTCACACAGAGTCCTGTCCTCTGTCACCATTTATAAATGCTTGCAATGGAAGTCTACCCCACTGAGCAGACTTCTTGGCCTCTTCAAGGTGCTTCAAAACCATTCCTTCCTCTTGAGCCTTCCCCTCCAAGCTGTGGGTTTCTGTATCAGTAGAAGATACAGGCAGATCATGGCTTTCTACCAGTGTAACTTCTCAAATATTACATTGCACTTCACAGAGGAAGCATCCGTTTGGTTTCTTGAGGGGAGATTCTCCCCTCCCACCCCCACTCCTACTATCAAATTGGCTGAAAAGATTCTGAAACACCAAGGGCAATCATGACACCATCAGTCTACAGCAAAATTCTCACCAATTCCAACGGAGTATTGCGCCCAGTTCTTGAAGCACCACACTGGCACAGGCTCAAGAGAAACGAATGGGGATTGCATTAATGCAGCAAGGCCAGGTTTCCTTGCCAGACTGTAACTATTATTGTTATTATAAGCATTTACATAGTACCGCTTACAAAGAACAAGAACAGTGTGCTTCTTTGTAAGCACACTGGCGCTTACAAAGAACAAGATAGACATGGTCCCTGCTCGAGAGCTTACAATCTAAAGACAGGGGGAGGGGAGACAGGGAAGGGGAAAACAGAGGGAGAGACAAGGGATGCGACATTCATGAGGATGCAAGAGCTCAGGTACACGTTCTTGGCTTGGTTACAGTAAATTGGGAGTTTGCAGATAACAGGTGGGGGATAATCCTGAGTGGGGATGTTTAGCAGGAGTTCGGAAGTGTGGAGTTCGGAAGTGTGGAGTGGAAGAGGTGGGTTTTGAGGAGGGACTTGAAGGCGTGGAGGGTGGGGGCAAGGCTGACGAGAACAGGGAGGGAGTTCCAGGCATGCGGGGCAGTGAGGGAGAAGGGACAAAGGCGGTTGGGGAGCAGGGGAGGCGTGGGAGGGTGAGGGAGGGGATGGAGGAGGAGTGGAGTGCTCGAGTAAGGGTTTTGGAGGGAGATCAGGGCAGAGAGGTAGGGGGGAGCGAGGTTGTGAAGGGCTTTGTAGGTGAAAATGAGGAGCTTGTGCAGAATACGCTCGGGAAGAGAGAGCCAGTGGAGAGAGGAGAGGAGAGGTTTCACGCGATGGGCTAGGTGGATGATCCTGGCAGCAGAGTTTTGAACAGAGATAAGGGAAGAAAGGTGAGAGTGGGGAAGGCCAGTGAGGAGGAGGTTACAATAGTCAAGGCATGAGTTGACTAGGGCGTGGATGAGAGTTTTGGCAGAGGAGACGGACAGAAAAGGGCGGATCTTGGCAATGTTGTGGAGGGAGAAGCAGCAGGATTTGGCCACGGAGTCAATGTAGGGTTTGAAGGTAAGGTGCGAGTCGAAGATGAAGCCCAAGCTGCGAGCTTGGGGGACAGGGAGGATGGAGACCCCCATCAATAGCAACTGACAGGGGAGAGGAAGGACTGGGATGGAAGATAAGGAGTTCAGTTTTCGCCATGTTCAGGGCTGGCCTCAGAATTTGCAGGGCCCACGGCAAAAATAAATGCAGAGGCCTCATGACCACCCCCCTCCATAGCCCTCCCTTTTAACAACTGGCAGTCTGGCAATTGCTTACAGAAACAGAAGCATCTGCCCAGGGGTTAAATCCTGCCTCTGGGAGGGGGAGCAGAGCCCCACTGTACAGAATCTTGCCATGCCATTGCTGCCCTTAAGGCTTCTACCAGGGAGCCACTATTGGCCCAAGCCGTCCCTTAGCTGAGGTGGCAGGTTGTCAACAGCAGGACCTTTACAGGAAGCACCAGTGACGTGGCAGGATTCTGGGCGGGGAGAGGCAGCGGTGCTGTTCCTGTACACAACTCTCACCCCTGGTGGCAGCTGCTTCGTGTGGGGTTCTGCTGCTCCCCCAGCCCCAGTAAAGGTGGGGAGGGGCAGAGTCCTGCAGGAAGAAGTATCCTCAGGGGCTGAAAATTACACAACCCCTATAGGTCGGGAATCCAAATGGGACCATGACATTTGTGCACAGGATTGCAGTCCCGGGCCGTAGGATTATATTTAAGTTTCAAAAGGGGTGTCATAGGTGAAAAGTTTGGAAACAGCCAGTAACCGACCTTTTGATGCATACAAAGGAGCTAGCAGGTGTGGACCAAGGGCACAATCGTCTGCCCTCTGCCATTTTAAACTCAATGGGAGCTGAGCTATTCACTTCAATGGATGGAGGAAAAGACCTTTATCTGTTTACAGGTATGCAAACAGCAGTGGGCAGCATGATCCTCTAAGCAAGTAGCAACAGCACTTGGTGCAGATGCGAGTCCCATTCACTTCAGTGGGACTTGTGCCCATGCGATTGCACCCATAACCTTGCAAATCAAAGAGGCACAAACAAGAGAAGGATACAATACTATTCCAGAATATGCACAAGATTAAGCTAGGAAGCATTCCTTCATTCCACCTCAAGACATTTCCCCCCCTAAACAATGAGTGTAGGAGACTCAGCTGAACTCTGGGTAGTGAGCAGGCATCTCCAGCTATTCTTTGCTGCTTTAAAAAAAAAAAAAAAAAAAAAAAAAAAAAAAGGCAGCCTGCCTGCCTGCCCCTGGGAGACGAGCTCAGCTGTGAGGGGCCCTGAACTGCAACACTTGGGGCTGCTACCCCTCTCCCCTCCCCTTTGCTGCTTTAAAAGGCTGCCTGCTGAAGGCTGCTAGCCATTTGTGGGGGCAGGACAGGTTAGGTTTTGTATTAGCTTTTTTTGGTCTTTTAATGTCTTGTATATGGGAAGGGTGAGGATATGGGTGCTGTGCCCCTCCCTCCTGCCCATGACATGTGGGTGTACGGGCATGCAGGTAGGGTTTATGCCTGACCCTCTTGTGTGGGGGGAGGGGGGTACAGGCAAAGGAGGAGGGTGCACTTCCCTGGGGGGAAAAGGGTGGGGGTGGGAGTCCTTGTGTGAGAGAGAGAGTAGAAGGGGTTAGATTTTTAGGGGTTTTACTTTTTACTTTTAAATTTGCAGTTTGGGTGGGATAGGGCTAATGAAGGGCGGAAGGGGAATTTTGTATTTTTGATTGTTAGCTGCCCTGAGTCCTTTTTAGAGACGAAATCGAAGGCAATAATAATTCAATTCATTTAAAAATTTGCCAGCCCACACCCTCCTGCCAAAGGCAGCTCGGGCCAGCGTACAGTATAAAAGCACAGAACAAAAAAAACAAGTTAATTCAGTAAAAGCAATCATTTCCCCCTAACCAGAGTCTTGGAAATACTAGTGCATTTCTAGCCCCATTCACGTGTTTTCAGGATCTGAGTCAGCCTCTGCTTAAACCGGTCTGTTTCCTACCTGGGAACAGGGAAGACTCCCTAGCACTTTGCATAATGGAGGGTGCCTCGTGAGAATTATCAGGGTGGGGACAATGTAAGAACTTGAACAATGTGCTGCAAGCATGGCTGTTGGCAAGCATTGCTCAATTCCTTTTTCTGGTGGACTGAATTGGGGAGGGGGGCGGCATAACCTCTTAGGGCAAACAGGTGAAGTGCACAAGTTTGCATGAAGTTAAAAATGCACATTAATGAATGTTGGAAAAGAGCTGGTGGAGGCAGAACTGGGGTGCGTATGAAGGGGCAGAGAAGAAGGGATTGCCACAAATAAGTTATGAAAGGGGCACACAATGCAGCCTGGTAGAGAGGGGAGAGCAAGAGGCAGAGCTATAATCAAATTTCAGCTTCAGCAGCTCAGGCTGAGCTGTGTATGTGGAAGCCAGGGGCCACAGAAATAAGACTTTGCAGGCCAGATTTGGCCTTCAGGCTGCCTATTGAGAAACACTTCTGATAGGGTACATTCTCATTAGATTAAAAAAACCACACACACACAAACCCAATTCCCCTGACAGTTTTTAAACCATGTGAAAGGATTAAGTTACTAGATGCCTTGGCAAAGGACTTCAAAGCGTTAGGTAAAAACAAAGGTTTAATAATCATGCTAAGTCCCCTCTTGTGCATCCCTCCTAACCTGCAAAGGGACACTTCCCATTTTAATCTGCCAGCCTCCTAGAAGCATGGTACAGCCACATGGTGCCATGGGATTGCTAGCAGCAGCAGGGGCAATACCCAAGATAGAACTGAAAGTGGAAAAGTCACATGTGAAATTATCATCTCCCACAGGAAATCTAAAAAGCAGAAGACACTTGTTCTGTGGATGCACTCTTCCTCAAGCTAAGTCCTTAGCTCTTGCATTCTCCCTTCCTTGCCTTTTTCTCCCAATTCCATCCCTCTTCGTCAGTCCCCTTTCCTCCCCAGTGCCCACTCTCTCTTGCCCTGCTCTGTGTCACTATGCTTGAGGGAGGAATACTCCATGGATGACTCCTCTTTATGCTATCACTGACCAGCTTTTCCTGCTATAGCAGAGGTGCCTGTTTTTTGGTCACGCCAGATACAAAAACTTCTGCTCAGATTCTCCACAGGAGCCTAGTTACCATGGAGCAAGGGGGCTCGATTGTGCCCAGCCGCAGAAAGCGACCTCAGTGCCGCTAGGAAATGTCCAGAGAAAGAGGGAGTGAGGCCAGCAGCACACCATCCCAGCCCACTCTGCAAGTTTCCTAGCAGTGCTCAGGTTACTTGCAAAGGTCTCTGCCATGAAGGAAATATTCAGAGTGGGTGAAGTACTGCAGTTGGAGCACTGGGACCACCTCCACTCTAAACACTCCCCACACCCTGCCCTAATGAAGACAGGGGCCGCTGCAGGGCCCTTGGAAAGCACAGGGGCCAGTGCAGTCACCCTGTGGTAAGGCCAGCCCTGCTTCCCCCGGCCTGCTTTCCCCAGGGGAGTTTGCATCAGAACAAAAAAGTGAAACCACTCCAGATCTCACAGGTCCCAAGAGGAACAGTGAACTCTCCAAGGGACAAAGCCAGGCCTCCCTGCTACAGTCCCTACTGCCTTGCCTTGCAACCTGTTCCTACCAGACATTTCAGCAACCACTTGAGGGCATCCCCATTATTCCTAGCTGCCATACAGGCATCCTCAGCAGGGGATGTTTCATGGTCTCAAGAACTCCAACACCACCTTCAACATTCTTCACCCACCCTAAGAGTTGTTCCGACAACACCTTAACTGCACGGATATTAATAAATAGGTCAAAGCACTAATCTTTCCTGGAGCTGATGATGATATTGCTGTTCCTGATCATTTACTACCCTAATGCTATCGAGCCACCCATCATCTTCCTGCTTCTCCAGGCCCCTCCCTTTCCACCACCAGCGCTCCAGCCACCCCACTCGCAGGAATGGAGTGGGAGGGTGGGGGGAAAGAATGTTGATTAACAACTTTAGATCCAGATTCTTGGCTACTGTAAAGCACTGCAGCTCTATTGATTTCAACAGCATGTCATCAATTCATATTAGCAGAGAATCTGGCCCTTAGATTATTGTAGCAATCCCCAAAGCTTTGGAGGCAAATGGACCACTTGTCAACTGTCTGTTTCTTGTCAATCACCCTGCACCTTCTGGACATGGCTGCACAACCCAGTGTGTGTTCACTGCAGACTGGCTACAGCTGAACAAGGCAGGCTGTTTGGCCCCTGCCAACATTGGGCATCTCTGGATGGAAAGGGTCTGGCTAATGTTCCTGTGCTGGCTGAAGAGCAGCACAAGGTAATGCACACTATGACCATCCCCACCTGCTTCCCAACCCCCACCAGAGATAGCAGCAGGGACTTTGCTGTCTGTAAGCCCATTAGGGTGGCCAGATATGCAAGTTTTAGAGGACACTTATGAGAAATACAGGTTGCAGGGCTCCACTGGCACCAATGCAGCCCTGCAACTTGTATTTCTCATATTTGGCCACCCTAAATCCCATGGATGTAGGCAGTCCCGAGCTGAACTATGGAACTGGCTGTAGCTACAAACATTCAATCGTTGGCTTAAAGCACCCAAATAGTTTCAGAGACGCCAAATCATAAACATATACCCCATCAAACCCTTTACAAACAACTAATTAACCATATTGCCCTTGTGCATTCCCCGAAACCCCACCCTTTACGATCACATACTACACCTAGTTTGCAACCTCATTAGGTTCTGTCTTCTGCTTGTTGTGTAAAACACCACACAAACTCTTTGGCATGTAGAAGATGTTGATAAACGCCCACAAATTGATGCTTCATATCTTTCTGTTTGTGCAGCTCAGCTAGATAACAAGATGATCTGCACAAACATCCCACAAAGGGAGGATAGCTAGAATGATTCCTGTGTAAAGCGAGCATGACCATGAGCTGACAGTGTACAATGAAAACTGCCCACTACAAATTTTCCAAACAGAAAAGGACTCTGCACTCCACACACACAATCAGAACAAAAGGCTCAACCTCAAAGGGTATAAAATAACCTGCAGCCTCTGCCGGAATACTGCCTGCCAATAATTCACAATATAAACAAAGGGGCTTTTATTGCACACCTAGGGGCTAAAAAGCCACAGTCAACAATGAGCAACTAGAACTTTAAACAACGAAGTATTGGGAGGGGGGACATAGAAATAGACAAAAATATATGCAGATGACTCTTCAGTCAGTCACCTCTCCTGAACTGGATCAGTGTCAAAACTATAAGCTATTCACCCATTTTGAAAATACCACAGTAAACTTCGGGGGAGAGGGAGTGGGGGGGGGGGGGGG
>QEPC01013222.1:2293506-2304755 GCA_003113815.1 Sphenodon punctatus
GGGGGGGGGGGGGAGGCAATCCTTCGGTGCAAGACTAATAATATAAGCAACACTACAGGTATTTGTCCTATTAACTACAAACCAATCTAGCATGTTAGAAATAAGCATGTGAATCCGAGAGGGGGATAAAACAAATCAAAGTAGGGAAGTAGCGGTTCCAGAAATAAAACATGCCACTTTAAGCTCCCCTATTAGACAGTCCCCTGTATGGCCACAGCTCTTGCTTTAATTGCTAGGGCATCTCTACCTGCAGAGATATTGCTGGAACTGAGTCATTTAATAAGGACACCGAAACCTTCATAATTATAGGTTCCAAAGTTGATGAGCGTCTCTCCTCATATAAGCAGCAAGCAGAAATGATATGAGCAGTGGATTCCACCGCCTGCTGTTGGCAGAACCTGCAAAATCTGCGGTCAGAAGGGACTTTTAAGAATCTGCCCTCCATCATAGCTGACGGGCCCAAACTGAATCTGGCCAATGTAAAGGCTATCCTCTGGGACCGATTAGAGAGTGACAATAGACAGACAGCTCCAGAGGAATCGATTCCAAAGAACTTATAAACCTCAGATATTCTCTGTGCAACAATGGCTTCTTGGAACAGTTGAGTCTCTTAGTCTGAAATGCGGGTTTCAATTGCACTACGTTCCATAGAATATGGCATAAATGAAAAATAATCCCAAGACAAGCCAAGATGTACTAATAGCTGCGTTATACTATCTTCCATGGGCCTCTAGATGGTAAAGAAAAAGCTTCATAAAGGGAGGCCCTTGTGCCATCTATAATACAGGCGCAGACAAAAAATTTAAATGACCAGTTTAGCAAAAGCTGCCACAGAAGACAAGCATGATTTTGCTCTCAATAGAGCAATAGGGGTGCCCAAAAGGATGGCATTCCTAATCACAATGCAAATTTGGGAATCCTCTGTCATAGATCTATGAAACATACTGCTGTTGCCACCATGCATCTGCATCTCATCTCCTCAAGTTCAGTTCCCCTAGTCTGCCATACGCTCACCAGGCTCCTCTGCCTGGACACAGCTTTCCCGAATGCAGCCTGTCTGCATTTCTTGCTTCTCCAGGCTCCAATTAAACCACAATTTCCCCATCTTTCCTGTTCCCTGACTACACCAAAATGTAAAGCTCCAGTTTCCCTGATAAGTTAAAACATAAAAAGAGTAAGGCCCCTCAAATCCTGAGATTGGCTTAGTAAATCATGAGGGCTTTTTTAAAAAATAGATGTTTGGTTAGTTTATTTGCTTTCTGGATGTTGAGCCTTTAGAGCAGGGGTAGGGAACCTTTTCCCTCCCACTTTGAAAATTAGTACAAGCTCCAAGAGGACCACGCAGAAGTTGGGGTGGGGGTGATTGAGGGGTAAAGCTCAGGAAGAGGAGGAGCCAAGTCATAGGATCTCTCCACTATCGTTGTTTGCACACCCTGGTCTCGCCTCCCCTACTCTGGGTGTTTTTAGACAAGCACAGCTGAGATGTGCGTGTTTGTGTCCGCTGAGTGGAGCTGCCACAGACCACTCACACAGGTAGAGTGAGTGGGGAGGGGTTCAAACAGGCAACCAAGCAGGCAGCCTCCACCCACCGAAGCAACTCATACAAGCAGCCATTACCCCTTTAAGAGCGCCTGGTAGGGCTGGGGGCAGGGCAGCGAGGCAGCAGGGCCGCTGACCTGTTCACTACCATGGATGGGTGCCGTGGTCCAAACGAGTCAGGGATGCATGGGCACCTCTCTCCCCATGCACTATTTTGCCTTCCTCTGCACAGGGCACTCCAGCTTTTTCTCCGGTGCCCCATGAGTGGGTGCCGTGTGGGTCACAAAAGTGCGCCTCCACCCACACCACCTTCACACGAGCTGTTGGGTGCACGGGGGATGGGTGGAGTTGCATGGGCGCATCTCATCTAAAAACACCCTCCGAGTGCAGTGCACGCTTTAGTGCTTGGAAGTACTAGGAACTGGAACCAGAGGACAGATCCAGGAATTGGAAAAGGCCCAAATAAAAACTAAAACCACAGGCCACATTTGGCCCCCAGGCCTTAGGTTCCCCCTTCCCACTTTAGAGTCATGCTTTTAAACTCTTCTCAATCCCAAGGTCCTTTTGTAATAAAATCAAAGGGTCTCTCACAAACACATGACTCTAGCAGTTTAGGCCTTACAATAAATGTCACAAATGTCACAAGACTCATGATACAATCAGTGTCAGATGTCAAGAGTGTCCCTGACTCCCAACTTCCTCTTCGTCCTCTTGACTCTCTCTCATCTATTACCAGGACCCTATTAATTTCAGAGGGGAAACATTTTTATTTATTTTTATGCCTCCCTTCCCCCTCACAATCCATACAAAAAAATTAAAACCATTAAAATTCATACAATAAAAACACCCTCCCCTCAAACCCCATCCTCACCCCCCAAAAACAGGGGGCCACAATGGAGAGGGCATTCTCAGTGGCTGGGCCACGCCTTTGGAACTCCCTTCCAGAGGAAGCTCACCTGGCCCCAAGCCTGTTGTCATTTAGGCGGTGTTGTAAAACCTGGCTGTTCGCCCAGGCCTTGGGGGGCGGGGATAGGGTTTGTTTTTCTCCCCTACCCTGTTCATTGTTTTAAATTCCCAGGGCCCTGTTTTAAAACATTCAAATTGTTTGATTATTTTAAATTGTTTATACTTGTTTATGTTTTTACTATGTTGGAAGCCGCCCCAAACTGTTCGCAGGAGGGGCAGGGTACAAGTTTTAGAAATAAATAAATAAATAAATAAATTAAATAATCCAAATCTGAAACCCAGTTCTGCAAGCAGACGTTCTAATCTCTGTGAGCAGAATAAAAATGTGCAGATTTTGTGCACATTTTCCAAAGTTTTGAATACGAATGAGTTTCCCCAGCATGCCATTCCAACTTTGGATCTCAGTATCTTAAGGAAACCACAACATAACGAACATACCACACACACAAACCTCTCTCAACCTGGACTATAGGCTGCTTCTCTTTGGCAGATATGAAGCGCCCCATTGGCTTCCACATTTTTACCTGCCTCATCTAATCTTGTCTCTGGTCATGCATTTTATTGTAACAATCGTTACCAAAGCAAAGAGTGTTCCCCTAAGGAACCGAACCGAGCACACTTTGGGGCAGCCAGTGAATAAATAACAGTAATCATTATTAGCAATACAGCGTTTGCGATAGATTTCCTGCAATTCGAGCTCTACCGTACCTCTTTTCTTGCTACACACAGAGTGTAACTTCCGTAGGAAAAAAACAGAGAGCAGTCTAGCTCCCATGCAGGACTTGTATATTGCTTCACTAAGGCACTGCGCGTACCAGCCACCTTATGCTGGTTGCTCACACTAGTCAAACACATGATCACTTCCTCCTTCATTTGCATTTGCCTTTCCCGGCTTGGGACCTATTTGTTGCTAGAGAGGGCATATGTCAGTTCGGCGTGGTGCTTGTGTGCGAGAAAATAAAAAGCTTCTGCCTCTTGAATAAAAGTAGCAGCTCTAAAAAGCACCCTTTGGAGGGTGATTTGAGCAGGGGAGGGGTGGGAGGGAGTCTAGCAGTCTCAGGCTGTGTCGTTTTTTTGAGGGGGTGAAAGTGTTAGAAAAAAGGGCGTGGAGAACCAGAAGTTCAAGGAGCAAAAGAGAAGAAACTTGCACCTGCCAGGACCAGCTTTACATAGTCTCCTCCCTCCCACCCATGATAGAAAGGGGGGAAGTCATAACGACGTTCTCACCGCTCTTCCAATGCGGACCCACCCTCTGTGGAATGTTGTGATATCAGACGCTCTGCAAGGGGCGGGGGCTATGTCAAAAAGGGGCGTGGCATCCCTCCAATAAGGTTCCACCCTCACCAGGTTTCTTCCTAGTGGGAGGTGACAACCTTAGATAAATGCTCTATGTGTCCCCAGGAAGCTGACACCCTGGAAAGTCAATAAATGAACCAGCCGTGCAAGTATGCACTGACAGCAACTGGAGCATCCATCAATGCTGTAAGGACATTACCCAGAGAGGATTCCGTGCCCCAGCGGGCAGAGGGGATGAAAGGAGCTTGTGCAGGGTGGTAAAAACAAAAGAGATGATGTATCCAGTTAAAAAGCATTTCATCTACAGGAGAATCAGTTGAATAGCAGTGTGCATAGGAGGGGAACTGAAGTCTGAGTAAACTGCAGGACAGGGAACAGAGCCTTGCCATTTTACTCTCCCCATTCAGAGGGGAGTAAAATGGCAGGAGCCCCATTCAGAAGGCAGGAGGATCTTGGGTGACTGGACATATGAAATTCAGTGTTGACAGTGCAAAGTGATGCACATGGAGGGAAATCCCCCTAACTAAACAATAAACATAAGAACATAAGAAGTGCCATACTGGGTCAGACCAATGGTCCATCTAGCCCAACATCCTGTCTCCGACAGTGGCCAATCACAGGGGCCTGGGACAAGCACCCAACAGGTCACAATGGGGGATCCATTCCCTGTTGTTTTCCCCCAGGTCCCATCATGTTCCCTGATCCTGTCTGGCTAATAGCTGCTAATGGACCTATCTTCCAGAAACTTGTCCAAACCTCTTTTAAACTCAGCTATAGTACTGGCCCTTACCACAGCCTCTGGCAGTAGATTCCACAACCCAATTATACGCTGAGTGAAAAAATATTTTCTTTTATTTGTTTTAAACTTGCCACCCATGAGTTTCATGGAGTGTCCCCTAGTTCTAGTACTAGCTGAGAGGGTAAATAACTGCTCCTTGTTTATTAGTTCCACACCACTCATGATTTTATAGACCTCTATCATATCTCCTCTCAGTCGTCTCTTCTCCAAACTGAAGAGCCCCAACCTACCAAGCCTCTCCTCATACGGGAGCCCTTCCATGCCCTTGATCATTTTTGTTGCCCTTCTCTGTACCTTTTCTAGTTCAGCTATGTCTTTTTTGAGATGGGGCGACCAGAACTGCACACAATATTCGAGGTGCGGTCGCACCATTGATTTGTATAGAGGCATTATGACATCCTCAGTTTTATTCTCTATCCCCTTCCGAATAATTCCTAACATTCTGTTTGCTTTTTTGACTGCTGCTGCGCACTGCGCTGTGGATTTCATTGTATTGTCCACAACCACCCCCAGATCCTTTTCCTGAGTGGTAACTCCTAGCTTAGTACCCAGCATTGTGTACGCATAGTTTGGATTATTTTTCCCTACGTGCATCACTTTGCACTTGTCCACATTAAATCTCATTTGCCATTTAGATGCCCAGGCACCCAGTGTCGTAAGATCCTGTTGCAGTTCCTCACAGTCTGCTCGTGTTTTAACTACCTTGAATAACTTGGTGTCGTCTGCAAATTTGATCACCTCACTCTTAACACCCTTTTCCAAATCATTAATGAATACATTAAACAGCACCGGTCCCAATACAGATCCCTGAGGCACACCACTTTTTACATCTCTCCATTGTGAAAACTGACCATTTAGTCCTACCCTTTGCTTTCTATCTTTTAACCAGTTTCTGATCCATAGTAAGACACTACCTCCTATCCCATGACTTTTTAATTTTCTCAAGAGTCTCTCATGAGGGACCTTATCAAATGCTTTCTGGAAATCCAGGTACACTATATCTACTGGGTCTCCCTTGTCCACATGCTTATTTACACCCTCAAAGAATTCCAACAGGTTAGTGAGGCATGACTTACCTTTACTAAATCCGTGTTGACTCTTCCCCATTAAGCCATGTTTGTCAACATGCCCTGTAATTCTGTCCTTAATGATGGTTTCCACCATTTTGCCCGGCACAGACGTCAAGCTTACTGGTCTGTAGTTTCCAGGATCGCCTCTGGATCCCTTTTTAAATATCGGGGTTACATTTGCCACCCTCCAGTCCTCAGGTACAGTGGCAGATTTTAGTGACAGGTTACAAATTACTAACAGTAGGTCTGCGATTTCATATTTGAGTTCCTTCAGAACTCTGGGGTGAATGCCATCTGGTCCTGGTGACTTGCTAGTATTCAGTTTGTCAATTTGCCCTAGAACATCCTTTAATGTCACATTGATTTATAACAGCTCTTCCAATTCCTCGCCCACAAAGCAAGGATCCAGCGTGGGTACCTCCCCAAAATCCTCCGCAGTGAAGACCAATGCAAAGACCTCATTCAGCTTCTCTGCAATGTCCTTATCCTCCCTGAGCACCCCTTTTACTCCCTTGTCATCTAATGGCCCATCTAACTCCCTAGCAGGCTTCTTGTTTCTGATGTATTTGAAAAAGTTTTTGTTGCTTGTTTTTCCCTCTTTAGCAAGCCTCCCTTCAAAATTTCTCTTGGCCTGCCTTATTAACACTTTACATTTATGTTGTCAGTGTTCATGCTCTTTCATATTATTTTCATTGGGACTAGCCTTCCATTTCTTAAAGGATGCCTTTTTGTCTAATAGCCTCATTCACCTCCCCATTTAGCCATAGTGGAAGACTTTTGGTCTTCCTGATTCCTTTTTTAACTTGCAGGATGCATTTAATCTGGGCTTCCAGAAGGGTGCTTTTAAACAGCCTCCACGCCTCTTGCAAACTTGTAGCCCTTGCAACTGTGCTTTTTAGCTTCTTTTTAACTAGTTTCCTCATTTTGTCATAGTCTCCCTTTTTAAAGTTAAATGCTACTGCTGTCTTTCTCACTCCAGAAATTATGTCAAATGTGATCATATTATGATCGCTGTTGCCTAGTGGCTCTGCCAGTTACTCCTTGTACCAGATCCTGCTTGTCACACAGGACTAGATCTAGAATAGCTCTTCCTCTCATTGGTTCCAGAACCAGATGTTCTAGGAAGCAATCATTTACAGCATCCAGAAATTTGACCTCCACGTCCCACCCCAAGGAAACAGTCACCCAATCAATATTAGGGTAATTGAAGTCACCCATTATTATTATGTTGCCGACTTTAGTAGCCTGTCTCTAAATTAGAGGTTACTAAGTGGTTACAAGCAATCTACTTAAAACCAAACTCAGTCCTGATTATAAACAATTCTCAAGCGAAACCTTTTAATTTGCTAAGAGGTACCAGATGGGGTGCCTCCATCACTCTTGCTGATTGACATCGTATTAGAAGTGTTGGCTATCGCAATTAAGCAAAATAACAGTATAAAAGGTATACAAATGGGTTCCTCTCAACATAAGATTTCCCTTTTTGTAGACGACGCAATTTTGTTTGTAGCTGACCCGATTAACTCAATTCCTCCCTTAGCGAATCTCATTAGTGAATGTAGCGTTATTTCAGGCTACAAGATAAATTATGGAAAGTCATTTGCCCTGATATAGGGAAAGGACGAGGCTCAATGCGATCAAATAAGGACAACCGTCTCATTCCCAGAACAAACAAAAAAAGGGTATCAAGTACTTAGGGATAACACTAACTAAAAATATGAAAGAATTGTATACGGAAAATTCCCCCTTCCCCACTTAATTAGGCAACTCCAAAAGAAAGATAGCTCATAGAAAGGTTTGGCATGCTCGTAGCTAGGCAAAATTAATTTATTTAAAATGATAGTCCTTCCCAAAATAATTTACAAATTGATGGCCCTTCTGATCTCCATGCCTGAGTCTTTATTTCAGACAATATGAGAAATTAATGACAGAGGTGGTATCGAATGGCAAGAAGCCTAGGCTGAGGAAACATCTTTTGATGAGAACAAAAGAGAGAGGAAGCCTAATCTTTACCCGACATCGGGTAAGTAACTTACCTAAGCAAATTACCCTACTTAGCCTAGGCTGAGTAAACATCTTTTGATGAGAACAAGGGAGAGAGGAGACCTAAACTTATCCGACATCAGATTGTATCATAGAGCAGCCTCCTTGAGCATATTAAAGAATTGGTACCATAATCTGCAAACCATTAAATGGGTAGAGCAGGAACATGATAACCTAAAAATACTAAGCCTCAAAAGTAACTTGTTAGATGATAACAGAATCAACCTGAATAATTGGAAAGAACATCCTTTCACGTGCGCTGCGTGGCAAAACTGGAAGACCGTCACTAAAACAATAAAAGGGACTAGGAATGTCTTGCCATATTCGCCCATAGATCTAAAGCCGGGGTGGGGAGCCTCAGGATCAAGGGCCAAATGCGACCCTTGGGAAGTTTTTATGTGGCCCCTTTCCAGTGCCTGGATCTGGCCCTTGGATCCAGTCTCTACCCCCAAGTTCTGACAAACTGAGCTCAGGATAATGGAGCAGAGAGGCGCACACAAGGGTAGGTGAACAGATCCATGATCTGGGCCCTCCTTTTCTTGAATACACCCATTAAGCACCCCCACCCCCAACCTTTATGTGACCCTCAGAGCTCGTACAAATTTTCAATGTGGCCCCTGGGACAGAAAAGGTTCCCCACTACTGATCTAAAGGTTTTAGTGGAGAAGGAAATACAGCAGTGAATCTGAAATTAAAACTAACCCCCCAAAAAAGGTGGTGGTGGGGTATTATGTTGGCTGAACAGCTATTTTTAAATGTTAATTCTGTTCTCAACAGGATCTGGTAACCAAACTACAATCTGGTGTTGACGCATTCCAACACCTTCAATTGGAAACTGCCTTTATTGGTCTAGATAAGGTAAAACAATTCAGTAGAACCCCACAGCCCATAGAAAAAAAATCTATTCAAAGCGGCCTCAAATAAAGGGAGGCCAGCAAGGATTTACAGGGAACTTTAAAAAAATTGTGGTATACTAAAAAACATCATATCTAGTGAAATGAGAAAGAGATTTAAATATAAAACTTGAGATACAAGGACTAAAAAGTTTTACAAAACAGGCATACTTGATTGGTGTCCTTAGAATCCAAGCAAACCCAAATAAAGTTGGTGTTAAGGTATTATCTCACCCCAGTACAGTTTAGAGACAAAAAACTGGGCAACAAAGGACTCTGTTGAAGAGAATGTGGGGAAGTGGACATGTATTATCATTGTTGGTGGGCATGTAATCGGATACAACCATTTGGGCAAACAGTATAGAATTACGTTGAACAAATGACAGGATTTATCGTCCCCATCAAACCAGAAACAGCTCTACTGGGCCTCTTCCCTGAAATCACTCTAATAAAGCATTATCAGGACTCCTGCACAATACTGTTCCTGGTGGTGATAAACACAGTTGCTAGACACTGGAAGACAATTGAAGATCCCTGGGAAGGGGAACAGATTAATAGAATTTGGTATTTATTTTCAATGGAAAAAATGATCGCAGAACTTACAGAGCAATCAGAAGACTTTGCAGCAACATGGCTCCCTTGCCTAAATGTCATACAGGGTAAAGAGCATCCATCAGATGAACAAGCCTATTTGACTTTTTAATTTGAAAGGACAAAAATATTCAGTATCTGCCTTATAACAAGGACAGGTATAAACAATATAGAAGAATAACACAACCGAAGTAACTGATAAACAAATGTGCTGTTGTTCTCATGTAAAGTCTGTTTGTTTGTACAAAGTTAAGCAATAAAATAAAAAGGTTTTTAAAAAGTGATAGTTATAGAGTTGTCCACATTGAAGCCTAAAAGCAATGAAGTCCTGCTCATTGAAATTTACAACTTTTACTGGGTTTTGGAATTGATTGCAGATTTCAGGTTACCATATTACAAACCAACAGACAAAACAAACAGTGGAATTGCATATAGGGCAGGGACAGGAAAACCTCAGGCTCTAGGGTCACATGCAGCCCATGGCTAGTTTTTATTTGGTCCCTTTCCAGTTACTGGATCTGGCCCCTGGATCCAGTTCCTACCCTGAAACAGTGGCCCTTTTTATATGAGATGCCTACGTGGTACCATCTCCTGTAAATTCTGCGGCCGGTGAGTGCGGGTGCGTGCATGCTCCTGCGAAACACACATCCCCGCGCATGGAGCAACCAGGGGGGAAAGAGGTTGCGCCATGCGTGGGGATGCGTGGGGGGTGGGGGGGTGCCCGTGTGCACCAGCACCCATGTGCCGCCCACGCTGCTGCGCACACGCACACATGCAGCTGCGGCCCGTGTAAAAAAGGCCAGTGAATGACTGATTCCAGATAAAGGAGCAGAGATGAAGACACATACACAAGGCTAGGGGATGGATCTATGGCGCAGATCCATGATCTGGACTCTCCCCTTTCTGAGCACAACCTGTACCTTCCCACACACCCAACTTCTGTGTGTCCCTCGGAGCTTGTTCTAATTTCCCTGGGAAGGTATATGGCCCTGCTTCACTTGACAGACGATTCATGTATCAGGCTGTTTTGTAATAGAAGAGGTAATGTGGGACCTTTAAGTTTCGTATCACCATTAAATAGACAAAATTTCTTGGTGTAATGTCTACAGAATGAAATACTAGTTTTCTGTATTAACGCATCTGCAATAAACCACTAAGGGTGTTGCATATGCTTTTGCGAAAAGCCAGTTAAGGTCACTGGATTACAGGAGCTCTCTGATCCAGCTGTTTTGTTTGTCAGTAATGTTCCTAGGGCTTTGAAAAAATAATCCTGATGTTTCAAATGGTCTGACTGACTGACTGACTGACTGAAACTCTGGGTGCTAAGACAAATGGTTTTCATCTGCCAGCAGAGGGCATTGCAGACCCTGTTTGCTTTATCTATGACTGAACTCCACTACAAGGTGATTAATTTTCTCCTCTGGCTGCTCTGTTCCTGCATCATGCAAGATTTTCTGGGATCTTTGGGTTGCTCAAAGATTCCCTCAAGCTGTGTGTCACGGAGGAACATAGGGTCACACACGTGTGATACTGGCCTACATGTAGACTACAACTCTAGTAAATATGTAAAGCAAAAGGTTCAACATGTATGTAATGTTTCAATTAAGAACTGTAAAACTCAAATCAGGACTGTGACACTGTCAAAACTCCAGAAAGTGGAGACAGTTAAAAGAATGTGTACTGGGAACCCTCGCCAGACAGAACCCTATGGAGATGCAAATGGATCTTCCAGGTGACTTTCCGTGTACATGACGGACCTCAGGTTTCTCCAAGGAGGGAAGGAGAAACAAAGGACTCAGAATCATTATTTAAGAGGGCCATTAAGCCATCTTCACTATCACTTGGTCAGAGCCATCTTGAGCACTCTCATCTGCATCCTGGATCCTGCCAGCCAGCAAGGCTGGAAACTATGGACTGAGACCAGGACTTTGCTTTCTAGCAACTCTAAGACTGAAGACCCAGTCACTTACATCAAGGACTGAGAAGAACCTAAATGGACTTTAGTAGGGTAAGATTCTTATCTAGGAACTCAACCAGTATAGATTAGGAATG
>QEPC01013222.1:2308076-2328900 GCA_003113815.1 Sphenodon punctatus
TTTTACACACAAAAGTTCTGGGAGAAGTTATATGCAGAAGTTAAAAGATCTGGATGTTTAAGATCTGGGTGAGTGATTTAGACACACAGAAAGTTCAGGATGTAACAGCAAACATCCAAGAGAAACGTGTGTGTAAAAACACTCAATATGCTAAAAGTCCTGGACTCTATTTTTCAGGCCATTTTTACACGAGACTGTCCCACTCATGCCCACACAGATCTGATGCATGGGCATGAGTGGGTGTCACCCATGTGCATCCCGTGGCCAGTGAATAGGGGTGCGTTTGCGCTTCTGCGACCCACGCATCTCCACTCACTCGCCACGCATCCCCACTTACAGAGCAAACGGCAAAAACAGAGGTTGCTGCATGAGTGGGGATGCATGGGGGATCAATGTGCAACCATGTGCACTCCTTCCCCCCCCCCCCCTCTGCTGCCATGGCACACACCGCTCATCCCTGCACTGCAGCTTGTATAAAAATGGCCTCACTGTGCCTTTTTGCCTCTTCTTCATTAGCTTCTTTAAAAAAAGAGGGATCATCTCATAAAATGGAATCAAACGAGACAATAGCCCACATGTCCTGTATGTCTGTATGTTAGGCATCTGCCATGTGGCCTCTACATGGTCACCACAGAGCCCTCACTCTTGGCGGAGTCCAGGGACATCATGGGCCTACCATGTGGGACAATCAGGGCGAATATATGCCCACGTGTCTGTGTCTTCTCCATTAGGTTCACCTACAGGCTTGCCGGCATCCAGATCTCCCAGTACATAGAGTCTCGCCTAGCATGCCTGACCAGCTGAGAGGCAGGAGCGGTAGCAGTCTCCCTCCCCCACGGTCACCTCTCAGCTGAGAGGCTGAAAATCTAGAAATCTCCCTCCCTGCAGTCTCCCTCCCCCGCAGCTTCTCAGCTGAGAGTTGAGGAGAGAGATTACAGGGGGCACACCTCTCTCAGTTGAGATGGCCACAGGGAGAGAGATTGCTAGCACCACTGGTAGAAGCTGCCTCAAGTACATGAAAATATGGGCAGGGGGCTGCCCATATATTAGTCTGGACATGCTAAACATGTCATTGGGGGCTATGTGGGGGCTGCACAGACTGAACACGTACTCCAACAGTCTACCATCTTGTTTGATTCCACCCTAAGTTCCTATCCTATCCTAAGGGCTCAGAGTGTTGGTTTTTGGCTAACAAGACAAATAGTGAGAAGGACAGCCTGGGGAAACAAGATTCAGACTCTCAACCTCCTATGCCACTCTGTCTGCAACATTCCCTATAGTTATGCGCAACAGTGGGTGTCAACAGACATTACATCAGCTATGGGAAAGTCCATCCTGTAGCTGGAATTACATACTAGCAACCTGTTGTCCAGTCATAACAGCGGTTGGGTAGTATGGCAGGAATGGGGGAGCGGGCCTATGGTCTCCACAGCAGTTCCCAGACGTGGCAGTGGCAGGGTCCAGGAACTTGCTGCAACCTTCATCACTCCTGGGAGCACTCCCTCTCCCCCCGGTGAGATGAAGCACGGTAGAGTCAGGTAACTGTAGGGCTCTGCCAGGACCCTGCTACACCCCACCCACTTCTCCTCACCAGAGCCTGTGGAATTTTGGCAGGTTCACTGAAGCAGGGATCTTCTAGGGCCATGAGAGGGCCCCACAAGACCCCATTTCACCCTGCCAGAGCCCCACGGGCTCTGAGTGGTGAAGCAGAGTCTGGCAGGGCTCCTTGCTTTGCTTCACCCTGCCCTGTTACCAAACACTACACACATGAACTTGGCATGTTCCTTGTGCACACCCTACACCATATTTGTGGGTGTACATGACGCGCAAGCCCATAGTAGACAGGTGGCAGACGTGTAGCAGGTACCCAGTCTCTTTTGCTCATCAGTAACCTGATACAGGATTTTGCACTAGCTGCTCAGGATTTTGGATCACTATCGGAATCACAGCCAAATCTAGGATATCCCACACAATGACAGACACTGAAAGCTATAAGTACTTAAGGAGAGTTAAATGGGTCCTCTCATTAAATGCCTGTTACCCACAAAATACTACTGCAGTCTGCATATTCCCCTTTTTAGAAAAGAGTATTGAACGGGTGTTTGCCTTGTGGGCTCCAGGTGCATCTTGGTGCCCTGGGCTGCCTGGCAGGAGGGGCAGGGTATACATTTTAAAAATAAATAAATAATTTAAAAAAATATATATATTTGTTTCCTGGATCCATGTCAGTCAGGTTTTCATTCTGTGCATGGCACCGAGACTGCAATTGTGACCTTGGTTGACAACCTCCATTTGGAAATTGATGGGAAATGGTACCCTGTTGATTTTGTTAGCTCTTTTGGTGGCCTTTGATACAGTTGACCATGGGGTGGTGTTGACACAGCTACAGGACCTGGTGGGGGTGCGTGGGACCGCTCTTGAGTAGTTCCGCTAATTCCTAGCCGGGAGAACTCAGAGAGTGGTGTTGGGTGGTAGCTTGTCATCCCGCCCCCTGGGAGCTCCCTTGTGGGGGGTGGGGGTCACACAGGATTCCATCTTGTCCCCACTCTTGTTCAATGTGTATCTGAGGCCCCAGGGCAAGATTGTTTAGAGATTTGGTGTGAAGTGCCATCCGTATCCTGATGACACCCAACTCTATCTCTCTTTTTTTCATCTGACCCAGGCCCTGCAGTCTCAGTGCTCTAGGTACCTGGCTGCCATTGGGGATTGCAGGTGAGTCGATTTAAATTGAATCCGGATAAGTTCGAGGTGGTGATGATTGGCTGGCCATGTGACTTCAGGGACATGGGGACCCTGTTATTGATGGGGTCCAGCCTCCTTTGGTCACTCAGGTTCACAGCCTTGAAGTGCTTTGGGATCCACGCTGTGCCTGGATGGCCAGGTTGTGGCAGTGGCCAGGAGCGCTTTTCACCAACTTCATCTGGTGAGAAGGCTGTGCCATTTTTAAAAAATCAGACTTGGACTTGGCCACCATCATCCATGCCTTTGTCACCTCGAGACTAGACTATTGCAATGCGCTCGGCGTGGGGCTGCCCTTGATGGTTATTTGATAAGCTGGTACAGAATGTGGCGCTTCTGTCAGGGGTAGGTCAGTGGGAGCACATTATGCCAGTGCTCTGGAGTCTGCACTGGCTGCTAATAGCTTTCTGGGCACAATTCAAGGCACTGATTTTGACGTATAAAATAGGGCTGAAACTCACCCTTGCACGTCGCACAAATTTTCACCGAGATTTTTGAGGACGAAAAAAGGTCAAGAATTGGCCAATTCTTGATGGTCATGGCCATTCTGCACATGTGTGGCCCCTGGTAGCCATTTTCCACATGTGCAGAACATTTTTAGGGTTTTGAGGCTCTCGTGAGATTCTCAAGAAATCTCAAAAAAAGCTCCGTGCATGTGCAAAATGACCACCAAGGGGGCACATGCACAGAATGGCCACAGCAGCCATTTTGCCTGTGTGCGGAGTGGTTTTTGAGGTTTCTCGAGAATCTGGGGTTGCACGAATCTCACACGTTCTCACAAGAATGGAAATCCATTCTCATTTCAACCCTACTATAAAGCCCCGTGGCCGCAGGTATCTAAGAGACTGCCTCTTCCCTTATGTTCTGTTGCAGCCTATGAGGTCAGCTGAGGGCACTCTCTTGCGAGTACCAACTGCCTGTGAGGTTTGTTCGTATGAGGTCATGTGGAGAGGTGTTCTCGGTGGCTGATCCACAATTATGGAACTCTCTACCCTTGGAGATCTGCCTAAGCCCAAGTCTGCTCTCCTTTTGGAAGAGACGTAAGACCTTTTTGTTTGGCCAGACATTTGGAGGGCTGGGATAGGGTTGGGTGGGATTGGGTGAAGGGGTTAGGGAGAGGGTTGGTGGGTGGGGTTTATGTTGCTTTTATATGTTTTATATATGGTTATATATGTTTTATGTGAAGGGAGGGGTAAAAAATAATAATAAATAAATAAATAAATAAATAGATAAATCCTTACAGTGCTGTTTTAGCAATGTTTGTTGACTTCATATGTCTCTCTGGACATCAGAAAGCCTGAAAATTAACCAGGTCCAATGCAAAATCTCAGGCTAGATAAACACACACACACACACACACACACATTTGGTGTACTTTCTAAACCCGACATTACAATTATTTTGTCAGCAACATGCATTTCTGAAAAACCCTTTGCCAAATCCATGGCTGCCTCAGATAACATCCACGAATGCTACTTAATCATCCAACAGTGGCCAAAATCGTAACCCCTAACATTTTGGGTTTTTTTTGGGGGGGTGTGTGTTAATATTATCATCTCTATTAAATAGCAGTCATTGGTCTTTTTCACACGGACGGCACCTACCCATAAACACCCATCGGATGGGTGGGAGAGCACCCGTGTAAATGTCCATGAGTGGGGTGTGTGTGTGTGCACGACCCACCCACCAACACCCACAGAGCAGCCGGGAAGTGGCCGGCATGCTCCATGGGTGGAGATGGGTGGAGGTGGGTGGAGATGGGTGTTCAACACCCACCCATCCGTGTAAAAACCAAAACTCCCACACCCATGGGAAGGGGGCCGCCAAGACCACAGAGAGCTGGCTAGAAAGGCCACGCAGGTGCCCCCAAGCAGACATGCCCACCCGGGGAGACACTGCCCACCCGGCTGGGAGCCATTAAAGGAGAACTGAAACATGACAAGGGTGCGCCGGCTCCCAAAATGTCAGGACGGAAAGCTTCCAACAAGATGAAGGGAGCCAGCGCCGCAACATGCACAGGACGGGCCAGGGTAAGCAGAGGGACCCCGGGACACCCAGGGGAGGGGGGCCGGCCCAATGGCCCGGGAGGAGGTGGGAAGGACAGCTAAACATAGCACACCTGTCCTGTCACAGGACCAAGGGCATACCACCGCGACCGCTCCACCCACATCCCCCCACTCCACCACAGGCACGGGGAAGGGAGTGCAACAGACAGCGAGGTAAGAGCGAGGGTACCCCAACAACCTGGGGAGGAGGGTCTCGCATGCCAATACCAGAAACCATCCCAAGGGAACACAGGGTGGGCAGCTGACAGCTAATGGTTCCCACCCCCACCCCCACCCCCAGGAGAGCACCCAGACTGTCACCGGGGAGGGGGGTGTTGGGGAGGTTGCCCTCACGCTCTCAGATACGCAATACCAATTCGTGAAAGGCTCTCCTGGGTCACAAGGGAAATGGGGGACTATAATGCCCGTCAGGATAGTAGGTTGGCCGTCACCTCTAATTAAAGAGAACAGGCCACTATCATCATAGGGCGCCCTGACCTAGAGAGACCATGAGGTACCCCCCACACCTTACCATGCACACTCAGGGAAGGAACGTGGGGCCGGAGGGGGACGTGAGGAGGAACGCCATGAGGAGAGGGACCCACCTCTGACTGGGAAGGAAGGGAAGGGGAACACACACACCCTCGTGCTGTCCCAAGGGAGGGGGCCCTGAAGGGGAGGAAGGGGAGCCACCCATCCACGCTCACTGTCACGCTCCGTTCACTCTTTCAATCACTCACGTGTCAGCCAAGGTAAGGTTGAGGGAGGAAGGTCCAAACGTTCAGCAAGGGAGTTTGTAGCAAGCACCAAGTTCACAGGAGTCACAAACACAAGCGCAAGGGGGTCGTTTTCTCTGAAATCACCAGCGCCGCTCTGAGCGCGGGGCTGGCCTTTAAGCTCCATACCCTGCCCCTGTATGCGCCCACAGCTGCTCTGAGCGGCGTAACAATGGTGGGGGCGTGGCCAGGAACAGGCCCGCGGCGGTAGGCAGCATTTCCTGGTTGGGGGATGTCGGGGGTGGAGCTGAGGGTTCTGCGGCGTCCCCACGTGTTGTCGTCCTAGGCGGTGTGGCTGGGGGCATGGTTGCTGCCCGGGCGGCGTCCCGTGGTGCCGTGGGTCTTGTTGTTCTCATCAAGCGGGATTGGTGCTGGAGGCAGCGGCGACTGACACAGACACAGGAGCAATGCACCACCAGGGAGACAGCTGAGAAGGGCCTCCGTGAGAGTCAGGTAAGCCACCCGTGCCCCCCGGGGGCAGTGGGGAAGGATCCCCCAAAGGGAGCATAGGGGGCTGCAGGGCAGATGCTAACCCCTCTGCAATACCCCCAACAGGAGATGACCAGCTCCACTGTCACCACAGCTACCAGGCAGGTCCCAAGCTGCCAAGCTGGATGGCCACCCACACATGGTACCCAAAAGGTGGAGCCCTGGTCAAGGCAGGAGACCAGGGACTTTATACACATGTGGGGGGCCGAAAAGGTCCAGCACGACCTGGTGCGCAGCTACAAGACCAGACAGGTCTATGAAGCCATCACCCAGGAGATGCAGCAGCAGGAGTACGATAGGGATGTCACCCAGTACATGCAGCAGGCAAAGGACTTGAGGTCCGGATATAAGTATATCAAGGACAACAATCTCATGTCCGGCTGTGCCATGTGTACAATGGAGTTCCATGATGAACTGGACCGGTTCCTCTGCATGGATGGGGATATAGTCACCTCCCACTTACATGGCACCGCCTTCACCAGGGGCAGCCTACCCCCTGGAGCAGGGTGAGACTGCTGCCCCTGGCGAGGTCAGCCAGGATGTGGGAGGAAACAGCCCTGTCACACGGGGGAGGCGGCGGCCCGGGAAACCACTCACACAAACATCACCCTCAACGTGTGCCCACAAAACCCACAGGGCGACAGGGTGCGCATGCAGAGCGGATAGAGACCTGGGACGCCTCCCAGGATGCAGAGGAAGATGATCCAGGTAGGAATACAACCAGGGCCTGGGAGGGGCTAAGGGGGGCCAGGGAGGGGCAGCGGCCCGGCCACAGTGAATGGAGCCAAAGCTGGACAGCAGGGATCGACTGATGGATTCACATTCCCATTACAGCTCAAGGTGCCCTGGAGGTTCATGAGGAGGAGGTCATGGAGGAGGAGGTGGTTGAGGAGGAACCGGTGGCAGCCCTGAGACACAGGCACCAGGACACTGATGGTAGGCCACAACGCACATGGGATGGGTCGTGAGTGGTGCTGGGCCAATGGGATAGCAGACCGGCCACAGGGGCAGCCCCTACAGCAAACCATCCTCCATGCAGGACAGGGAAGGGCCTGTGCCCATCACAGTTGGGTAATTGAGCCACATGGGTAACATCCCCTGACAGGAACGTAGATGGGGGGGTCACAAGGGAGGATGGACCATGAAACAGGAGGTGGTGGGACAACACGGTCCCGGGTGAAGGCGCTCCCACATGGGGCAAGCACAGTGGTCCGAAAGAGGGGATGGGAATACGGGGACCCCACCCAATCGGGCCCAAGAACCATAGGGACAGACAGGGAAGGGGGGCAGGTATCCCCTGTGGCAAAACGGATGCACCGCTAGGAGTACACACATCCCAACGGGGTCATATGTCGCCCACAGATGAGTGCCCTGGTCCCGCGAGGGCAGCTGCCACCAGCAGCGCTGAGAGGAATCGGGAGATGTGGGTCTGGAACCGGAGGAAGAGAAAGAACCCGGGGAGGGAACTGCTGTAGGAAACCAGAAGGTTAGCCGAGGTGCACTCAGAGGAGCTCGCCCTCACCAGGGAGGTGCAAAGAGGGGAGGGGGAGAGGGACTGGAACATATTGGCAGCCATGATAAACTGGTCCGCACCGAGCACCTGTGGGAGAGGAGCCAGACTGCCACCCTCCATTGTGAAATGCGACTCGACAGAGCCGAGAGAGCAAGGAGCCATGTCGCGCTGGAGGGGACCTCTGCACAGGCCCTCGACCTCATAGGGGAGGCTGTGGGGTTCCTGTGGAGAGAACCCCAGCGTGACATGGGCCCTCCAGGTCCAGATGGAAGGATGGCAGCCGATTACCACCGGGGCACCCTCCCACAGGTGCAGGTGCCCCCTCCCCAGCACTTCAGCCAACCCTGGTTTCCCCAGTGGTACTCCTTCCCAGGCCTAGTGGACGGGGTCCCTCTCCCCTACATAGTCCCACAACAACAGCTAGTGGGGCTGCCCTTCCGGCCCGCACCCCTACCTGTTCCTCCACAGCTGCGTCTGAGACCCCTCCTCCGGGAACCACGGTCTCCCTTGATCATCCTGGAACCTCTAGGCGACCAACCACCCATGCCGGCCATCCCACCAGCTCTGGTAAGCCAGACCACAGATCTGTATGCCAAGGGGGGTGGGAACGGGAACGCCTCGCTACCAGCAGAGGGATGGGTGGAGGGGATGCAGCATGGGGAGCCATGGCAACACCGGAGGACCACGGAAGGGGATGCTGTGCAGAGGTGCCAGGCCAGGAACCAACATAACCCTTACCTTATGTTCCAACATCACAGGGTCCAATACCGCAGCTCAGAATGGAGCAGACAGTGGACAATGGAGAGCCTGGGCCATCTGGCCACTGGTTGCAGAGAACGGCAGCAGCAAGGGGAACAAGCCCCGGTGGTGTGCCAAAGTGGGCATGGGGAAGGCCCCACAAAAAGTAAAGCGATCCCCATGTGTGTTATTGTACATTCACCCCAATAAAACTTTGTTGTACTATACCTCTATGTGTTCTGTTATGTCAAGGGAGACCCCATGTGTAGGGAGGGGTCTTGCAACCGGGAAACGGGCGCATGACATGTGCACTACTGGTGCGGGAACCATGCCACCCTGGCCTCACAGGAGCCACGTGGGCAACACGGACCACCCATGGCCGGGTACAGGCCCGCACATGGATAGCACAATAGCATCGCCCATGCTAATAGACAGCCAGAGACGGGCCAAAGCCTGGAGCGTGCCAAATGCCATGGCTACTAGCCAGGAGGTGACACCATGGCTACTAGCCAGGAGGTGACTCCATGGCACATGGACATGGGTCACACAGGACCCCGGAACCCCTAGTACCCAAACAATAACACACATGGGGATCGTAGAACATACATGTCCTGGTTTATTGGGACTGGTTACTCAGTCCGCTGAAGGGGGGGCGGGGAGTCAACAGGAAGGGTTAGTTGCCAGTCATCTGGGCAACTATGCGCCTACACAGAGCGTCTTGGTTCTCCTCTGATATGCACCGGAACACCTCACCCTGGACATGTTGGTCTCAAGGGCACAGGACCCTCTCGCTGCACCAGTGGCGGGTTGTCAAGGGCAGCTCTGCTGGTCTTGCATATATTGTGCAGGATGCAGGCCGCTAGGACAAGGATGGGGGTATGATCGAGATCGAACTGGCTCCTGTTCATGAGTAGGCACCAACGTATCTTGAGCTGGCCAAATGTCCGCTCGACCATGCTCTGAGCAGACGATAGTCGTTCGTCGAAAAGCCTGCGCTCCGGTGTGCGTGCCACAGGATAGGCTCTCATGAGCCACAGGCTCAGCAGTTAGGCTCACCACTGGAGCCATGGAGACCTCCCTCAATCACCCAGTACAGGTTGGGGGCAATCTCCCCATCGAACATGTGGGCATAGAAGTGGGAGGCCCGCAGAATGCGCGCATCATGGCTCCTCCCTGACTGGCCAGTGTACACACTGTCTCTTATACACATCTAGATGTGTATAAGAGACAGCATCATGGCTCCTCCCTGACTGGCCAGTGTACATGTCGGTAAACAGGCACCTGTGATCCACAACGGCCTGGAGATTGATGGAGAATGCCTGCTTCCAGTTCAGATAGTTGGTCTTTGTGGGGGGGGGATGGATGATAGGGATGTGGGTGCTGTCTATTATCCCTATGCAGTGGGGGAAGCTCATGTCTTCAAAGCCGTGGATCACAACCTCTGGATCCCGAAGCTGTATGACCCGCTCGAGCAGCAGCTCCACAAGCAGGTCACACGTCGTGGAGTGCCCTGTTTAATGGTTGCGGTCCCCACTCTGAACTGCTCCTCAATGCTCCGACAGGAATCAGGGGTTGCCAGCCACCACACGGCCATGGCCAAGCGCATCCCAGGTGGCAGTGGATACCGCATGTTGGTTGCTCGCCTCCGGAGATGTGGATTCAGGAGCTCTCCGAGCCGGGTCAACAGGGAGCAGTTCATGCGGAAGTGGTCCATCCATTCCTCATCCGTCCAGGTGGCCAGCATGTTCTCCCACCATTCATTGGTGCGTGACCACATCCAATTAATCCTCCACGTTGGGACAGTGACATGACGGTCGTAGAGGTTGAGAGGTCATTGGGACAGGATGAGCCACATGTCCTGGGACACAGCTGTTCCGAACAAGGAATGTTGGTGGGCAGCCACCCTCCGTGCCCACCGCAACGAGGCTGCTCGGTGCATATTGGTTGCTTTCCTGCAGCATTTGCCATGGTTGTAGAAGTGGAGCCCTGTCAGTAGTAGCTCGGCCCATTGCTGGAACGCCTGGGCCAGGATGATGAAGCAGGAGGCCAGAACCATTAACAAGATGGTCTTCTCCTCTGGGGGCTCATCAACAGGCAGCATGGTACCACAGACAACACACACACACAGGGGGAACTCACCATCTGCACAAGAGATGGATCACCATGCAGCTACGCTACTAGGCGGTACGTGAAATGATGGCTTGGCCCACACCCAGCACAGTTGTGCACGTGCTCCCCTGTAAGCTCCCAGGCCATTACCAGCCCTTGCACCAAGCTACCACCCGGTTACGGCCTGTGACTCCAACCCCCACGGCCTGTGTGCCCTGTACACTACACCGTGCCTCCCATGTCCCCTGTCAGTCAATGGCTGTCCCAGGGAAGCTGGAACGGGTGAACCACACAGCACACCCACCTCCCCCATGCGCTGCACGTACACCCACGGCTCGACCACACCACCAATGATCTACCTCTGCTCTCTATCGCGATCACCTCTCATACACTGCACTCAAACCACCTCTCTCTCAACCTCATGCCCAGGCACTGGAACATGCCCACATATGTACCCTGGCGGACTGTGCTGTGCGCCCAGTGATTGGTGCAGTACTGTGGGTGTGTTCTGCGCACCTGATTGGGATCCTCCCTAGCCAGCCCGCCAACACATTCCCCCCCCAGCACGGACCGCCTGAACGCCTGGGCACTAGGGCCAGGTGATCTGTCATCGTTTGCGCTGGAATGTTCCCACCTGGACCCGGTGCCTGGGTCAGGGATTCACAGGGCCAAGCAGCCGGACAACTATCAGTGGTGTACGGCCTCACCCTGGCTAGGGCTGCCCAACTCTTTGCACAGCGCTCGTTCACAGCTGCTCTCCGTAGGGCCCCAGTGCAAAACAGTGAGTGGTCCTTGCAACTGGCATGGCAGGGTGTGGAACAGGCCCCGAGGCCGGTGGTGGTGCAAGGGAAGAGTGGTCGCCCTGTGCCAACATGCTGTTGGGAATGCTCTGGCAGAGCCATGATGTCCAGCTGCTGCTCAGCGACCCCCTATCGGTGGCGGATGGATTCAATCTCCTGTCACGGTACATGTGGGTGATGAGCCATCCATTTGGGGGTCCGGCTTGCCAGAAGCATGCCGGGGAGCTTGGCTTCACCCTCCTTCATGAACCCCTTTGGGGGTAGCCAGCCACTGTTGTTGTGCCATGGACTTCACAGGAGATCACGGCTGTTCGCCTGGTGGCTGCACATCTGGACTATGAACTGGCCCTCCAGGTCAGGGGTCCCCATGTTGCTACTGACTACACCGGCATCCTACTGCATGTCTGTGGCATATCCTGTCCACGCTTGGACTGCCAGGCCCTTCTTGGGGAGCTGGGCCTGCTACCCACCGATGTTGGTGGACCACTCTTGACCAGGCCCCCTACCGCATTGGAACTGGGCGCCCTGCGATCAGTGATGAACCTGCCGGATGTCAGGGCTGCAGCTGACACGGGGAACCACCTCCTGCCCCATTTCATGGTGAATGCGCATATGCGTTCCCGGGGATTCCATAGGGGCCTATTCACCTGGGAGGGTATTGTCCTGGGCCATATGTTTCAGGGGCCCCTGAACTGAGCAGGCCGAACGGCCGCTCTGTCGTAATGTATCAGCCCTGCCTGTGCTGTGGCCTGCCTCCCCCTGGGCATCGCTGCTCCGGCCTACAGTACTGTACGACCCTGTGGTCGGATGCCCCTTCTACCGGACTGCTTCTGGACACTCCTGCCGTCAGCCTGTTGCAGTAATGCGCGCCTCCAATCCTCTTGGAGTGGGTGCAACGGTGGCCCTGAGGGATGGTTGGGTGCAACGCCCACGGACCCGTGCTCACCCATTCACCGGCCTCTGTTTCCCCATACCCCTCTTACACCCCATCAGTAATAGACTGTGCCTGTGCCTCCTGGACTGTTTTTCTGACAGCGAGCCGCTAGCCTCCGATCACCCCTCTCATGACTGCAGCCCTTTCTGTGTGTGTTAGTTAGTGTGATGGTGGTCCAGGGGTTCCTGTTCGGGATCACTGGGGCTGTCCGGTGGCAAACAGCGATGCGTGATGCATTCCCCTGGGGGCTACAGGATGGATCGGGCGTTCAGCTTGTTGGGTGGTGGGGGCCCAACGCGTCCTGTTGAGGGCGTGTCCTTCATGTGCTGGTGGCTACCTGGTGTCCTGTGACCATGTGCAGGCACACATCCTCTAGGTGGCCCCCTGATATTCCCTGTGGTGGTGTTGTCAACCACCTAGGTGTCTTTGCTGGTCTGTCATTCTTTGCATTTCCCACCTGTCTGCTGGTGCTGTCCCATGGAGCGCTGTCCCATGGTGCTGTCCCATGGGGCGCTGTCTGCAGGCCCCAACACCTCCCTAGCAGCAACTGTTTCCATGACGGCCTTGGCCCGCACGTAACAGGCTTTCCGGTGGGGGATACCCATTGGCTGGGCTCCCCACAGGGGCCGCCCCGCCTTCTACCAGTTCTGGCACCCCCTGTTGGTTCCCACCATCTGCACTGTTGGGGATGGACTGGCACCAGGAGCAACGGGCAGCTGACCATGAGTATGGTCTGTTTACGGGCCCTCTGTTGTCCGCCCATGTTCCCCCTTTATCAGAGTGGGTGGGGTGCTGGCATGGGTGTACCGGAGCCACTGTGAGGGTTGTGCATGCTATGTGCTTGCTGCCCCTGCAGACCCGCACCATTTCAGTGCACCCTATCCCCTTATCCCGCTCCCTTCTCACTGCACTGGTTGTCTTCCTGGCTATTCTCCACCTGGCACAGATGGCCGGCCAGCTCCAGAGTGTGGCCTTGGAGCTCCGTGCTGGGGCATGGCTCTATGAGGAGATAAGTGAGTGTGCTGCGTGTGTGCGGGGCCCTCTCCCGGTGTTTGTGCTGCAGCTCTGTCATATCCTTTGGGGGTGACCCTGGTGTCCTTGGCCTGGGGTTTCTGTGTTGGCTGCTGTTCTGATGCCTTGCCCCCTTCCGGCCTTTGCGATGGTCCCCTCCTTTGCCCGCACATATCCGTTGTTGGTGTTCGGAGAGCTGCAGCGGGTTTGCTGGTGGTTGATGTGTTCTGCACCCCCCTCCCCCCGTTCCCTGCCAGCCCGGCTGTGCTGTGGGCTTCCATTCCTGCTGCTGTGACCGCCTGTGTCCTGTTCCCGGCTCATTCTATGGGGGCCTTGGGATCATGTGTGCGGGGGCTCTGTCGAGGGGTTGGGTGTTCGTGTTGTGGTTCCCTGCTGCTTCAGGCCTCTGCCTTTCTCCTCTGTGCCCCTTCCTGCCCCTTCCCGCCCCCTCGCTGGGGTCCCCCCGCCTCCTTGCCCATGCAACCCTCCCCTGTGTAGTTGTGTTCATGATTGTGTGTGGGCAGGTTCTGGTTTGTGGGGGGTCCGTGGTGCCCGGCTGTCTGGCCTCTGTCATGGGGCTGGCCAGGGGCCGCTACTGTGTGTCTCCTGTCATCCCTGCTCCCTCCTACCCCGCCTGCACAGGGTCTGGCAGTTCAGGGGTGGAGCTGCGTGATGTGGCTTCATTTGCCCTCAGTTGGCTATGTTGTCCCATCGCTGTGCTGGGCGGGGCTTCCCTGCCGTTCGCCATCTCGGCTGTCCATGTAAATGTCATGGGTGTTTGCTCGGCATGTCCTGGGGTGGGTGTTTGGCCAATGGGTGTGTGCCGGCCCCTCCCCTTCCATCCCACAACCCACCGCGGCACCGTCCGTGTAAACGTCACCCAGCTTGGCGTCGCCGGGTGTGCTCACCCACTCATCTCCACCCATCTTCACCCACCAGGCCGGCAGCGTCATCCATGTAAAAAAGGCCATTGTCTTGCGCTATTGTCAATCTATATTTGTTCCCTAAGAAACCTCTTAAAATAATCCTGATTAAATTAAGAGTATACTGTGAGAGCATATTTTAGATTTCCATGGAGACCTACATTTGCCATACTGTAAAATTAACATTACTGCAAAAGCAAGAGTGTATTGAATTGTTATGGGTACTGAAAGTATGTGTGGGCGTTTGTAGCAATACTTCAAGTTACTATTTGTTGCATGTAAGCAATACATGTTGAGTGCAAAAAAATGAAACAGTGAGATGGTGCAGGAAGACACTACTTGATTGGCTAGAAAATGTTTCCAAGTGATAAAATGCAAACAAACTGAAGATAAATGGCAACACTTTATGGTACACCTGTTTACAGTACAGTCTGTCTTGCAGTGCAAACAATGCAAACAAACTGAAGGTAAATGCCAACACTTTTTTGTATGTCTGTTTGAGGTACATTCTATCTTGCAGTGTAGTGCAATAATTCACACAACCTTTGTGATGCCTCTGCATAGCAGCCAACTGCTCTCCCAGGGTAAAAAACAGATGTGACATTGGGCCACTGTGGCCCCCTTTGAACTACTTTGCACCGGGCCTCACCTGTCCGTTTGTGCAGGCACCGCCAGATGTTGGCCTGGGACTGCCTCGAGTTGTGTCGGCAGCTAACCCGGGTTTCATTCCCAGTCACAGACTGGGGATGTCCAAGTCACAGCCCAGGCTAAGTTCTGCCCAATCACGCCAAAGCAGGCCACAGTGGACTATCAAGTCTCCTGTGGTCCAGCACTTCCACTGCGCGGCCATCACTTCTGTTTCCACCCACAGCCGTCTTAGGCTACGAGCGGTGGATCCACTGTCGAGGCAGTGGTGGTGGTGGTGTTTGGAAGGTATTATTCTGCAAGGTGCAAGAAGGATCACAGCTGGTAAGCATCTACTTCCACTCTGACTGGGCTAGAGTGAATTCCCAAAATGATGGATAGCAAGGGGAAGAGAGAGAAGAATCCACTGAAATCAGGGAAAGGGAAAGGACAAGTAAGGTGTATGTATGTGTTGTGGTGGGGAGGGGCCTCAACTACCACACACAAAAGCAAGGTCAGCCTTAGAATTTGCAGGGTCAGTCTTAGAATTTGCAGGGCCCAGAGCAAAGATAAAATGTGGGGCCTCTCCTACTCCCTCCCCAATTGGGGGCACTCTCTGTGGGGCCCTAAAGGTGGCCATATTTGGGGCCCTGCTGGGAGGGACTGGAGACTCCACACCCTGCCCTGGGAGAACAGGGCTCACTGTGGGGCCACTGAAAAAAGTGGGACCTGGGGCTGTCATCCCAGGTTGCCCTATGGTAAGGTCAACCCGGGATAAAAGGGCAGGGGAGGCATAGTTTAAAGTGTTTGAGAATCATTGCTCACACATTACATCTGCTTATAGCAAGAGCATAGAGTACCCTGCATGAAATCCGCAAGTTCGGGTTTCTCATGTGTAACAAATCACATTACGGTATCTGTGGGATGGCCAGGTTTTCTCTAGACTGAAGAGTCCAAAACACTCACAAAACAAGCAGAGACTCAATGTTGGTGTAATAATAATAATAATAATAATAAGAAGAAGAAGAAGAAGAAGAAGAATTAATAAAAATGAATGAATGAATGAATTAATTAATTAATTACTCCCATTTTCACATCATTTCCTGTGGGGAAAAGCAGCCCACCCCCAACTCTACTGTTTGAGAGAGCTCAGTTGTAAAGCTAGCGCCTTTATAGGTCTTTTATTAAGGTGAACTAAAGGTTATACCATAATATCTGCAGTTCACCATAATACTGTCTGCTCCAGTCTCAGCAGGCTGGGCCAGGGCTGGAGCTGTTGGTAAACCTGATGTTGAGCCCTGAAATCCAACACAACTTGGATGGAACCCAGCTGGTTCTGTCAGTTTCATGTCAGGTCAACACACTTCTAGACTAAGCGACTTGGGCTCAGGCCACATCGGGGTCCCAAGCTGTGGCACCCATGGAGTGGTGTGATGTCCTAGTGCTCTGTTGTTGGTAGAACCATGTCAGAAAAAAAGGGTGAGGGAACACTTTAGCTCTGCCTTCCTTCTGTCATGTCCCCGCACCTCATGGAATGCTGTGATGTCATGGTGCCCTGTGGCCATGTTGAAGAGGAGGCAGAACTATGGCATTCCCCACTCTCTTTCTGATGTAGTTCTACCCTGCCCCACCCATGGAGTGGATGATGGCCCCCATCTGCACATAGTGGGCCTGGGGCCCTGGGGTCACCAGAGGCCAACTGCATCAGGCTTGGGTTCAGTACAGTTGGGCTGCGGTCAGGCTAAGGCCCAAGCAGGGCTCTATGCTAGTGGACTGAATAAAGAGAAAGCTTTTGCTGCCACTGACTAACTGTTTCACGGGCCACCTGATGTGCAGGAGCATCCTCCAGGTTTGACTGCAGAAGTCCTGATCTTTTGCTGGCTGGGCCTGCTGTAGTTGGACTTATGTTCTGTTGGCCATACAGATGTCATCCATAAACATGAGCCATTTGTGAGGAGAAACGGCCTCAGATTTGGCATGCAGTCAGGGCTGTACTTGTGTTCAGACAATCACAGGTTGGAAAAAAGATAGCTGCATTGTTAATGAGACAACTGAATAGCCGGAGAGTGCAATTCTTCCCTACTAAAGTCAATGGAAGTTATCCCTCAGGGCACAATCTATTTAAGTCAATGTCTCAGTTCCCATTGAGCTTAATGGTGGAGGAGGTATCTTAGTCATGCTAAGGATATCTTCCTTCCCTCCTGCCCTGTTAGAGAAAGCGTCATTGACTGACTCCAAAAAAATACTTGAAGCACTTCTCCACCATTAAAGACAATGGGAATTTTGCCGTTGACTTCAATGGATGGAGTATTAATCTTGAAATCTCTCTCTGCCAGGAGACAGAGACCATAACCAAGATACAAAGGCCATTTTCACAGTGTGCTGCTGGGTGGGGGGATGGGTGTGCGCCAGCGGTGGGTGGAGGTGGGCAGACACACACCCATCTCCACCCACCTCCACCCATCTCCAACCACAGAGCCTCCTTCATTTTGTTGGATAGCTCCATGGGTGGGTGATGGGTGGAGATGGGTGTGCGCCAGGAGCACGCATGCACCCCCACTCACCCCCCATGGTGTTTCCATGGGCGCACACCCATCCACCCACCCACCGTCGTGGCATGCACACAGATGCCGCCCCACCGCACACCCGCCCACACACCCGGCGTGGGGTGGTCTGTGCAAAAACTGCCAAAGTCTTTGGGAACATTCTCTAGAGATGAATAAATTGTCCAAACCGGTTTCCCTCTATTTTTATTTTTAATTGTGTGAATAAAGCAGGTCACAGGATGCCTCACTTGTGATGCACAAACTGCAAGCCTGAGGAAGCAAACCAAGGTTTAACAATTGTGTGATTCCACATCTTGTGTGTTTCTCATAAAGTGGGAAGGGACAGTTCCCCTCTTTCAGTCTGCCAGCACCATAGAGACATGAAGCAGCCATACAGTGGCATGGGAGGCAAAACAGAAAGTGGGGAAGCAACATTAACAGCAGGGGGAACAATGTGTGAAAAAGGATAGAATGTGTTGCTTGCCCCACTTCCCTGAGCGTTGGGAAGTTCCAGGGGCAGTCTTGCTGTGGTGGTGTCTCTTTGGCAGGAGAAAAAAACTCGAGACTGGTGTAAGAGTCCATTTATTCACAAATGTACAAGTTGAGAGGAATGGCTGGGACCAGCTGCCAGCTTCTCTGGCCAGCTCCCACTGAATCCTCCAGGCCCAGCACCCCAGCGGTTCCCCAGAAGGCTGTCTGTATCGGTAGCCTTCTTCCCCCAAACTTGCATGCAAACTCCTGCTAGGCTGTGCTCTGCACTCTTTCCAAACTGAAAAGACCCTGCAGTCTTGGTGCTTACTCGATGTTTGTCCGCTGTAGGGGATTGGATGAGGACAAGCCGCCTGAGACTAAATCCTGACAAGACAGAGGTGATGGTTGTGGGGAAGGCCAGGGTGGTGGTGGCCCCCATCATTGATTGAGTCCACCCCCACCTCCCTGGTTTCTCAGGTCTGGAGTCTGGGTGTGCTCCTGGACCCACAGCTCCACCTGGATGCTCAGGTGACGGCTGTGGCAAAAGGAGCATTTCGCCAGTTACATCTGGTGTGTCAGCTTTGGCCATATGTCTCAGACTCGGATCTGGCCACAGTTATTCATGCTTTTATTGCCTTGAGACTAGACTACTGCAACGTGCTCTACATGAGGCTACCCTTGGTATTGATTCGGAAACTGCAGCTGGTGCAGAATGCGGCGGCCCGTCTCTTAATGGGGACGGGCCGACGTGAGCATATCACACCGGTGCTTCGCTCTCCGCACTGACTGCCAATAGGTTTCCGGACTCAATTCAAGGTGTTGGTGTTGACCTTTAAAGCCCTAAACAGCTTGAGACCCGCCTATCTGCAGGACTGCCTCACCCTCGGGGACCTGGAGAGCACCTGCGGCTGGGGGCACCCTGGAGCGGCTGGGGGCACCCTCCTCGGGTTTCCCGGGTGTCTATTATGAGGAGGGCATTCTCCGTGGCTGCTCCATGGCTATGGAACTCCCTCCCATTGGAGATCCACTTGACTGCTGGCCTCCCCTCTTTCCGCAGACAATGTAAGACCTGGCTGTTCCTCCAGGCCTTTCCCGAGGGAGATGGTGGGTGGGGTGGGTTAAGGTAGGGGGGATGGGGTTTTATATTGTTTTAACTGAAATTAATATGGTTGATTTTAATGTTTTAAATGTTTTAATATTTTGTGAGCCGCCCCGAGATACCTGAGGCAGGAGGGGGTGGCATATAGATTGTAAAAAGAAATAATAAATAATAAATAATAAATAATAAATAATAAATAAAAGCTGTCTCACCCAGTACTTAGCCCCACCTGGCCAGAACCATCTTCATAAGACAAGAGGCTGGCAGGCGAGCTCAGGTGTGGCTGATGGCCCCTATTCAATTAGTTACATTCAAGGGGGACGAACCCCAGCAAGGAGTTACATTCACAGGGGGACTGGAGCAGACCAGATCCAGAATAGGTGCAATTGTTATGTCTTGCAAGAAATGTAAAAAGTGGGCTAAGATGCTTGTGTGAATGCACCCTTTGAGAGTACAGGTATGAAGCTCCCTTGAAGTCAATGGCAAAATTTATTTATTTTATTTATTTATTTTATTTCTTGGCATTTCTATGCCACCCCCTCATGCCCATGGCATCTCGGGGTGGCTAACAATACAATAAAACAATAAAATACATTAAAACCAACATCAATTTTAAAATAATTTTTAAAAACCCAACCCTAACCCTACCCTCCAATTCCCCCAAATTCCCCACCCCACTGATCTCCCCCATTTACCCCTCCCTCCCCCCCTCCCCTCCAAAGACCTGGGCAAACAGCCAAGTCTTGCATGCCCACCGAAAGGCGAGCAGACCCAGGGCCAGGCGGGCTTCCTTCGGAAGGGAGTTCCACAACCGTGACCTGACCACCGAAAACGCCCTCTCCATGGTGACCCCCCGCCTTACACAAGGGACCTCCAGATAGGCGCCCCCAGTGGATCGGAAGATCCGTCCTGAGTCACGAAAGGCAAGGTGGTCCCCGAGGTAATTCCCATAGATTTGAATGGAGGCAGATTGCACCCTGTGCGATTTGCCTAAGTCACACAATAAACTCTCTCATGTCCCATCCCAGTGCCTTTACTACCCACTCTTCCCTTATGAACCAGAAGTATTCATTTGTTAAGTCTGGATTTCTTAAATTTGCAAAACTGAAACTCCTCATAGACTGTTAGGAGTTGAATGTCATGCTATGCCACTGGGAAGCTAACGTTCTGATATGCAACTAGTTCCCCTGCTTGGCATGTCATGCCTTGGATTTGTCCCAGGATCTCAAACAATCAGTTGCAGATTTTGTGTATGGTTTGGACTGTAACAATAAAAATGGATTTCTCTAACCCTTTAAAAATATTTATTTTATTTTTAAGATTTTTAACCTGTCCTTTTCCATAGACTCAGGGAGACTTACAGCATTTTTTATATACTAGAGGTGAGCAACTGGCAGCAAAGGAACCCCATGAGCCTCTTGGGCATCTCTGTACTGCAGCCTTCTCCAGAAGTGGCTGCCTAGGGGTGTATCCACAAAGCTCCCTCAGAAACAAGAGATGTCAAGCTGCCATTTCAGCCACCCACCCCCAGGGACTGTGGGAGCATGTTGCTGCGGTTCAAAGCCGCCAGACTGCTTGGCAGCAAAAACCTTGATATAAGGGGGGAGCTGGAAAAAACAGCACTGTCCTGCTGTGCTATGATCGATATCATGCTTGCAGTGGCTCTTGGCAATATGCAAATGTTCAAATTCAAATTTATTTACGGCTTTCGCCAAAGTATGTAAAAATGTTTAGTTTAGTTTATTTGCAGCAGAGGTCAAAAAGCAAAACACAAAACACACATCAATCAACATACATATCTTAATAAATAACATTTACACCGGGCAACTTTAGCCCTGACTAAGCACATAACTACAAGTACTCTGACCCTATAGGACAATAAATCCAGTTACCATTCATCAGCCCACAATAGGGATAGAAACTCGTACGTCATAATAGAATAAAATAAATATGTACAAACGCCAACCCTAACTCATACAAATTCGGGACTGTAAGAATAGTGCGCGA